>JBBBDQ010000870.1:2162500-2762500 GCA_037127315.1 Ascarosepion bandense | reverse complement strand
GAGAAAATAGTAACAAGTAATACACTTACATTAGAAAGAGTTAAAATTTCTCAGGCATATAATGAGGAAAGATGGCTTAGAAAATTTGTCACTCACAGAAGATATTGAAGGCAAGAGAGGCAGAGGAACCTACCAAACAAGAGATAACAAAAAGACAAAATTTACTAAGATCTACAAAGAACAGAAGGTGGAGAGCCATAACTGCTAACATCTTGAAGGAAAATGTCTTGTAGAATGCACAGTATTTATTCTGATCCTTTACCTATATATTTGATAGTTCCAGAAACATCATAGTGCACTATGATTTTGCAAGCATCAACAAGATGCTAAAAAATAAAAACAAATTTTTATCTTAAAATTTTTTTTGTTTTAGAAAGCACTGCTTCATTCCTACACACATTTTTTTCCCTTTTCTATTTAAGTTTCCATGGTATTTTGTTACAAAAAAAAAAAAAAAAAAAATGCCTAAAAAGATCTTTAAAAAAATATCAACTTTATCAATCTCCATTTTTAAAAAAGACTTTAATATATTTCTTTTTCTCAGCTTTATATTTTCCCATTCATGTATAAATAGCGGCTAACAACGTTCCAAAGATAGATGAGGTGAAACAGGTTAGTAGAGTATATTGGTCTAGGAATTAATCAAGTGGTAAATTTCTTTTTTTTATAAATATAGATCATGCTTTGAAATGTAGGTGCCTGTTTCTCCTTATTTGTGTACATTTATTCATAGCTTTTGCATCAGCAGAAGTAATTTCTTTATTTTTCATTCACTGATTAATGCTAACACAGTAAACTTTACCATACGAGAGAAATTAATGTTTCAGTTTTACTAGGTAATTTAGCCAAAGGAAAACTAGATCTTCAAATAAAATGCGTTGCACCAAGAGGAAACTCATTATATTAGCATACATTAGTTCATTTGAATAAATAGAGAGAAATGCATTCTTATTTAAGTAAAGGAGACTTACTATCTTAATTCATTTAAATATAGAGATCTACTCATCAGACTTATCATTAAGACAAGAGTAAATAGATGCCACATTAATAATTAATGACAATTAAGAACAACATAGGTCTGCCAGTTGTGCCCTGAGGGACACCTTCATTAATGCAAGAAATCTACAATAGTGACCATTTAATACAACTTTCATTTTGTGATTTGCATTTTCATTATTAAGTTAATAGTATTAAATTATTTTTTTATTTAAATTTTCTAATGATCTGACTGTTTTTCTTTTCAGGGGATCTAAGAGTGTATAAACTGTTTTTAAGGGTTATTGTTCCAAGCTCAGAAGTTAAGTGGAGTATTGAGAGACAGAAAGATTTCATTGGAAACAAAGAAAAGAGTACTGGACTGCTATGTGATATCTGTCCTCATATAAAGCAGTGAATGCTGGACAATCTTTTCAAAGATGAAAGAGAGACTCAAAGCAACAGAAATATGGTTCTACAGAAGGATGCTGAGGATACCATGGACTGAACATGTGAGCAATGACAAGGTTTTTGAGATGATGAAAATGAAAAATAAATACTTAACATCAGGAAGAGACAACTGAAGTTTCTGGGAAAAGTAATGAGGAAGGATGGCTAGGAGAATCTGATACTCACAGAGCAAATAGAGGGAAGGAGAGAGGGAAAAGCAATGCAAGACATACTTGATGGTCTTGAGTAAGTGGATAGTAGAGCAAGGTTTTGTAGAGCTACCAAGAGAAAAAATGTCAAGAGTGACAAGAGATAAGAGTAAGTGGAAGTCCATGATTGCCTATGACCTGAAAAGATATATAAAAGAATAAAAAAAGAAATTATCCAAAGCTCTATTGACCAATTTGTAAGCTATTTTCAAAGGATTCCTTTTTAATGTTTTCTAAATTTGCATTCTATGTTGTATTGTCTGAAAGTAGAATAAAATTCTAAGCTGTGCTATATGACACGGGTTTGTGATTTCACCTTTAAGTGTTTTAAATGACAACCAACATCTTACTCCTGTTATTAAATAGGGTGAAGCTTAAACTTGGCTTGAAGTTTGTTTTTTTTTTTTATATAAAGAGCCTCTCTTATCTTAAAATGTAGTCTACAGTTTTTTTTTTTTAATTTTTTTATAGAATGATGGTGTTAGCAAGACTTTTTTTTAATGGTGGCTAGCAGTTGTTTATGGGTACCTAGATGCTTCTTCATGACACTGAGATCACCTAAGTTATTTCTTTTGATTGTTGTCAATGTAGATAATCAGTTTACTACAATAGATGCTGCCTTGTACTAGGTAATGTTATATGACAGCGCTGGTGAACAAATGAAACAACAGTACCACCTGTGAGATGAAAAGAAAAGATGACAACAATTGCAAATATAAAATTTTCTTGTATTGCCTTTCCAGGAAATGTGAGCTGTTGTCTGTCTCTCTAAATGTATGCAAGGGAGGCAGCTTTGTAGGAAGGGTAGAGTTGGTAAAGTCTGGAGTTGGTTGACCGAGGTCATAATGGTGATATCAAGAGAGTCCTGGAGTGGATTAGTGATGATGCAAAGCTGACTTTTCCAATACAGAGGGTGTGAGAGGAATGTCTACCCTTAGTATTCACATTTGGTGGACAGGTAGAGTGTATCAAAAAGAGAGATAATTTCAAGCAGACTACAACAGTACATTTGTAGCCTTAAGTTTAGATTTGATAGGCATGTTGTCATTGGTAATTATGAGGCTTACAAGTAATCTTCTCTGCAGAATGATTATTTTGTTTCAGGAATAATAAAAAAAAACATGCTTATTGGATAAAATGAAAAATTTCTATCGGCATTTCTATTTCAGGTGGCATTTATATTTGGTACAAAAGAGTGTTACACTTGGATGAGTTAAGTCTCAAACTCATATTCTTCAAGACTGGTTTGTAACTATTACATGAGAGCCAGGTCTCCCCATTTACAAATGGAAAAGCTTGCAAAAAATTAAATGTATTTATGAAGACAAAAAGGATGCTATACATAACAATTTATCAAATGCATTAGTCATGCATAGAAAAAAAATTCAGTCCTGACTTTGATCTAAAGAATACCACATTTATTAAAAGAAAAATTAACTTACTTAGACAGAAAATTTGAGAAGCCACTATTAAATTTTACCAAAATTTATATTTGCACCCTGAAAAGAAACATGTTGGTAAAGAAAGTTTTCCATTTGTTTCTCTCTCTCTCTCTCTATATATATATATATATATATATATATAATGTGTATAAGTTTATCACATAATTGAGCAGAGTGATGTCCACTTTAAAAGTTTTGTGAAGGCATTATTGTGCTGTCCTCACTTTTCAGAGATGTTTCTTTCTAAAAAGAATTCAACACGATAAAAAGCAATTAACCACCTCCAGATACTATAGCAGACTAGAAAGCGACCAACACAATAAAAAGCAATTAATCACCAGCAGAAACACTTACATACAAACATATAAAATTACACCAAGCTTCATTTAAATAAAAGTTAGAAAATAGCAGCAAAAGAAACAAAATATCTGAAGAGTGAAGGCATTACAAATGTCTTCATGAAACTTTGAAGTCAGTATAACTGCTCAGTTAAGGGACAAGCTTCTCCACATTCATTCTATTAATGGTCTATCTCTATCTTGATATCAGGCACTTTATGACAAAAAACCTGCTTGCCAATATATCTCACACCCTGATTGAGCACTCTGGAAGAACGGGAGACTTTGAAAAACAGTAGCTACTCCGGCATGTACACATCGCTCATTCAATAATGAATTAGAGCACTCTGGCTATTGAGCATGTATAATGATAATATACGCGCTAAAAAGTCTGCCTTCTTCTACCGAGCGCCCATGGCCCAGAGGTAGAATCACCGACTGACGCCAATTTGGTCAAGTTTCAATCCTGGGTTAAAAGCAATCGGAGTCTAACCGTACTGATGAGCTGTGATACAGCGAAATAGATGTCTGCGGATGACTATATATATATATATATATATATATATATATATATATATATTTATTGTGTATGTGTTTATAATTAAAAGTGTCTGATAAAGAACAAAATGAATAAAGACAAAAAAAAATAGCAAACTCGTTTTGTCTTTTGATAGACTTTACCAAGGCAAATGAAAGGATTTTGCAATAAGTATTTATAAACATAAGTAAAAATGTTATTTTTTCAAGATTTTAAAATTTCAGAACTCTAAAATATTCTTAAAGCTGTATCAGTAAAAGTAAACTATACAGGTTGCTAAGTGATATAATTTAATGCTTTATAGACAAAAGGTAGTAAATGTTAATATCAAAGTTTAATTTTCATATTTGTTTATTTTTTAATGTAATTATTATTTTATTTCGATAAATTACTTATATATTTATTGTAAATAACTGACAGGCTTGAGTTAAATGTTTTGTATTAATATTTTTAAATTTTTATGGTCATTTATGCTGGCCTGGAAAATGAATAATTCTTTTAAGAAAGGAGATATTTGGAAAAATCCAGGGTGTAAGTTAACATTCTTGTATTACGCCCCTCCTTTCCTTTTCAACTTAAGCGTTTGTGATATGATTAAAAAAAAAAATTTCTCAAATGGGGTATTAAACTACAGTGGAAGCTCAACCTATGAATTTAATCTGTTCCTGAAGTGGATTTGTAACTAAAAATTTGAAATGTTTAAACAATTCTCCCCATTTAAAATAACAGATATTAAATTCATTCCAAGCCCCAAAAATATCAATATAAAAATCAATAAAAATATTTTATGCAAAATTTAAGTACTTTTTTTTAAAGATTATACACAAATAATGTAAATAGATATATTAAAATTTTCACTTTAAACAAAATCATACATTAAATAATAAAATAAGTGCACATTATCTTTATGAAGAATTTTGGCAGGCTTGAGGAAAATGACGGGGAGGAAGGAATGGTTACTGTGGAGAAGAATTCAACTCTGATTCTAGATGGCACTTTCTTCTTTGGAATGTTATTCAGCTGAGGCCAGGTTGTAATTTACTTGATGGTCATATAGGTAGCTTTAGAAAGAATTTATCTAATATTGATTGCCTCCCTTTTCTTCTCATGATGCCCCTAAAATGAGACAATTCATTGCCATTAAATAAATTCATGCACTGCCCAGCCACTGCTTTATTTGGGTGATGTTTCTCTACAAAATTCTTAAGTCTTAAGTTTCTCCCAAATTTGCAACATTTCAATTTCACTGGAAGAGATAGCATCCACCCCTACTTCCTCCTCTCCTGATGAAGTCTCTTCTACCACCTCTTGTTGCTGCACCTTGTGAAGCTCCAGAAGTTTCTAACTTAGTAGTTCTTTGTGCTCATGCATTAACTCCTCTACATCAAACTATCCACCTCCAAACCCATAGTTTTCCCCAGAGATAAAATTTAATCTAACCCATATTCAGTAGGGAAACCTTCAAAGTCTTATTCAGGGACATTTTCAGGCCACAGTTTTTGCCATGCAAGTTCCAAGGTCCTCACTGTAACTTCTTCCTAGGCTTTATCAATAGGATTTAAGCAATAAAACACAGTGTGATGCAACTATAGAAATCAGTACTGTATATAAAATATATTATAATAATGTCAGTCAGTTAAGTACCATACGTGATACATGCTTGGGTAATCATACCTTGAAAGAGACATGACTGACTGGGCAGAAGATTATCCTGCAGTAGATTGCCATTACTTTCTGCAGTAGAATGGTTGCCAGCCAAGGCTAGAGAATCCAATCTATCCTGTTATTTAACCCATAACTGAAGGGAAGAGACAGATTCATACCTTTCCCAAAGGTATTTGTGTGTAAGTGAAAGCAAGAAATTCAACTGGAATTAGAATTCAGCACCCCAATTTCTCATTCCGAGACAATATCCACTGCACCTCAACACACATCCTATATATAAACCATAAAATTATAAAAATAAAAATACAGTATAAAATATATCTGCAAATATTTAGAGTACAGTACAGTATAAAAATACTATATAAAATGGTATTGTAATACTGTGTAATATTACAGTATTATATGATTTCATATTATATATTTTATATATAAATATAAAATACAGTATATTTAAAGAAGATTGAAAGTATTCACGGTACATTCATAGGAAATATCTAACTTGAAATGCAGTGGCAGGAACTCCATTCTTAATTTTGAAAGTCAAAATTAATTTCTAAGTGAAAATGAATTTTCTGACATATTTTTGTTCATATGGCAAGTTTTTCTTAAGTAGAGATGTTTGTAAATTGAGGTTCCACTGTATTTACATTTACTTTATCTGAATTGTTGTCTTCATCTTTATCACATACTCACATTTCAGCTGTTGTGTGACCCTGCTTTCTTCAGTTGATCTATGTTGGAATTTCAAACCAAACACTTTATTTAGTCCATGGGTGTCGATAGTTCTAATTCCACATGCCATGCTTTTTTATTTTAAAGCTATTTCAGTTTTAGTTAATTCCCTTTACTCAACTGAACTTGTCAAGTTTTCTTTCTTCTGCTGAGGCAAGGTATTGAACTCATGAGTCTTTGGGTCAAGTCACTTTCTGGATTACTTAATCCACACTTATTAATTTTATTGCTTCAACTAAATATATACTATAAATAGGTATTGTTGGTAATTTTTTTTTTCCACATAAGAATATATTTTTATACTTTCATACTGCTTTGTTCGGGGGTTCACTATCTGCCCATAATTTTGGAACCCTAATCTAGGGTGAACTTGGGAACAACATCAATTCAGAGGTGGTTCCAAGCTCCTTGAAACCTAATCGCCTGATGCCAGCTGTTGTTTATTATAAGATCCAAGAGGGACTAAGAATAATTGATTAGTTTGTTATGACTTATTAACCATTTGTGGCACTATTTACATTATTTAGACTATTGTCCTCACCTTTGTTGTCATTTGTATGACATTTTGGCTGTTGTATGCTACAGCCTTCTTCAGGTGATAAGAATCATTTGTGAGTTATGTAATGCCAGAACATATTTTAGGTTGTAAGAATCATTTTTTTTTTAGGATAAAGGTGAATTTTCCAGGTAAAAGTCCTACTATTAAACCCATAGCTGAAGGAGGAGTTTAATTCATACATTTCTCAAGTGTATTTGTGAATAAATGAATGTAATGAACCCAACTATAATTCAAACCCAGCTCTCCAATTCCTCATTCTGTAGATAGATGAGTGGGCAGTGTAATGGATAGCAATCCATTATACTACCCACTCATCTACTAGGGACTAGGAAAAATAGTAAGAGGACAAATATGGCTAAGAGTTACAAGGAACAGGAAGTTGTTGATAGCCATGATCACCCATATCTTAAAATAAAAACACGCATAAAAGAAAACCTTGATTTCTTTCTGCTGCCAGTGCTTATATATGCACAAAAGGTTGTAATGAATTGATCATAAACTGCACACAACTATCTTATTCCAAGAAAATGGAACTGTAACTTCTACTCTATCAGCTTCTTTTCTCGCACTTCCTGCCTGTGGAATTCCCTTTTGTATACTTGTTTCCCCAACAGCTACAATCTCCAAGAATTTAAATGTAAGGTCAATAGTCATCTCCTATCTCTCTGACTCGTATCCTTTCTCTCATGCTCTTTTCTCCGTCCCCTCCACTCTCATCACACCAGTATTCTCATCATTCTTACCCTCTTCCTGACACCCCTTATAACCTGTCCTTTTTTCTCATCACTTTCCTCCTATGTAACACCCTGCACACCAGTGGCAGTAAAACTGCATTGCTTGGGGTGAAATGATAATAAAAAAAAAAATTAAACACTTTCGTAACTGATTGATACTGTACCAAAATCTTTTGGTAATGGAACTGTAATTGTTGTCTTCCCTTATGTGTCATCTATAACTTGTCACCAAATCAAGTATATTTGATGTCACTCAACATTCAGTGCAGCAAAAATGGCAGGAGTTAATACCATATCAATAAGAGCAGTCTTCTTTCATCTATCTGTTACATCGTATTAAAGCGTTTTGCTGATAGAGAGAAACACAGAAGTTCCTTACATTGCTTTTTGTATATACCATCTTCATTTTTTAGTTCTGCATTTCATCTGCAGTGTCTCTTCACACTGTGGGCGATTGCAGCCCCCCACATCTTCCTGTCCTTTCTAGCTCTTAATAAGTGCTGTCTTTCTGCCATCCATTTGCTCAAGCTCATCAAGTATGTCACATGCTGCTTACCTATTTCCCTCAATCCATCCCATTTCCCTCAATCTTTTCTGTGGCAATCAGATTTTCTAAACCCTTCTTCCTAATTATGTACCCCAAAAACCAAGTTTCCTTGTTTTGATTCTCTCCAAAACCTTGTCATTACTCTCATATTCAGCCCATAATATTCTCAGCATCTTTCTGTAGAATCACATTTCTGTTGCTTTAAGTCACTTCTTACTCTGAGATTATCCAGCATTTTGCTGCTATACAGAACAGATTTTGCGTGACAGTTCAGTCAGTCAGTTAAGTGCCATACGTGAAACATGCTTGGGCGATCATGTCTCGAAAGAGACATGACTGACTGGGCAGAAGATTATCCCGCAGTAGGTTGCCATTGCTTTCTGTGGTAGACTGGTTGCCAGCCAAGGCTATAGAACCCAATCTGTCCTGTTATTTAACCCATAACTGGGAGGAAGAGACGGATTAATATCTTTCCCAAGGGTATTTGTGCATAAGTGAATACAATGAATTCAACTGGAATTCGAACTCATCTCCCTGATTTCTCGTTCCGAGTCGATATCCAGTGCACCACAATGCACATCCTTCTTATTTTCCAAATAAATTTTTCTGTCTCTTCATACTCTTAGATTTTGAATCCATAACTTTATATGTATAGGCAGAATGTAATCTTCTGCATTTAATTTATTGCTATATTGGTTATGATAAAATCTTTTTCACTGACAATATAATGCAACAACAAAAAAAAAAAAAAATACTGGCAAACATTTTATTGAGAAAGGGAACAGAAAATGGTAATGCTTATCTTCTAGATGATAATGGCACTCGACCTCTAAATAGCTCTTAGCATTCCTTCTATTATTCCACTTGAATACTGCTCTCCCGTCTTTCTACTCAAGTCTCTTAAGTATGTCACACATTGCTTTCCTTTGGCTCAGTTTCCCCTCTATCTGTCCCATGAGCATCAGATTCTCCAAGCCCTCATTCCTCACTACATGTCCCAGAAACTTCAGCTATCTTTTCCAGATATTAAGTAGAAGTTTTTCCATGTCCATCCTTTCCAAAACCTAGTTGCTGCTCACTTTCTGTCCATGGTATTCTCAGCATCCTTCTGTAGAACCACATTTTGGTTGCTTCAATCTTTTCTTCATTTTGATGAGATTGTCTGACATTTGCTGCCATATTGAATGACAGATATCACATAGCAATCCAGTACTCTCTTCTTTGTTTCCAGCAAAATTTTTCTGTCTATAAAGACTATTCAGCTTTTGGAATGCATCCTCAGCCTTACCAATATACCCTCAAATCTCAGTGTTGTACTTTCTTTCCTCTGTTAGAACTTTTACCCCATGGGCCATGCATCCTTGAGATAACTAAAACATCTGGAAGTGGTATGACTCATGAAACAAGAAAAATCTATCCCAGTGATTGAACAATAGGATTTGTTTGAAAGATCCAGTCACCTGATGAAGACTGGAGTGTACAATCGTGAAATGTCATGAATACGACAATAAGGATAACAATATAAATAACAACAGGCTGAACAATGCAAATAATGTTTCTTTTTGGTTTGTTAGAGTTATTAGCTTGGAGTGATTATATGCCGGATTGTGCATAATGTGACGTGGTTTAATGGAGAGTAAAAGCCCCTCCCCGGAGAACAGCTTCTTTTCTCGCACTTCCCGCCTGTGGAACTCCCTTCCACAAGTCTGCTTTCCCGACAGCTACAATCTCCAGGTGTTTAAATGTAACTATCACTAACTCCCAATTATTCTCAGAACACTCATCTACCCAACCCTCATTCTCGGTATCCTTACCCGCCTATCACCCACCCTCTGACATTTCCTATATTTAACCATTCTCGGTATCCCTACCCGCCTATGACCCACCCTCTGACATTTCCTATATTTAATCATCCTTTCTCCACTCTATGTAGCCCCCTGTGCAGTAGTGGCAGTGACATGCCTTGCTTGGGGTGAAACGCTTATAAAAAAAAAAAAATCTATCCCAGTGATTGAAAAATAGGATTTGTTTGAAAGATCCAGTCACCTGATGAAGACTGGAGTGTACAATTGTGAAATGTCATGAATACGACAATAAGGATAACAATATAAATAACAACAGGCTGAACAATGCAAATAATGTTTCTTTTTGGTTTGTTAGAGTTATTAGCTTGGAGTGATTATATGCTGGATTGTGCATAATGTGACGTGGTTTAATGGAGAGTAATAATGATAAGTGTAAGTTTTCTTTTTTCCCATTTTCTCTAAAACTTTGTTCAGTTTGTGGTATCCTCAGAATCTTTTCCATCGCTTCAAGTCTCTTCTTCATCTTTGAGGAGATTGTCCAGCATTCACTGCCATATAGGAGATCTGATATTACACAACAGTTCAGTACTATTTTCTTTGTTTCTCTTGCTTCAAGTATCTTCTTCATCTTTGAGGAGATTGTTCAGCACATAAAGGAGAACATATCACATAACCATTTAGTATTCTTTACTATTTTTTCTAGCAAAGCCTTTCTATTTCTTAGTACTCTGCTTAACATTTGGAATACATCAACAAGACCAAAATCTTTGTAAACAGTTAATACATTAGCCAAAAGCGCTTGGAACAAAGAATAATTTTGACAATTTCTACACTCACTAAATGCAATCAGTATTTTTCTATGGAGCAATAGTCTAGCAGATTAAAGTGTTATGAATTTGGCAATATAATAACTGAGTTTAATCTGTGCCTAATGTGGGACTTGGAAAGTAGAGAAAATGGTATTTCTTTTCTCTTTCCAAGCAGCTCCATTACAGGTTTGTCTCTGCACATAAAAAGGAGTTTCTTGTTGAAAAAGCCAATCTCGTCCATCTTATCACAAAAAATGAAATTGCTAATATACTAAAGCATCAAAAAGTACAAGCAACAATACAGTGGATCTTTTTAAATGTTTCCTTCACTTAGATAAATGGATTCAGCTGGATTATGCATATGTGCTGTAATAGGTAAAAAAGGTTTTGTAGACATAATGACAATCAACAGAGATATGTAAATATTGTGGTTTAACAGGATGAGATTTGTTTTCGTGATGTCACCAAAGATGAATTAAATTTAGTAACCAACATTGTGTTGAATACAATAAAAAGGGCAAACAATTTTCACTGAAAAGTAATGCAGACATAAAGGTAATAGAATATCATTTCTTGGATATTTGACCTTGAAGGAAGGTATTTTGCCAAAGAAAGGATTAATACAGAAAATATCATGTGTGTCTGCTCATAACAGTATAAAAAAAATAATAATAATAATTTTTAGGATTAATAAATTTTTGAAGAAAATATTTACCAAGGTATTCAGACTTAATGGAGCCATTTGCTCAGATAATAGCAAGCATGTATTTTTTTAATCTTTTTTTTTTTGATAAAAGACATTTTAATAATAAAAGAATATTCACAAGCAAAAATTTATTGGATGATGAAAAAGGATCAAAAAGCAATTTATATTTCCCTGGTATTTCCATATGACCTTGCTGGTATATCAATAACTAATAATCCTAACCCATATTAAAATACCAAAGCAGAATTACCTGATGTGAAATCCAATACAATTAGAGTGTAAAATAAAGGTTGAATTGATTTGAACAAATGAAAAACTATTTCTGTTAACTTAAAAGGATTAAGCACGTGAACAATGATAAGGTTTTGGAAAGGATGGAAACGCAAAGGGAATTAATACTGAGCATGAGGAAGAGACAGCTAAAGTTCCTGAGACATGCAATGAGGAAAGAGGGCTTAGAGAACCTGGTACTAACAGGCCAGATAGAGGGGAAAAAAGACAGGGGAAAGCAGCTGGTATATCACAGCAATCCAGAACTTCTTTTTTCTTAACCACATTTTTCCATTTCTTAGCACCTTGCTTAGCTTTTGGAATGCTTCATTCTCTAATCCATGTTTAGATTTCAGTGTCACATTTTCCATCCTCTGTTAAAATGTTCCCCAGATACTTTAACTTCTGCAACTACTTGACTTTTAGATCGAGAATTCCCACCTTGCATATTGGGCTTTTTCTCTTGTTAATGACCATACTTTGTATTCTTGCAGTTGATGACTCATCTGTTTTTCTTGCTTTGTACTACTATCCTGTCCAAGATCCCCTGTAGTGACGTTTTTGATTTGAATCAAAAGAAAATGCAGAACATGTTAAAGAAAATATTAAAGATAATTTTTTATAAACTGAGTTGATAGACATTTACCTAGGGAGGCATAATGTATAGCAATTCAGATTGGAAAACAGAATTCAAATTCCTCCCTTCAGCTTTGAAACAGCACCATCTAGTGAGCATATTGGCAGACTAGGTGAGGATAATCCTTTTACCCAACATGATCCAGTACTGAATGTACTTAGCTCAAGAGTAATAATAACTGTATGCAGCAACAGTGCTAATGCAGAAGGACCAACAAAGTAATTAGACATAAATTATCCATGGAGAATGATGTTGCATGTAACACATTTAAACCACCAGAAATTATGAGAGAAAAAAAACTGGTAAAATGTGTACATAATGATTTACCTAGTGAGATTACAGCAACACTAAAATCAGATAAATAATGGTCTGGTTACTCATGAGACTTTCAGTGTTATGATTAGAAATACAATAAAAAATAAAGATAAAACAAAAACAGGTGTTCATTGATGGTAAAAAAAAAAAAGGGCCTGAAATTAGTATACATGGGACATGCTTATAGAGTTTGACGCTTATTTATATCAGTGAATTTGTTCAGAAATATCCAAACTATCATATATATATATATATATATATATATATAGAGAGAGAGAGAGAGAGAGAGACATACACACACACACACGTTTTCTTAAGTCAATGGTTAAAAATGGCATCAAGCTATCTAATCCTCTAGGACTCAAAGAAAATAATTATTCATCAGACCTTGGCACTATAAAACCACAAAGATTTTCATCAAATTAGAAAAACCTCATCACTTGAAAAATTCTAACAGTCGAAAGACTAAAAAAATGGATAGCACATGTAGACAATCTGCCAAATAACTGTGGTGAATATGAAATAAAAATAACTTTTCAATGTTTGCAAATTCATGAGCCCGTATGAAAATATTAATTCACCAATGAAAAGAGAGCCATTTATAGAAAACAACAAACTGAACTTTCAATGACCCACGTCATGTTTCTTCCTGCCCAAAAATGAGCCAATCACATGATCGATTTGGCTACATATTTCAGTTTTCAGTCAGTCTGTTTGAGTTTTGTTTAATGACATATCAACATCTGTAGGTTATTTAATGCCAAAAAAGTGGCGTTTTAAGGTATTTTTTTATAATGTTCAGTTATAGTGAAAAGGTTGATTTAGTCAGATTTTAATGAAAATATTTTGTTTTTATTCTTTTTTATTTTAGAAAACTGAAAATGTCTTCTAGTTTTGTCTTCAAAAATGTTTTGCTGAGAATTTGTTTTCCTTCAAAAATTTGTGATGGTAATTTTTTTTCTTCAAAAATGTATATATTTCTATAAAAGTTTATTTTTATATTTTCATAGTGTTTTGACCACACTGTAGGGGTTAACTATCTGCCCACAGCTGGGACCCTAACAGGTGCTACCACTCCGGGTCAGAGTGGACCTGGGAACAACAGCAATTAAGAGGTGGTTTCATGCTCCTAACAACCTCCCAATTGGAGGTCTTGCTGCCGGATGCAGTTTATCGTCATACCCAGGACTACAGTCAGTCATTCAGTCAGAGAGTGAGAGAGAGAAGGAAGCCAAGAGGACTCAATACAGCAAAAAGGAACAGAAATTGCTGACTGCTGATTGGACACAACTGTCCTAGTGACACACATTCTGACTACTTCACCTTATCTTCATGCTGCTTTATTTATCTCTCCTTTTTCTTCTTCACCTACTCAGCTACAAAAAAAAAAAAAAAGAAAGAAAGAAAAGAGGAACAAGAGGTTACTACTACTTTGTTAATACACACTGCATAAACATGGACTTATCTTTATCTGCACAAATCACATTTTGCCAAAAAAAAAAAAAAAAAAAAATGAACGCTTAATTCTTTAAACTTCTTAAAATAGTTTTTCTCTTAGAACAATTCGCAGTAAATATTTTCACTTCCTACAAATTGGATGTTATTCTGCTCTATAAATAAATTTTCTTTTATTTATACAAACAAAATAGTTTTAGTCTTTCCAAACTTATAATTTTAAATTGTAAGAAGATATGTTTGGCACAAGGTCAAACTTATTAACATAATCGATGGCCTCACAGCCTTCTCTTATTATGTAGAGTTTTTGAAACATTGTGTTAGATTTGTGTAATTTTTAACAAGGCTAACAAACTGAGGCTGCATGAAATTCAAAAATCTACCACAACCCACAACATTCTTTATCAAGTGTTTTGGTGAACTTTTTCACTTTAGTATATATATATCAGAGTTTGAATTACTGCTAAATTTGTTTCCTTCACTTATGTGCAAATACCATTGGGAAAGGTATTAATCCATCTTTTTTTCCCTCCAGCTATAGGTTAAATGGCAGGACAGATTGGGTTCTATATCCTTGGTTGGCAACCAGTCTACTGCAGAAAGTAATGGTAACCTACTGCGGGAAAATATTCTGCCCAGTTAGTCATATCTCTTGAGACATGATCGGCCAAACGTATATCATGTATGGCACTTGATGTGCCCACACACACGTATATATATATATATATATATATATATATATATATACTATAGTCATCCACAGACAGATCTGTTTTGCTGTATCACAGCTCATCAGTACGGTTAGACTCCGATTGCTTTTTAAACCAGGATTGAAACCCAACAAAATTGGTGTTAGTCGGTGATTCTACCTCTGGGCTATGAGCGTTCGGTAGAAGAAGGCAGACTTTTTAGCGCGTATATCATTATACGTGCCCAATAGCCATAGTGCTCTAATTCATTATTGAATGCGTGATGCGTATATGCCAGAGTAGCTACTATTTTCAAAGTCTCCCATTCTTCCAGGGTGTGAGAGCATAAATACTATAGTCATCTGCAGACAGATCTGTTTTGCTGTATCACAGCTCATCAGTACGGTTAGACTGATTGCTTTTTAACCCAGGATTGAAACCCAACCGAATTGGCGTCAGTCGGCGATTCTACCTCTGGGCTAATACGAAAAATTGCGTTCCAGTATTAAACAGGCTGTCGGCACAGAGTGATGACATCAGTGTTTACACTTATATTTACACATACTCTATCCTGGATATAAATACACACATACACACACACATATATTTATTTATTTATGGGGTGGAGCAAGAACGTATCTCTTTATCATCATTCTTTGAATACGATCGACAAGGAGCAATTAATCAATCTGTCATGGAGTTTTTCTAGCATTCTAACCTTTTTCTGTTTTTTAGGAGTTAATTAATATAAAGCTTGTAGTTTTTATTGTTCTGAGCAGTTTTGGCCAGTGCTTTAGCAATTCTCAAAATGTTGTATTTGGTATACTTATCCTGTGTGTTGTACTATATAATAATTTTTACTGTGTCACTTTTCTTGTGAAAGAGTGACCATTTAAAGCACTCATATGTCATGTGCGGTTGGACTGACCTGAGGGTAACTTCTATTTTTAGAAAACACTTAACACACCATCTAAACTATCAAACAATGTTATATATATTAATCATTCATATACAAGACTGTTTTGCTGCATCACAGCTCATCACTGCGGCTAGATTAACCATTTGCTTCAAACTGATATCAAAATCCAACTGATTTGTTATCAGATGGAGATCTTACTCCTACACTATCGGCACATGGCAAAGAAAGGTAGACCTCACAGCATGTTATTTACCAAATGTATACAAACAGCCAGTAACTGAGAGCATTCAATTATTTAGTAGCAAAACAAAACTGTGCTCAATTTGGTATCCAAAGAACATAGCATAAAGCTCTAAGTGGCTACTGTTTTTATGAAATCAACCTTTCCCTACAGTACTCTATTCACTAGCTAAAATTACATTTTATATATATATATATATATATATATATATATATATATATATATATATACACACACAGAGTAAGAGAGGAGTTTGTCACTTAACTGAGCAGAGTCATGCCAACTTCAAAATTTCGTAAGAGTGTCGAGATATCTTCACTCGACAGGGCTAAATTTTCAATCATAATGATGCCCGCACGAAACTTTGAAGTCAGCATGACTGCTCAGTTATGTGATAAATCCCAATATCAAGCACTTTACGACAAAAACTTGTTTGTTTGTTTGTTTTGAGATTTAACGACCTATCAATCCTAATGGGATCATTTAAGGTCACAACAAATGATTTTAGGTAAGGTTATATTATTTTTACAGAATTTTTGAAGATGTCTTGCTTTTTAAACTTTTCCATTGCTTTCAATTTGTGTTACTTTTCAAATTTTTCCCCTGGTGAGGATCAGATCTATTTTTGATCTTCGGATCTTTACTTAGATTATATTTTGTTGTGTAGTTTGATCTTTTTGAGGAAGGTTAAAATAGTATTAGAGTTTATTTTTTCGAAAAGATCTTTCAGATTGTTAACATTATAGAGGGATTGCTGGATATATGTAAAGTCACTACAGTCAAGTAGAACATGTTTTACTGTATAGGGTTCTTGACATGCAATGCATTCAGGAGGTTCTTCATTTTTTAAGAGATAAGAGTGGGTTATGTGTGGATGTCCTATTCGAATACAGGATATAATCACTTCTTTGCGTGATTTACTGGGTTCTGGTAGATGTTTCTTTAGAATGGGTTTGATTTTAAATAATTTGTTGTTTTGACAGTTGTTCCAGGTTTCTTACCATTTCTTTAAAATATAGTTCTTGATTAGGGGTTTATAGTCAGTGTATGGAACCTTGATGTTACTTGTGTCACATTTTATGGAGTTTTTTGCAGCCACATCGGCTTTATCATTTCCATGAAATCCAGAGTGACTGGGAATCCAACAGAAAATGATAAATTTGTTTTGTGAAATCACATATAGTCTATATAAGAGTTTGATGATCAAAGGATTGTTTAATTTTTGGTTCTTTATTGCTTCAAGCACTGCTAAAGAATCCAAGAATATAACTTTGTTTGAGGTAAGTTTAGGGATGAGATCCAGGGCTAAGTCAATGGCCATAACTTCTGCACTAAATATTGATGAATTGTCAGGTAATCTTTTTTGTAGAACAGTACTTTTACAGATAGCAGCACATCCTACTTTGTTACTGACTTTGGAGCCATCAGTATATATGTGGGTCCAGTTTGAATATTGATTCAATATATAATTTAGTTTTTCTATATAATGAAAGGGATGTGTGCCAGCTTTTATGTGATCAGCCAGTTCTAAAATGACTTTGGATTGTTTCAGAAGCCAGGGTGGATGTTTGAGGACATTGAATTCATGTATACTATTTTCATCTATCGAACTGTCATAAATTGGTTTTATTTTTTCCATGTGAAGGCCAAAAGGTTTGATAACGTTTTCTTTTTTGTCAAACAGGTGTTTATAGTTTGAGTTAAATGTGCATTGATAGGCAGAATTTGATGGGTTAACCTTAAGTTTTAGATAATATTGCAGTTCTAATTTTTCACATCTAAATTTTAATGGAGCCCCATGCGCTTCTACATATAGGCTTTCTATGGGAGATTTTCTAAATGCACCAAGGGCAAGTCTTAGACCTGCATGGTGGATGGGATCAAGAATTTTTAGGTAGGATTTCCTAGCCATACCATATATAAAACAACCATAATCCAGTTTGGATCTTATTAGAGATCTGTATATTTTTAGGAGTGATATACAATCTGCACCCTATTCTGTATTAGCTATAACCTGCATAAGTTGTAGTGTTTTGAAAGATTTTTGTTTTAAGTATTTCAAATGGGGGATGAATGTGAGTTTTTTTATCAAAAATTATTCCCAGAAATTTGTGTTGGCCTGTTATTTCAATTTCTGTTCCTTCTAATTTGAGTGTTGGATCATTGTGCATTTTTCTTTGGTTACAAAAATGCACACCCTTGGTTTTGGTTGATGAGAATTTGAAACCATTTTCAATGGTCCATTGGTTTAATTTATTTATGCATATCTGCAGTTGACGTTCTGAGGTATGCATATTTTTGGATCTATGGCAAATAAGGAGATCATCCACATATTAGGAGCCATTAACTTCATTGTTCAGGCAGTTTACAATGTTGTTGATTTTTATATTAAAAAGGGTAACTGACAAGATGCATCCTTGTGGAACTCCTCCTCCTTGTATTTTTGAATCAGAGAGAGTAGATTCAATTTTTACTTTAAAGCTTCTGTTGGATAAAAAATCTTTTATCAACAAGGGTAGTCTACCTTTTAGACCCAGATTGAATAAGTCTTTCATAATTCCATGCCTCCATGTGGTCTCATAAGCCTTTTTTAACTGAAAGAAAATGGCTATTGCATGTTCTTTTTTGATGAAAGCCTCTCTGATAAATGTTTCTAATCGGATTATGTTATCGAGTGTCCCTCTTTTACTTCGAAAGCCACTCTGTAAACTGGAAATTAAGTTATTGGTTTCCAGGTACCAGTTTAGTCTTTTATTTATTATTCTTTCGAATGTTTTGCATAAGCAACTTGTTAGTGTTATGGGTCGAAAGTTTTTTGGATCTGATTTGTCTTTTCCTGGTTTTGCTATGGGAATCACAACGGCCTGTTTCCAGCTCCTTGGCAGTTTTCCCTTGAGCCATATTTTGTTAAAGATATCTAACAAATATTCTACACAATGGTGGGGCAGTTGTTTTAAGAATTCATAATGAATTTCATCAGGGCCAGTAGCAGTATTGTGTGATTCATTTATGGCATTTCTAAGTTCATTCATCGTAAGAGGCTGATTGTAACCTTCTTTGTTATTAGAATTAAAATTTAGTTTATTTTTCATTTTTTCTGTGTCCTGCTTAATTTTTTGGAAAGGTTGTCTGTAGTTTTTGTTAGAGGAATTGTTTTTAAATGTTTCTGCTAGTAGGTTTGATATATCTTTTGTCTTTGTTATTTTTTCGTTATTTAGAGTGAATTGATTTAGAGGGAGAGATACATTCTTTCCAGCAATTTTCCTTATGTTCCAAACCTTTTTTGGTTTTGTGTTACAATTTATTTTGTTTACATAGTCTTTCCAGGATTCCCTTTTGGCTTCCTTGATCACTATGTGCTACTGCTCTTTTTTGCTTGAAGAGATCTAGATCATAAGTTGTGGGTTGAACATTAAATTTCCGTAGTGCTGCTTTTCTTAATTTGATAGTTTTTTTGCATTCATCGTTGAACCATGGTCTTTGTTGTTTGTTTGGTTCATTGCTTTTTGGTATGCATACCTTTGCAATGGCTGTTAAGGTTTCTGTGAAGTATTCGATGGATTTACTGTTGTCTTCTTTTGACTGAAAGCTTTTGGTAGCAGTTTTTTTGTATTCCTTCCAATTTGCTTGATTTAGCTTCCATCGAGCCGGGTGGTTTTCAATTTCTTTTGAGCATGTCAGAACAACTGGGAAATGGTCACTACCCCATGAGTCATCTAGAACTTGCCAATCATAGTCCATAAGTGTAGATGGATCACAAAGGGATAAGTCCAGCACTGAGTAAGTGCCTGATGCTGGATGATAGGTGTTGGACTTGTTATTTAGTAGGCATAAGTCATTGAGATTAATGATTTTCTCTAGATTTTTGCCTTTTTTATCTGAGTATATAGATCCCCATATAACATTGTGGCAATTAAAGTCACCTAGTAATAAAAAAAGTCTTGGAAGTTGTTCAATTAGATTGTTTAGTTCAGATTTGTTTATGGGATCTTGAGGAGGGATGTAAATGGAGCAAATGTTAATGGTTCTATGTATAGTGACTTTTGCAGCAACAGCTTGTATATCTGACTTTAATTGTATTTTACTTTGGGGGATATCGTTTCTAATTAGAATTGATACCCCACCCCCGATGCCTTCTGATTGAGGTTATGTATATAATTATATTGTGTATAATTTTTTTAATTTTTTTTTTATTTTATCTTCAATTTTTAAAAAGGTTTCTTGTAGACAGATAATAGTGGGATGATAATTCGTTATAAGAAGTAGCTCATTTATGTTTGGTTTTAAACCCCGACAGTTCCATTGTAAGATTTTTGATCCATGTTTATATACTGAAATTTTTAAGAGAGTTTACTTGTTTATATAATATTTAGTAGTAGAGGTGTCCATCTCTTCTATGCTTTCTCTCTTACTTGCATTTTGATTCTTATGTTTTGTTCCTTGAATTTCTTTTGGTTCTGCTTGTTTATTAGGGGATGTTCCTTTGGTTTTTTTCCTTTGGTTCATTTGTTGTTCTTTGTCTGGGATGAGATGAACTGGTTATTCTTGGTTTGGTTTTGTCTGGACTTTTTGAGCTTCTCTGTCTTGATCATCTTTCCTGTCTCTCTATATCCATCAATTCATATTTGTTTTCTTTTCCTGTTAGAACAATTTCAGTTTTCAGTTTGTGATGTTGATTTTTTGAGGAAGGATTTGTTTTTGGAGGCAAAGAGTTATTAACTCTGGTAGTGGTAATGGTGAGGATTGGTGTTTGCTGTTTGGATTGCAACTTTCTTTCGATTGTATCACCTTCGGTTTCCTTGATCTGGAATTGGGTTTTTCCTTTAGATCTGGTTCCATATTGGATCTAGGTGTCAAACTGATCAAATTTTTCTTTAGCATCTCCAATAGAGATCTTAATTCTTTCACCACTTCTGATAGATTGTCTTGTGTTGTTTCTTGTTCTTGCATTATGTTGTTTGATGTTCTGGCTATATTTGCATATGTTGATGCACTCAGTGAGCACTCTATCATTCTTGCCTTCGGGTATGGTACATTATTGGTATGTTTAATTTCGGATACTTTTTTTTTTTTTTCCAGACTTCACATTCTTTTGAGTCTGCTGCGTGGTTTAATGTACAGTTTGCACATTTTAAAGGAAGTTCACAGCTAATGTGATCCCCAATTTCTCCACAAACTTTACATCTTGGTGATCTGAAACATTTCTCCTTGTGGTGTCCGAACTTTTGACAATTGTGACATCTCAGAGGGTTTGGTATGTATACCTCTACTTTTCCTATTAAATATCCAATTGTTATTTCAGTAGGAGGTTTGGGGTATTAAAATTGAGAATGTAAGTGTTTGTTGGAGTCATTTGATTGTTTTTTTATCATTATTCTTTGCGCATCTGTGACCCCTTGTTTTCTTAGATTGTTCTTTATTTCCTCTAGCGTGCATAGAGAGAGATCTGAGCTTCTCACCACACCCTTTGAGGAGTTCAAGGAGTTGTGTGGATAGGCTTTTATCTTTAAATTGGAAAACAGGTTTTACTTCAATAACTTATTTGCTGAAGTTTTATTTGTAACCTCTACTAACAAGGTATTATTCCTTAATTTTTTAATTGTAGATGTTTTTGTTAAGGAACTCATTGTTTTTTCGACAATGAAGGGGGAAAAATTGGTGATTAGAGTGTTCTCCACTGACTCCAAGACAATGAATCTTGGAAACTGCTTTTGATCAAATTCATTGTCTGACTCAGGTTCGGAGGCTAGGCTCTCCAAGCTGTATTTAGTATGGGGTCTTTTATTTTTATTTGTTGCCATGAGTTTTATTTTTTAAATTTCACCCTCCTTGCTCCCCACCCTCCTTGGAGCCCAACAGCGGGAGATATTAGGGGGAAACCCATTCACCCTATTATCCCAGGAATACAAGAAAGGTATACTCACACTAGTAAGAGGCAATTAGCATTTCAGGTTTCTCTTTATTTTTCCGACCCATTTTTGATTAAAAATTCAGATTGAAAACCTTCTGTGAAACAACTTTTCCTTACTAGTAGATTGACCCTTGCCACTGCCTTCTAATACTTATACATGGTCTATCTCTTGTTTGTAGCTGAGAATCAGTTTGTTTTAGTGACACATCTATTGAGTTATTTTGTTTGAGTTAGATGATTTTATGCGAGTAAGTATTAGGCCTCTCCAAACGGTTGTCTAGCCCAGGTAAGGGCCAAAGTGATGTGTTGCAGGAACATGGCCTCTCTGCACCCAGGTCATGACCTGCTCAACCACTAGGATCCCGTCCCCAGACATCATGGGTCACCACCCACGGCCAACAGGTGACCCCATTGAGGGACTTTTACCCTCTGCAGAGGTGCAGTTGACGCATTCTGAAGCCCCGCCAACAGGGCTAACAAAAACTTGTTTAGCAAAATATATTTTCATCAGTAAACTACTGAAAAAACAATCTTGGCACTAGGCATTATCATAACTCTATATATATATATATATATATATATATATGAGAGGATAGATTCATAGGATGAAATGCATAGCAAAAACTTCTTTCAATGTGGCATACCACATCTTTCAAAACTGTTCTTGAGATATAAAAATGCATATAAAATTTATAAGTTGTTATCCCAGCTATATATATATATATATATAAAAACCATAAGAAATTGTATAGCTTGTCACTTGTTTACACTGGTTTCTTATTGCAGCATGCATCACCAGATAAATCTGGTGTAAGTGTTACTTTGACACAAGATGGAAAATTTTATCTGAATATCTCCTATCCATTAATATTCATATGTTGTATACAGGTCTAAATTAGCATTGCCTTTCATAATGCTGCAGTTTTATCTGGTCAGATGTGGATCTACATGTTTTGTGCTCTGAAACATGAACAGATATGGGTCTCTTTGGTACCAGCAACAAAATGTCGACTGAATAGATTCTGGCAAGTTCAGTGAGTCCTTATGGCTGTGGGTTCGGGCGCTGGATGCCCCCAAGAATTTTTAAGATTTAACCAATTATAAAAGAATTTTTAAGCCATATGAAATGGGTATTAAAGCATATTTTAAGGTGAACAGTAGCTACTTCAATCCATTGGCTTATGATTGCATCACCAAAATGGCCTTATTTTAATAAACAAAAATACTGTTGAAGAAAAGTTGCTCTTTAAAAACAATTATAAATCCTGAAGCTTAAGCTTCATTAGTAGATCTGCCACAAGAACATCTGTACCAGAATCAAACGGAATTTGATAACTCGTTTATAAATGATGGTCCAGAAATCCCGAGGAACTGGAAACAGTCTAGAGGATAGGCAGGAATAATGGAGTAAAAGGTAGGCTAGAGAAAAGCTGAAGGCATCCAGCTATCAAAATAAAATTCAGATCATATTACTAAATGCTGAAGGCAAAATCTTCGTTGTGACAATAGCTAGGTGCGCCTCCAATTTCTTTAAAAGTAATGAATACATCGACATGTCATTTGAGAAAGGAGGGATCGTGGATATGCCATGGTGCCTAAAACATACACGTATCACAACTTCGGGGAGAACTAAAAACAAAAATAAAGAAACTAAAACAATGGCAACAAAATGATCCTGTTGCTAAATCCCACCAAAGCATACGGATCAGTTCCATTAAGGACACTATTCCAGCTTAATAAAAAATTAAGTTGTAATTTGTTTAAGACTTTTTGTTATGGATACTGTCGAGAAAATGTTCTCGATCCCCTAAACTAATAGAGACTAATCAGGTTGAATAAACAAAAAAAAAAAAAACATCAAACCCCCACCTAAAAAAAAACAATAGCACTTACCTTAAGTTGGGAAATATATTGCCCCTTTTTTGTGACGTATAATCATCTGATAACATAGAAAGGAATTTTAATAGCAAAAAGAGAGAAGTTTTCTTTCCTTTTATGCAGCTTTAGGGATCATACGGTAATCCTGTTACTGGAACTATAAAGGATTAATAAAGATAAGATGTTTGTTAAGTAAGCATTTCAACAACACAGTAAGTAAACTGCTCCTTTTCTGCTTGACAGACAGTCAATTTCTCCACAATATATAATAGAGTCTCGGGAAGTTCATGCCGATTTTTAAGGGAAATTAAAACCAAATTATGACATTAAATATTTATTCAGCTAAATATGAAATTAACCATTTTGTTACCCAACCTTTCTTCATTTTTGCTTCAACTATAAGATTCCGTCTTCCCAGAGGTGTTTTCTCGGCAAAGAACTCATTGAGGTGTATTTTTATGTTATCCAAAAAATTAAAATTTTTACCATTGATATTATTTTGCAAGAACTTGAATAAATGAAAATCCAAAAGAAGAATGTCTGGTGAATATGACGAGTGGGGTAACACATCCCAGCAAAACAGCAACAGCTTTTGCTGGTCACCAAAGAAACATAATGTTTGGCATTAAATTGATGGAAACAACACTTTCCTGATAGTGTTTACCAATTTACCTGAGAGTAAAATTCGTTGTTAATCAGTTAAGTGCCATACATGATACACACTTTGGCAATCATGTTTTGAAAGACAAATGACTGACTAGGCAGATTGTCCTGCAGTAGACTGGTTGTCAGCCAAGGCTATAGAACCCAATCTGTTTTGTTATTTAACCCATAACTGGAGGGAGGAGATGGATTAATACCTTTCCCAAGAGTATTTGCACGTAAGTAAATGCAAGGAGTTCAACTGACACAAATCTGTTCTAACTTGGGCAAAACAAGTTCAACTATATAGAAACTTGAAAAGCAGCCCGGATACAAACTCAAATTGGAAGAAACTTGAATGCTCCCGGAGAACTACAGGTAGCCAAAAAAGGATAGTTCACAAAAAAACGGTCGAGGGGTGGGGCGATAGCAAAGGGGAAAGCTGGTCTAAGCTGCTTTCCTGGTGGGGGATACAAAAATCAAGCAGGTACAAAAATTTAAATACCTGGGAAGTGTTCTAACAGAAGATGGAAAGTGCGGCACAGAGATCCGAAGGCGAACTGGCATGGTAAAGGATAGAAACGAAAAGGAAATTAATACTGAGCATCAGGAAAAGACAAAGTTCCTGAGACATGCAATGAGGAAGGAAGGCTTGGAGAACCTGATACTAACAGACCAGATAGAGGGGAAAAGAGACAGGGTAAAGCAGTGGATAACGTATTAGAAGGGCCTGAGTAGGTGGATGACAGATCGGGGGTTGCGTGGTGTAACAGGAGAAAGCGTGCTAAGAGCCACCAGAGATAGGGAGATGTGGAAAGCCATGATCGCCTACGTCCTGAAAGGATAAGGTATAGTGGGTTATCCATTCTTTTCCAGTTTATAGTGGAGAGTCTGTCTGAAGGGTAGTTGTATATTGTTGAAGATTGACGGAATTTGGCCTTGTTGTAGGTAGCCCACTAAAAGTCATATAATGATTATAAGTCAAGAAAAGCAAACTGAATTGAAAAATAGCATTTTATATATACACATATCAATAAAGGTTTTTACAATTAAAGTAATACTTGAAGTATAGGTCCAATGGATGTTAAAATGTTCATGGCAATGAAATGCTGAAAAGAGAATTAATACTTAAGAATGTGGGAGCACCATGTGTAAGGAATGTCTTTGATGTATTCACTCCTTAGGTCAGTAAGTAGTTTTGAGACAGGGAAGAAGGTAAAGAGGTAAGGGAGGCGAACATAGTAAGCCACTTGACTGGTCAAGGGGGCTACAAATTACACTCCTCTCTCTAGTCAGTCCGTGTGTGTCAGCCTGTGTGGCGATGCTTTCTGTATCGGCTTTTTATTTCGACTTTTTGGATTGCAGGTAATCATTTGGGAATTCATATGTATTTGATTCTGGGCTTCCCATTGGCCGATAAATAAAATTGATGTATGCTCGCGAACTGGAAATTTAATTAATTTTTATTTTTCAACCGGAACATCTGCGCAAACCCGGATGCGCACCAACGACTTTTGGTCATTTGCTTTTTGTTTGTGAAAGTGCGAACATCCGGTCACTCACTATTGCTCGGTCAGTATCACCACAAATGCACATAAAAGGAAGGAAGGAAGGGAGGATAAGAAAGATGCTAGTTCATACAAGAAGTCGTTCGATCAAGAGCGGATGAACAATGACAATGTAAAATGGCTGGGCTAAGTAAGCAGAAAGCATGGACGAGGTGAAAAGGAACAGAAAGACAAAAATTCAAGTGATTAGGTTTGGGTCAAGGCGATTTGAACCTATTCAGTTTCCTTGTTCAATATGTATATAACATCCTACCAAGCACGGCATGACTTATGAATGAGATGTCTACTTTGCACAAAGAGATGATCACCACAACATATCTGAAATAGTTAACCCAAGGCTTTGACCAATGAACATTATATCGTTAGAGACAGAACCAAGTACTAAGCGATGACTGACAAAGCTACTGCAGCCATCAAAGAAAGCGAATGAAGTCGATTTTTTTCAGAGAAAAAGAACAAATAAGCAAGGAAAAAAGGGGAAAGAACTTGTCTCCTATCTTCAGCCTCAAATTGGTTAGTTAAGAGTGGATTAAAAAAAGAAACAAAAATGAACAATTATAATTCTCTGAAAAAAATTGCAGAAACAGCACTTCGCCCAGATCTGATAATCTCCGACAACACTAAACAATACGAGACCTGGACGTACCTTGGGAAGAATCTGCTAACGAAAAGAACGTGATAAGTACCAACAACTGATTGAATAGTCACTAGTGCCATCAAAAAATAGATGGCAATCATATTTTTTTTTTTTTTATCATTTCACCTCGAGCAAGGCGGAAACGCCACTGATGTGCAGGGGGTTACATAAATGTAAAAAGATAAATTAGAAAAGAGTGAGGAGTACAACCTAGTTAGAAAGGAACAATAGAAAGCTGAGATAGCAGGTGCAATGACAGATACATAGGTGGAGAGAAAGGGAAGGTTATACAGGGGTGGGGAGAGAGCTAGAGTCCAGTGGTTAGTAGATGAGTATTGACTTTGCATTTAAATTCTGGAAGTTGTAGCCGTCAGGAAAGCAAGAATACGGGAGCGAGTTCCACTGGTGGGACGTACTATAGAAGAAGCTACAGGAGTAGAATTGTCATCTGCATTTGGCTAACCTGACTGTGAATGGGTGGGACCCAGTTGCCAGTCTGGTTGCACGAGTAAACACCTGTTGAGGAGGCATCAGTGACTTAAGTTCGTCTGAGCAGAAGCCATGAAAGAACAGACAAAGGGAGGCCACATTTCGATGATGGGGAAATATGTGTCGAAATAGGATGTAGAGGATTTGTAGGACAATCTTTTCAAAAAGTGTTAAGAGTCAGAATCAAAAAAATTTATAAAAATGAAAATTCTGAAAAAAAAAAAAAATATAGAAAAGAACAAAAAGTTATTTTAGCGGTAAATGTTCGTTTTAGGTGCCAATGGCTTTTCCCCCTTAAAATTTATCCAAAATAGCATTATTTCTGTGCAAATGTATACGCTGAACTCAAATCAGCAATTAGTTGTTGAAGAAACTTACCTTTTTTTTGCTTTGAAAATACATTAAAAAAACGAACTATATCTCGCACTTTTTCTCTCCTGTAACTCTTACGAAGTCATGTAATTAACTGCAAAATGACGTTCTACGTAGGCAGCAAATTTCTGTCGATTTTCTTCCTTTACTGAAACGTCTGGTGTATACTTTCTGTTATGAAAGTAATAAGCGTAGAAATACAATAGCGCATTACTTTCATTACCGGAAGTACATCGACGGAAGTATCAGTAAAAAAATCTGCCAAAATTCGTTGCATTTTTTTTATGGACATTTAGATTAAAAATGGGAAGTTTCTTCAATAACTAACAGATGGTTTGAGTTCAGTATTTGCACAGAGTTAATGCTATTTTAGATAAATTTGAAGGGGAAAAGCGTTGGGACTTACAACGAAAATTTACCATTTTACAGCTTTCAGAACATTTCAAATATGGCGGACAGGTAAAAAAATTAACTCTTTATTCTCAATTTAATGCTATAAGTAATACTTGAGCAAATCAGATTAATGTTAAATTAATCATTAATTTAACATTAAATTTGCTAATTTTTCAAAAATAATGGGTTACAAATGTATATTTTATTCTATTTTTACAAGATTTTTAAAACCGAGAATGAACTTTTGTTTATAAACGTGTCGATCACTCAAAAATGGTCGAAAAACTGAAAGATTAAAAAAAAATTGGAAAATTTTAGATTCCAATCAATTTCTGTTTGAAATATACCAAAACATTTTACTTATTGGAAATAGTAAATTTAATCTTTTAGCTTTCAAATGGAAAACTAAAATAAAAGTTTCAAGAAAACTTTTTTTTTATTTTTAAAAATTCAATTTAAAATTAGTTATCGAAAATGATTGGAGGTACCTACTTGGATTCCGGATCCAAGATTACAAATATGATATAAAGCAGATTGGAAACTTCTAAGAGAAAAAAAAAATGTAAAAAGGCATATTTCGATATTAATGCGAAATAAACATTTGTATTTAAGAACTTAAGCAAAGTATGCCAAAGAGATGTAATAAAGAAATTAGGTAAAAGATAGACAACTAAACTAGAATGGTGGTTTCTTTCTTTCCTTCTAAAAAAAACAAAAAAACAATCATTTTAAATTTTACGTCAATAAGAATAGGAATATTTGTAAAAGAAAAATTCTGAAAGAAAAAAAATTGAAGGGGACGAAAAGCTCTCTCTAGATGAATTCAGGATCAAACGATCTCAAATATGGCAATAAAGCAGAATAAAAATTTCAGAGGATAAAGTCGAATAAGTAATGGAAACTTTAAAGAGGGAAAACGGAAAAGAAAACGATATATTAATTGTAAAATAAACAGTTTCTTTTTAAGTTGAACAAAGTATGCTAAAGACTAAGAGGAAGCAATGTAATAAAGAAATAAAAGCTAGACAACTAAACTAGAATCGGGATGTCTTTTCTAAAAAAGAAAAACGAAAACAAAAGAAAAATAATATCGTCTTAAATTTATTTTTCAATTATAAACAAAAGGCTATCGAAATTATATTTGTTGGATATATTTTATTTCGTTTTGTCTTTAATTCTTCACTTGGTCTTCTAAATTAGAAAAGCAGGGTGAATATTAGCTTAAAATATAAAGTAACAAAAATGGGATAAGAAGACCAAATAACGACTTACCACATCAAAAGAAGCAAACAATTCTGACTAGCACTGCACGCATGTGCTTCTATTGATACTGTCAGCACTCTGCCTTCGGGTAGTGGGCGCACTCTGCCTTCGGGTAGAGGGCGCTCTCTGCTTCCGAGCAGAGAGCACAAACCCAGTCGTGGCTCCGCCGAAGGGTAGAGTCACGACTCGGTAATAATAAACAGACATTTTTTGGCGCGGCTATATGGCCGGGAATACCCACTATAAAATGACCATGTGTCACATCTGGCCTTGCGTGGGAAGGCTAGTAAATACCATAACTTCTCATAAAACCGGAAAGAGTAAAACCCACGAAGTAATATACTTACGTGGAAGAATTTCATTGGCTGATAACAGAATGGTCAAAACATTTCCTTACCCTCAACTCCCCCATCACCAAAATGAGTGGGTGGGGGGGATCAAAAACGAAACCAAAAAAAAAAAAAACAAAAAAAAACGCTGGAACAGGCATATCCAAAGATATGAGAGGTTGTATTCAACCAAAACATTGTAGTGAAAAATGTTGAAAAACCTGAAACTTTTAACGAACCCAAGAAAACTCAGACCATTCAAAGAATGTTACGAAGATGAAGAATTTTATCTGAATATCACCTACCCATAAGCATGCACATTTTGTATCCAGGTCTAAATTAGCATTGGCTTTCATAATATTATATTAGTTTTATTTGGTATCATTGTATAAATACTCTTATTTTCCAATATTGGGCATGGATACAACTCTTTTTTGAATGTAAAAAGAAGTCCTGTACAAAAAAAAAAGTTTTGTAACGTTTGCTAATGGTTTTGTAATGGTTGCTGAATGTGCATTGTGGTGCAGTGGATATAGACTCGGAACAAGAAATCAAAGAGCTGAGTTCGAATTCCAGTTGAATTCATTGTATTCACTTACATGCAAATACCCTTAGAAAAGGAATTAATCCATCTATTCTCCCTAGCTATGGGTTAAATAACAGGACAGATTGGGTTCTATATTCTTAGCTGGCAATCAGAAAGTAATGGCAACCAACTGTGAGACAATTTTCTCTTTCGAGACAAGATCGCCCAAGTATGTATCATGTATGGCACTTAACTGACTGAATGGTTGGTAAACTTGCAGACAATTGAATTTGCAGAGAAAAGTAAGAAATTCACTAACCGCACCCCCCCCCCCCCGCACCAAAAACCAACAAACAAACAAGAAAAAAAGATCAATAATTAATGCGATAGTAGAGTAACCATTTTGAGATCATTTTATTGGAGTAGAAAGGGTTCCATCTTGGGACAATGGTGAATCGAATGATGACAAAAGAGGAATAAAATGCAATACTTGAGGAAGTTGGGGAGAGAGAGAGAGAGAGAGAGAGAGAGGGAAGGGGGAATATCAACAAAGTGCATAGAGTTATATAAACTTGAAGTCTTGAAAAATGGATTCAAAAAAGTAGGAATTGTATGAAAATAAAAAAAACAGGCTTTTTGTGAACTTTCTTGAATAGACTAATCAATTTTGTAGGTATTTGTGCCTGGAGAAACAGGAAATGAAAATAATATACTTTTATATTTATATACACCTTATAATATATCTATATATATATATATATGTGTGTGTGTGTGTGTGTGTGTGTGTGTGTGTGTATACAGATATAGAGGTGTAAGCATATCAATTTACCTTGTCAGATACATTATCAGAATAACATTTTAATACATATATGTTAGATAAAAGAATATATATATAAAGAGGGAGGGAGGTACATGGCCAGATGATGAGAACGTTTGCTTTCTGACCATGAGGCCCAGGTTCAAATTTCACTGTGGTCACTTTGTCAGGAAGGTGACATCTTGATGTTATCTGTGTGGAGGAGGCCATCTTAGTGTACGACACTTTGGAAAGTTCCTCAAAACCATACCATGGTTTGATCTAATCCTTTTAAGTGAAACTGGGTAGACAGGATCCTATGGGAGTCACTGATGGTTGTGCTAGCACAAAGTCATTGTGACCAAGGGTTTGAGTGTCCTGACCTTGTTCAGGCTGTTGTTCATGCTAGATAATGTGCTTTCTCCGAGAAACTGAAACTAAGGTTTGCTCAACATAGTTGCAGTATAAACCACAGGTGTACTCTGTGGGTGTTAAACAAACAAAAATGTGCCTGTGCAGATGTCTGCAACAGGGATTATATAGATACTTTGTGAGATTTTATTATATAAGTCAATTATATAAAATTACTATTAATCAACTAAAATAAATACACTTTTCAGGATATTCTTATAAATAGGATGCATGCATGCAGTATAATAGAACTTTGGAATGAAACATTGGTGAACTGTGTTCAAAATCTGGTCGTGTTCATTACCTTCACTTTTGCACAAACACCCTTGTGTGAATTTATCTTCTTTTTCTCCCTAGCTATAGGTTAAATGGCAGGGCAGATTAGGTCTCTCAAGCTGTGATTGGTAACCAATTTAAAAGAAGGACCACTTTGAATTAAAAACTGAGCTGCTGTACAAAGATGGTTAGTCACCAGGGAAGATGTTATGTCTGTCAAACAAAAGCATGAGAGATTTCAATAAATTGATGATCCCACTGGAAAGCTATAATCTGGAAGGTTGTCGACATTAATAAATATTGGGCCGAAGGAAGGTGTTAATGTCACATCTGAACTTATTTATAAATGGAACTTTGTCTGTGTGTGTGTGTGTGTGTGTGTGTCTGTTATCTATAGACTCCAAAACGGCTGAACAGATTTTCTTGAAAATTTACACAGTTGTACTATAAGCGTTTGCAAGTGTTCTTAGATAGGTTTTGTGTCAAGGTACCCCCGATAAATGTCGAAAATCGATAATCGAAAAAATCGAGTTATAGAAGTAGTGGTCCGATTTTGATCAAACTTGGTACACTCATAGACAAAGACATAAGAAACGATATTAAGAAGTTTCAAGGTTGCAGTTCTTACAATAGTGCAGAAAATCAATAATATATATATATATATATATATATATATATATATATATATAAAAGGCAAGATGTTTGTGTATGTGTCTGTTTATCTGTCTGTATGTCCTTTATACAAATCCACAATCTTTATCTGATTCTCACCAAACTTCACACAAATATTCTTTAAGCTGAGTCTGAGCTCCAGATCCACGGATTAGTTTTAAAGCTTTCATTACACCCGAGCAACGCCGGGCTATACTGCTAGTATAATTATATAAGCAATATATCATTGTAGATTAAGCATTTGTCTTCTTCTTTGTATCATGTCTCTTCAGGCTGTCACTCATGGCTCTCTACAAGTTCCTGTCCTTTGTAGCCCTTAGTAAGTTTATCATTTTGCTATGTCACCTGAGTCCTGTTATGCCAATTATTTATAAAAGTTCATTAGATGCAGTTTTCTTCTGTCCCACCTGCTTTCAAAATGTCTTGTGTGAGTCAAATATTCCAAGCCTTCCTTCCTCACTATATTCCCTAGAAATTTCAGTGGTCTCTTTCTGATGTTATATATAAGTGCCCTTTTTTGCTTCCACTTTTTAAAAACTTTGTCATTGCTCATGTGTTCAGTTCAAAGTATTCTCAGCATCCTTCAGTAGAACCACATTTTTGTTACCTATGAGGTGATTGTCCAGCATTCACTGCCATATAGGAGGACTCTTATTATATAAGAGTTCAGTATTCTTTTTCTTTGTTTCGAATTAAATTTTCTTGTTTCTTAATGCTTTGCTTAACTTTTTGGAAGGTATTTTTATTGTCCTAATGAACTTTTAGTCTTCAATATCATATTTTCTGGCTTCTATTAAAGCATTTCTAATATTTAAATTTTTGTACTTGTTTAATTTTAGTATATCCAATCTGTAATTTGCATATTGAGCTATGCCTTTTGCTGATCACTATGCATTGTGAACTCTTGTAATTGATGTTTAGTCCTTTCTTCTGGCTTTCCTTTACTACCATCTGTTCCTGTAGTTTCCTTTCTATATCTGCTATCAGCCCTGTGTCATCTGCATATCTAATGCTGTTAGTATTGTGGATACCAATCTTATACCTTGTTATATTTTCATATATTTACCAAATTCATTTTCTGTCCAAATGCAAGTATTTTTTTTTTTTACAATAATATTCATCCTGTATAAAATCCAAGAACCACTCAAGCTAGATGGAATATTTCATCAGGATATGTAGGGGAAAATAATGACTAACACTAGATTTGAACAGGTTAAGATCAGTGAAGCAACCTATTGGGAATCAGCTCCATTTAGTAGCAGTTCATAGGAAGAAGCTGTTCAAGTGGAATTTATATCTTATTGATTGAATATGAAAAGAATTAAGTGGGTTTGCTACAATATGTGTGGCATTGCATGTCTTTGCCATTAAAGTTAAAACTGGTGGAACTGAGGAAATTAGTTTGAAGATTTTCAATAGAAATAGTGAGAATATTGAAAGGCTTGTCACATTTCCTCTGTGGGAAAAGAGCTGTAAGATGAAAAATAATCATTTATAAGAGCACAGATGCTTTTTGGACTTTACTGAAAAGTGATGACTGTCCAGCTTTTGCATCATATATAGAAGCAGTACTCGATTTCTGACTTGTTCTGGCTCTTGTAATAGTAGAGGATCACAGGATCACAGAAGGATTTAAGTAATTACTGGAGCAGTCCTGGAAACTGTTCATTTTTTTTTCAGTATCTTTAGTAATGGATTGTATATATGAGTTCAACTTGAGATCTAGGTTGAGTTTAATTCTTGTAGAAGAGTGCCTGACACCCCTGCAGCACTCTCAATGATGGAATGGCTCATGGGTTGAAATGGTCTATTTAAGTTCAACTTGAGATCTAGGTTGAGTTTAATTCTTGTAGAAGAGTACCTGACACCCCTGCAGCACTCTCAATGATGGAATGGCTCATGGGTTGAAATGGTCTATTTAAGTTCAACTTGAGATCTAGGTTGAGTTTAATTCTTGTAGAAGAGTGCCTGACACCCCTGCAGCACTCTCAATGATGGAATGGCTCATGGGTTGAAATGGTCTATTTAAGTAAATAATAGTAGCATTTGATGTGTAATATTTGAGTGTCATTTGAGTAATATTCAGACTGATAATTTTGGCGACTATTGTAATCTAAACCAATCCTCTCTCTGTTGTAAATTCTGTCTTGTCTGACATTTTAACTATTGTACTATTCTGTGTATATCCGTTTAACACTGGATATTGTGTTGAATAATACCACTGCACACTTTCTCTGTGTATTGTAACCACCTCAGCAATGCAGCATTTCTCAACAGGCATTCAAGTCATAGAGCCTCTCTGAAAGTATGTATGTTCATTGAGATAGGTAAAAATTCTGGGTAAACTTGATACTAAAGAAAAATCAGCAGTTTTGTTTTTGAGGTACTAAATGAGACCAGCCTGTTTTTCCCCTATCGAGCTGTTAGAGCTAGGTCAGAAGAGAGATCAGCAGCCAGTCATCTAGATATTAATATTATTATATATTATTGTATCATCTGCATAGATATTCAAAAGAGATCACGGTATGTTTTCTGGCAGATCATTAATGTAAAGCAGGAAGATGAGAAGTAAACCTTGGGGAATGCTTGCATTGATCTCATTGGCTTTGGAATATTGGGCATTATTCACCACCTTTATGGACCTACCTGGTAAGAAGAACCTGATAAGTGAGAAAACTCTTCTAGTGATTTTTTAGCTGGAGAGCTTATGCAGCAACCTCACCTTGCCAAAAGCCTTCAATATACAAAGATGTGTGTTGTGGTGCAGTGGATATTGAATCGGAATGACAAATTAGGGTGCCGAGTTCGAATTTCAGTTGAATTCATTGCATTCATCTATGCACAAATACCCTTGGGAAAGATATTAATCTGTCTCTCCCCTCCATTTATGGGTTAAATAACAGGACAAATTGGGTTCTATAGCCTTGCCTTGCAATCAGTCTACCACAGAAAGCAATGGCAATCTACTGCGGGATAATTTTCTGCCCAACCAGTCATGTTTCTTTTGAGACATGATCGCCAAATTCGTGTATCACGTGTGGCACTTAACTGATATTATCCACAATTTTAACATAAATTTAGGTTTGTTACACTGTCTTCTGCTCATCTGTGCTTATAGTTGTGGTCATGTGATCAAAGTTTTAGTTTGCTCATACCAGTTTTCTTGCTGCTGTTACAGCGTAAACATGGCCGCTCTACTAGCAGTGTACACTAAGAAGAAGCAAAAACTAGTGATCTAATTTCTTTGGTCAGAAGGTATATCCTATGCTCACTATATATGGTTACTAATAGAGAATCTCTAAAAATCACTGCTCTTCTAAGAGTCACGTGACGCTGCCTCTATAAGTGCCAGATTGAATGACCCAACCTTCTTTTCTTTCAGCAGGTTACTCAGGCAGTACAAAACAAAGCTGCTCTTTTTACCACTAGCTACAGTGGCATCAAGTTATAAATGTATGAGGCTGGCAACCTTGAAAGCAATTACTGTCATCTAAGCTAGCTATAGACTAAAAGGGACCACTTTTTTAATAAGGACTGTTAACTAGAGACCTGGGTGGTTTTTCTTTTATTTAAACCAGCAGGCACATTATATCTACAAACACTTTTTTCCTTATTTCTCTTTCTCTGTTTGGATCATTTTTTTTTTAATTGTTTCACCCAAAGCAAGGCAGTACTACAGTGTGCAGGAGGTTACATAAGAGAAGAGTAAAGAGAAAGAGGAACGGGTCACCGGGGGTGTCAGAGAGTGGATAAGAGAAAGATGAGAACACTGGTGTGAAGAGAGAGCATAGAAGAAGAGTGGAAAGGGAGAAGAACAAGATACAGGGGTGTAGTACTACAGTGCGCAGGAGGTTACATAAGAGAAGAGTAAAGAGAAAGAGGAACAGGTCACAGGGGGTGTCAGGGAGTGGATAAGAGAAGGATGAGAACACTGGTGTGAAGAGAGAGCATAGAAGAAGAGTGGAAAGGGAGAAGAACAAGATACAGGGGTGCAGTACTACAGTGCGCAGGAGGTTACATAAGAGAAGAGTAAAGAGAAAGAGGAACGGGTCACAGGGGGTGTCAGAGAGTGGGTAAAAGAATAATGAGAACACTGGTGTGAAGAGAGCTGCATGAGATTAGAGTGGAAAGGGAGAAGAACAAGATACAGGGGTGTTGGGGAAAGGATGGAAGTCAAGGAGATAAAAGATAGCAATTGACATATATTAAATTTAGTTTCATCATACAGGTTGCTGCTTTTATTAAAAAACTGTTTTTCAGTTCATTTGAGTGCTCATAATTTAGCATTAACCCTTTATAACTTTTGATTGTATCCTGATGCCTTATCATGGATATAATCACTACACTATTTCACAAACTACTTCTGTCATATTTGTTCTTTAGATATTTAAATAAAGTATTCTTTCTCACACTGGTACACATATCTAGGTATAGATCAACAGGAGTTACCTCACTTGATTATGATTGTCTCCCTTGAAAGAAGAAATCTCCCTTACTTAGATACTATAAATAAGTATTCTAGCTGTGCTTCCCCGTTCAAGCTCAATGTTTTCTTAAGTCTTATCACACCTCTGAATTTTTATTACAGTATCTGTGTTTGTTTTTCCTAATAAACAATATGTTACCATTGTTACGTTCTCTAACAAAAAGTAAGATCGTACCCTGCTTTGATAAACGGAAGTGATCTTCAGGAGTTCCAGTCTTGAAATGACAAAACACACTACCACGCAAGTGGCTCCACGCATCACTTCCGTCTACTTGATCACTGAAGTGTGACCGCTGAATCAATTTAGTGGCCAATCGCAAAATCTCCCACGGGACAAAAGGGACTGCTTGTCGAGCCACTCCGAAAACATAAAAAGGGGAAGAAATGAAAATCAGGCAGTCTTCCTCCTTCACCCGCTAAGGGAGATTCATGCTGCTGCTATCAACAGACTTTCAATGCCCTACCACGATGCTTCAAACCTAATTTGAACTTAAGTTAAGTGTATCGTTCTTTTGTGATATTACTTATAATCGCTTGTATGAACTCCTTGAACTACGTTCGTTGATATATTGCTGTAAACTGTATTAATTTGTATGAACTCTTAAACTTCTTCGTCTTCCACTTGTTACTGCCTTTGTCATTCAAACACCGAAGAGAAATAAATATTTTATGTGTATATTTCTTGCAAAGAATTGTCATTATATTTCATTGCCGAGTTGTCTGAATCTGTTTTGCAACCATACGTATTTCACTCTGTTTAGATATATAACACCATGTTATAGGTATAATAATGCTATAATGGGATAGTCGGGTAGAACTGATTCTCCAACAACAATTCCAAAAACATTCAAATATAGTATTTTTTATTTAAAATTTGAATTTTGGTATCTTTCTTTTTGCTGAAATTCTTGAGACATTTTGAGGAATTTCATAAGTGAAGTGGATGTACATTTCTGTTATACTAAATTAGGATGCATTTGTGACTACATAAAGTACTCCACCAATCGGAAACTTATATTATTTTCTACGAGGAGTTATCTTGTTTTACCAGTGGGACTGAAGTCATGAAAATTATTTGCACACATATACAATTATTTGTTAATATAAAAAAATCTCATTTGATTAAGGTTGATATTCAAGAAAATTTGAAGAAACTGTGTAATTAGATATATAAAATGGAAAATGGGTACAGCTTTCTTTATCGTAGTAAGTAAATTTTGCTTTTATTGAAGTAGAATAGAGCAGAATTTTGCTATATAAAGAATAGAATTACACATGCATACATGCATATAAACATTATATATATATATTATAAATTATAGTTTAGAACATGTACAAATTATCATCTACTACAAAGTGTTCATTTTTGTACACTTTGTCTAAACTATAATTTATAATAAATATTCATATTTCTATTTTTATATTGAACATTGTTTTAAATTTTTTGAACATTGTTAATATATTTTAGAAACCTTGATAAGAAACGTCTACATAAAGAAAGAATATAAACAAAATCAGAATTAAATAAAATTTCTATAAGTAAATTGTATAGAAAAAAACCAATGCATTAAATAAAAAATTGATTGCAAAAAAAAGTAATTTTATTTGCTCCAAAAAGATCCCAAAGTCTACTATATATATATATATATATATATATATATGTGTGTATATATATATATATATATATATATATATATATATATATATATATATATATATATATATATATATATATATATATATATATGTTATATATCGCTGTACGACGACAAAATAACGAGAACACGCATATATAAAAATATAAGGTTATATTTTTATTCTTGACGACGAACCCGTGTGGAATAGAGAATGGAAGAGTGAGAGCGCACATAGAATGGGTCGATGGGAGTGTAGTCTTGACTGAGGTGTCTCTCTGCTTCCACTGGCCGTTCTCTGCTGGCGAATCCGTGTGTCGAGGTCTTTTTATAGTCTTCTAGAACCGGGACTTTTCCTTCCGGTTTTGCCTCGCCCACGCAACGCCCACGTAATTCCAAGAGACACCTGTTCTGTTTGCCTCCGTAGTCATTTCCGCCGCTGTCGGAAATAAGGTCAAACGACATCCGCTCCAGGCCCCGACAGGATGTATTTCTCAAACACCTGTCTTGTCGTTCGCCGACCCCTTCACCGACGGGAAACACCATCGCTTGCATCAACCTTCCTCGGGTGGGGCCAGATTGCTATATTACATATATATATATATATATAATTATATTATATGTGCATATATATATATATATACTAGCAGTATAGCACGGTCTTGCTCGGGTGTAATGAAAGCTTTAAAACTAATACATGGTCCTGGAGCTCAGACTCTTTGGACACTGACATGAAAGACTAAAAAGCAATAGTTGTTTCCAGTTAAAGCGAAACCATAGACTGAAAGAAAAATGAATGGATGTAAGTCAAATTTTCATTTCCTGGTATCAATATCAAGTAAATTTTTTTCGTCATAAACTGAATTTTGAAGGCTAAATAAGTCCTCTGAGTCAATGGTATCATGGCTGAGACTAATAACTACAATTATACCTACTTAGAGCCAAACCCGAAGCAAAAACTAAAATAAAAGGGCTGAATAATACAGACAGATAAACAGACACATACACAAACATCTTGCCTTTTATATATGTATATATTATTGATTTTCTGCACTATTGTAAGAACTGCAACCTTGAAACTTCTGAATATCGCTTCTTATGTCTTTGTCTATGAGCGTATCAAATTTGATTAAAATTTAACCACTCTATCTATAACCCGATATTTTTTATTATTGATTTTCGATATTTTAATCGGGGGTATCTCGACACAAAACCTAGCTAAGAACACTCGCAGATGCTTATAGTACAATTGTGTAAATTTTCAAGAAAATCGGTTCAGCCATTTCGGAGTCTATAGGTAACAGACACACACAGACACACAGACACACAAAGTTCCATTTATAAGTAAGTTTAGATATATAGAATATATATAAATATATGATATGTGTATATATATATATATATATATATATATATATATATAGGGAGAGAGAGAGAGTGAATATATATGTATAAAGTTTCCTCCTGTCATGTTCATGGAGGGAGAGACAATAACAAGGAAGGATTGGCTCACGTCATTCTCTTTACTACCAGTTATTAAACATTACTACCAGTTATAAATGCTCTTACCATGTGTTTGCTTTTTAACAGTGCCTTATTTTATTTTTTGCAATAATTATGTTGTTGAGTAGTGAAGAATTTTTATAACATTATTTTTCATAATGTTATTCTGTAGGGAACTTTTGGTAACTTGCTATTAGTGAGTTATAATATTTGATATCTTTGCCTAAGTCAGCGTACTAAATGAATTCTTCAAATAATACACAATAATGCTCTCAAAATAATCATCTCGAGTAATTCTCTAAGAAACAATCTTTTCAATGCTGTACAACACAAGAATGATTCACAACATGGAACACACTCAGTCTTCAATCTGAATGCTTTATATATTAAATATGTATGGTCACGTGATCCCGTAAGCACAATTCATTGAACAGTTACGTTTGTTGACTGGAGATCCGTGCTCAAACACAAGTGTCTGTATCAATACTTTCTTCCTATATATCCTCTCTATTTTGATAAAGACTGTGGTATATATAAATATATATATGTGTGTGTATATATACCTTACATATATATTTCCCTCCTGTCATGTTCAGGGGAGGGGTTGGATTATTTTTCTTTTTATGTTTTAATTTAAGGTACTTAGTAGTAGGTATATCAATATATATGTTGCTGTCATTGAAAACGCCATATTGATATAAATATTTTGCTGGCATTTTTGACTACATGGTCTCATTCGTAATAATAATAATAACAATTATATATATATATAGTGTTAAATTTTAATGATGCTTAGTGCCAAAATTGCTGGGCATTTTTAGTAGTTTATTGACAGGAAGTCACTTTTGGTTTTATAAATAGAACATTAAAAATTGATGTTGGAAGGTTTTTCACTTAAATGAGCAGCGTTGTTTCAGTCATAATGACTTTGAAGTTTCATGAAGGCATTATTATGATGTTTTCATTAAAAAACAAGATCCCAGAAAAGTGAAGACATCATAAAACTTCGGAGTCAGCATGATGGAAACAACACTGCTCAGCTCCTTACCTACCACCTTTCTGATCATAGTTCAATTAAACAACATTTCTTAGAAAAACATAGCCATATAGATAATATTAGACAGATTTTAGTTGATAACACAATAATACTCACACATGCACACAGTAAAAAGAACCTTCAGATATTGGAGGCCATCTACATTAAATCAAAGCAACCCACACTTAACAAAATCACATTTCAATCTAGTCACAACACATTACATTGCATTAAGACATATTGTTCTGTTAACATTTTGGTCTCTCATGTGATGTCATAGAATCGCATTACAATTTTACGACCTGCATCTGCTATTCTGTGTCTGTTATTGTTGCATAGCAATGTTTTATCTCAATGCAGGATAATATCATCTTTGATGGTGGATGTCTTTAAGTTAACATCCCTGCAATCTCTCTGAAGATGGCTCATGTGAGCCAAGAGCTTAGAAACAGCATAATAATAAAATATCCAAATGTTGGATGATTTTTTCTTTATTTTCCCCTTAAATTAAAGCCAAAATATGATGTTTAAAATGGCTCATGATTAGACATAATAGACATTAATTGTCTGTTATATTTAACAATGTATGTTTAGAAAAAATATATATATATAGAAAATAATGATAAACCCATAAAACTGAAGAGGATAATCCAAAATATTTAAACATATAAAATATTAAACAGTTAAAAATAGAGAGCTCAGGTGATATTATCTAGAGAAATATGATATATAGAAGAGAAAACTTAACACATAATTAAATTTGATTTTACGGGTCGGAAGAAGCAGTTTGTAATTTTTACAATTGTCGAAATAAGTTCTGGATTTATAACTGTTTAATTATATGTTGAGTTTTCTTCTTTCTCTCCTTCCCTGCCCTCCTCTATCTATCTATCTATCTATCTATCTATCTATCTGAAATGATTTGTTTGAACATTATTATTATTTCAATTTGTTGGTTGTTTATAACCAGTTTTGTTAATCCTCGTTAATTTCCATAATATATATATATCTATATATTTATTTTGAAAATTTTTGGTTGAAAAATGGAAAATCAAAATCAGTTATTATGAATGACTTGAAGATACCTAAAGGTTGAAACCTAGGTTGCGGAAATAACTCATTTCTAAGTGAAAAATATTCAAGAGTTCTACAATATAAATAAACTGAACACCTTATTCTTTGCAACACATTATCCAAAAATTGGAAAATACAATAAAAACAAGTTTTCAGTATATTTGTCACAAGTCACTTTAAGTTATTTTATTTTTATACAGTCAGAATAAACAAATTAATGGATTAAAACAGAAATAATACCAGAGCACAAAAAGTGGTTTAAGTCTGAAAATAACTTTTAAAACATTTTTTGCGAATTTCATTGGAAAAACAATTAAGCAATGAAATGAAAATGATTGTGGGAAAAGTGAATTAAAAGAAAATTTGAATTTTAACATTCATTTTTGGACCAATAAATGAATAGAACACAATTAGCCAATCAATGAATGGTTAATTTAGAAACCTTCTTGATCCCCCAAGTCTCTAAACAAATTTAGAATGGATGCTCAAATATAGAGTAAATCAATGTTAGAAATGATGACATTAAGTTAACGTCAAACTACTTGATTTCATTCAATATTCCTATTTGCAAAAAGAAATCTTGAGAAATTACTAAATCCAACAGTAATATTCTAATCCAAGTTACTTGTTTTAGAAATGTGAAAAAATGATCACCTGTCTTTTTGGATGCAAATTCTTCTGGTAATTTCAACCAACAAAAAAAGTTTTTTTTTATTTTTCTCCCACAAATACTTTCCTCCTCAAACACCTGCAGTTAAACACTACAAAGACAATATGAAGCTATACTGTATTCTTGCTATAAAGCTTTAAATAGACTATCTTTCATCAGACTTTTTAAATTGGCATTACAAAATTACAAAGAGCTTTACCAAGTAACAATGATCACATTACTGTAACACTTTCAACTGCTGTGACAACAAAAATGGATAAGCACATGTAACTAGAAAAAAATTATGATATGATGAAGCTGTTATATATTTTTGCAGATAACATTAAACATGGAGGGGAATTTAAAAACCCATAAGGTAGGAAGAGACAGTTAAAATTTCTGAGCTATATAATGAGGAAAGAAGTCATGGAAAATTTGTCACACACAGGACTTGTGCAAATGGATTGCAAAACAGAGACTGGGAGACATGGTTAAAAGCAAACCTTTGCTAAGAGTGACAAGGATTAGAAAGTTGTGCAGAGTTATTATCGCTCATGTGACATATAAGAAGGCAAAACCTAACATGATAAATGATATTGAAAAATTCCTATAAAATTAGGCAATGAATAATGAAAAACTTCAACTTGAAAATTGGCTACCAAACATCAATGGCAATCCTGCAATAATTTTAAATACCAAAAAAATTACTTAAATATAAATTTGCAATGTTTTTCAAAATCAATGATTTCAGGCACTCTAAGATTTGCAAAAGTGGTAACCACTAAAATGGATAACATATATAACTAGAAAGTAAAATAATGATATGATCATGATGCTGACTCCTCGTACAACCAAAAACAAAAGGTTTGTGTAGTTTGCGTTCACTTTTGAGACAATTAATTTCACTGTTGGTTCTTTTATGTTTACTATGACAACAACTTTTGTACATATCTATGGCCAAGGATGTGTTTCAAAAGCTAAACAGAGTATTGAGAGACAGGAAAATGTTCACGAAAACAAAGAAAACATTACTGAATTGTGATGTGATATCTGTCCTCCTATATGGCAGCAAATGCTGGATAATCACACAAAGAGAGACTCAGGGCAGCTGAAATGTGGTTCTACTGAAGGATGCTGAGAATACCATGAACCAAGAATGTGAGCAACAGCAACGTATTGGAGAGGATGCAAACAAAAAGCAAACTTATACTTAACATCAAGAAGAGACAGCTGAGGTTTCTTAGATACGTAATGAGGAAGGAGGGTTTGGAGAATTTGATACTCACATGATGGATAGAGGAAAAGAGAGACAGGTGAAGGCAGTGCAAGACATAATTGATGGGCTTGTGCAAGTGGATGGTGGAATGGGGGTCTCCGGGTGATACCAAGAGAACAAGTAATGAGAGTGACAAGGGATAGGGGTAAGTAGAAGTCCATGATCGCCTATGTCCTGAAGGGACATGGCACATAAATAAGAAGAATGGCAGCAATAAATCTCTTCATCTTTCTTACTCTTGTTATCTTCTTGACCTCTTGTTCTCTTATCATTTGTCCACTGCAGAAAACCCATGCTTGACTATACAACAATCATAGAATCTGAAACAACTCCCCCATTGGTAAAGTGATTATGATATATTTTGTAACAGTTGGAACTTTGCATGTTACCAGCAAAGTCTCTTATTTGCAAGAATGTATTGTTTTTAAATATATGCCTTTTCTTTTTTCTTTTCTTTGGATTTCTTTACATTCTATGAAGTTTTTGTGCTGGTGGTAAGTCATTTTTTTCTTTATTTGCTTTTTCCTTCAGTTCTTCAACCACAGTTTAGAAGGAAACTCTCATTAGTATTAGAAAGATCTATAACAGTTAGTGGACCTGAAAAACTGTTTTAATAAAAGATTTTATAATAAAAAAAACAGTAACTGTTTGGACAATGACTGCCAAATATTTATTTGGACAGAAATAGTTAATTTAGCAACTACTATTAATTTAATCATTAATTTGCCAATTAATTTCTCCATTAATTCAGTCATTAAGCTAACCATGCCATTAATTGTCCCATTAATTTGACCATTACCATTATTTTGCCCATTACCAGCAACCTTTAAATATTACACTTTCCTGTGCTAGATATACTCATCATGTGTTTGATGGGGGGAAAAAATAATAAGGAAAGTAAGTGAAACACAAGAAATAAAAATCAGCAAATGACAAAGTAGAAGAGAATGGTAATCGTTAATATTTAATATTTAATACTAAATGTTTGAGGATGTGCGTTGTTGTGGTACAGTGGATATTGAAACCGGGGAGCCGAGTTCGAATTACAGTTGAATCCATTGTATTCACTTACGTGCAAATACCCTTGGGAAAGGTATTAATCCGTCTCTTCCTTCTAGTTATGGGTTAAATAGCAGGACAGATTGGGTTCTATAGCCTTGGTCGGCAACCAGTCTACCGCAGAAAGCAATGGCAACCTACTACGGGATAATCTTCTACCCAGTCAGTCATGTCTCTTTTGAGACATGATCGCCCAAGCGTGTATCACGTATGGCACTTAACTGACTGACTAAATGTTTTCTGTATGGAAACGGATAATTTCACTATTACAGTTTATATTGCTATTACCCTTCCCATGTAAATGTTAATTAAAATAATTTATATTTGCCAAACATAATGTATGCAGAAATTAGGTGGTAAGCTTATAATCAATTAATTGACTTGTTTTTTACAGCTTATCAACCCCCTTACTGGTTATTTAAAACCAGAAAATATTTTTTAGATTTTAATGATTTTCATGTTTTTAAAGATAATAATTATTTACTGATACAATTTCTACTAATTAAAACATAGTTAGGTGAAGAGGTGAATCTATTACTTTCCCGGTGGTAACTGAGTATAAGTGAATATAATGAGCATGACTAGGATTGAAATGTGACTCTCCAGTTACCAATTTTGTGTTGGTATTCATTGCACCACCTGCACATTCAATTTTGCATCGCATGGAATTTGAAAAAGTGGTCACCCATCTCAGAACTAACCAGGCTTAATATTGTTTAACTTTCGTGATTGTGTGAGAACTAGTGCTTCGAAACATGATTTAGCTGTAAGCCCTTTATAATAAAACTTTTCTTTATTCCCTTGTCTGTCATTTTTTCACCTGAGCCTGAGTGTTTTTTCTTATTTAGCTGTTGGTGTTAGCATGACATTTGCGAGATCAAATCAAGTGCAATCAAGATCATTCTTATCTCAACTCTGAACACTTATCTCATAGATTCTCATCATTTTTCAGTTTAAATGGCTAAATCTAATTGTAAGTTATACGCTAACAGTTTCCTTTCTCACACATCTTATTTGTGGAACTCTCTTTTGGCTTCTTGCTTTCCAGTTAAATTTAAATTCAATGTCAATTGTTATCTTCCTTGTTAATTTTTGTTCTTTTATTGTTCTTAGTTATGAATAATGTTTTTCTTATATTTATTCACTTTCAGTAAAGCATGTTAGTGATTTTGATGTTTGATTCTCTTGCAGTAGTTCCTAATGTTCAAAGATAGATTTTCTTTGCTAAGACCCCCAGGCTTTACTTGCTCAAAGGCATTTTTCACTGTTGATCCTAGAAAGTGGCTGTATAGAGCTGACAGTTTAGATATTTCTAAGCAGGTTTGGCACCATGCATGGTTTTCATAGGAAAGTCTTGATGTGATAAGGCTATTTTAAGGCATGACGTGAGTTTTGGTGTGGGTGTTTTGATTTCACATCAATTTGCAGTGTTGGGGTGAAATTACCTCACTGCACAACCTATTTTTTATTTTATTTTTTCTCCTTTACTTAATTCATTATAGCTGATCCGTGCACAAATGTATCTGAAGTGTTTATAGATTCCACATGTTGAATTTTTATAATAAATTAAGAGTATGTGCCATTATTGTTTTCATTCCAATTCCAAAATATATTTTATGTTTTGGAAAGGTTTATCTTGACTTCCATTTCTTGAAACACTCAATACAGGATGCTGATCTTCTGTTCAAGATCATTCTTATCTCAACTATGATCACCTATCTCATTGGAGAATTTTGAAATTCATAATTTTTCTTCCAGACATAAACAACAACACTATGATCCAGTTTTCTTTGCAAATCTTTTTTTCCTTAATGTTTTCAATTTCACTTCTAAATTATTCCAACTTTGTTTTTCAAATTCCACAGCATCTACACAGTCAAATTTCTTGTGAAATTTGTTCTCTATCCACAGTCACACCTTTTTTTACATGGCATAAATAGAAAATGGCTGGTAACTCCAAAATTTAATTATGGTACCAAGAAAAAATATGTAAAACTTTGAGAGTGTGATGACAAGTTTCTGGCTTTTTTAGTTCGATTGACAGTGTCTGTTAACTTTATTTGTACATCTATATTAACAATAGTTTATCAAAGTTAGATATTTGAATGAAGCTACTTCTGCCACAACCTATTTGTTCAATTTCTTTTTTTCCTATACTTAATTCATTATAGTTGATCCATGCACAAAAGTATCTGAAGTGTTTAATATTAATGACTTCTGCATCCTGAACATTTATGATAAATGTGCCTTCTGGTGGATGCTGCTTTCTGTGTTTTTGTTGATGTGAAAAGATGATACTGGAGTGCCCTCACCAGGGGGCAAAGACATACATATTTTAAGGAAAGATCTCCACCTGACACTACTGAGCTTATGGTGAAATCACACTGAAATACTAGTTCACATTTGATCATCAAAGATTTGTTGAGCCCAATCACGAGTTAAATCGTGGACTGCTTGGGAACACATTATGCTGTAAGCAATTCCCTACTATAAGAAATTGGTTTTTGTTTTAAATAACCCACAAACAGATGATAAACCATAAAAAAAAATCAGTCAGTCATCCTACTGATATTACCTAATAAAAAGGTCGGGGTTAGTACTGCATGGGACTGGTCTCATTGCAGGAGTTTCCTGAATGAGGTTTGATGCAACATTAGACTGCCTTAGTAACTCAAATTCTGGATTTTCTATTTTACTGGCCAAAGTGTCACTCAAGTTAGTGGTTTACCAAAATATGTTGTTGTTTGTAGATAATAGCTGGGGCATATACGCTAACAACACCACCATTTACTCTCGTTTCAGTCAAAAATCTGCTGAGGTTGACAAAATGAACCTCACTGCCGAGCTTGAGATGGACTTCTAATTTGTGGTGGATTGGGGTAAGAAATGGATAACAAATTTTAATGCTTCCAAAACAAAGCTGCTATCTATTAACCATCATAGACAATCACTCCTACTCCCCATTAGCATGGAACAGGCTAGCCTCCCTGAGAATAAAACACTACGTCTCCTTGGCCTCACACTCTCAGCGGACCTCAGCGGAAGTGAAATGACTATATGGATTCCATTTCTAAATCCGCTGCTAAGAAGGTCGGTTCCCTGTGCAGGGCCAGGAAGTTTTTCCTGTCTGAGTCCATCCTGCACATATATAAATCTACCATCTGCCCATGTATTGAATACTGCTGCCACATCTGATTGGGTGTCCCTGCTATTCACCTCGGGGTTCTTGACAAAATCCACAGGAGAATCTTCCATGAGAATTTCCAATCGCTCTCTCACCAGCATGACGTGGCTTCCTGTGCCTCTTCTATAAATACTTTCATGGCTTCTGCTCCAATGAACTTAGATCCCTGGTGGACCCTATGTATGAATTTACATGAGCTACTAGATTAGCATCTAGGTCCCACCCTTTTACAGTGAAACTGATAAAACCTAACTGCTATTTCTACTCTAACAGCTTCTTTTCACGCATTTCCTGCCTGTGGAATTCCCTTCCATATACTTGCTTTCCTAACAGCTACAATCTCCTGGAATTTAAATGTAAGGTCATTAGATATCTCCTATCTCACTAACTCACACCCATTCTCTCAAGCTCATTTCTCCATCTACTTTACCCCCATTCTCAGTATTCTCATCCGTCTATTACCCTCCTCCTGACTTTTCCTGTAACTAACCCCTCTTTCTCATCACTTTCTTCTATGTAACCCCCTGTGCAACAGTGGCAGTTGAATGCCTTGCTTGGGGGGAAATGATTAAAAAAAATGCTAGATTTGAATAGGTTACAATTGTAGTAATCAGGGAAGTATCCTCTTGGGAATCTGTCCTGCAAATTAGTGGTTCTTTGGAAGAAGCTGTCAGAATGGATCTATCTTCTTACCAGTAGAATATGAAGGCAATAAGGAGGATTTAGTCCTGTATATGTGACCTGGCTGATTTTAGATGTAAATGTCTGAACTGGTTGAACTAAGATAGTCAGAAAATTTTCCATGTAAATTTTAGATAGTAGTAGGTTTATAATGTTTTGACTCTGAGAAAGGGGTTATAAAACAGAAAACTATTTACCTTTCACTTGGCCATGTACTTCTTTGATCACTGTCAAGGTTGAAAACGTAAGACTGAGTAGCTCCATCTGAGTCATGGTAGCAATACACTATTTTTTGTTCATCTGTCAAGAAAAGTAAGGTATTTTCTGTAGCAATTGAAGGAAATGACCATTTTTCTAGCCTCTGCAGTGATGTATCATATAGGTATACTATTTACCTCACTTCCTCACTGAGATATGATGTGATACATGGTCATTTTTAGTGTCAAGAACTCGATTGTGTAAGTTTAGGGTAGGGCCAAAAATTTCCAAGCCACTGCAAATGTCGCTTGTGCTGGCATTGGTGGCGACCTCTGATGATCCACCCCTCTAGTGCAAAAGGGAGGTTTAGTCTCAGGCATCTGTTCCCTGGGACTGAGCCCCTCACAGTATTTTTTTTCTCAGATGCGTATCTGTCCACGGACAGAGACACACCTGAGTTACACTCTGCCTGAATACAGTGACACAACTGAGAGACAATGATCTCCACCCATCAAAAAGGCAGGTAAGTATATGTATCATATAGGTATGGTGTGAGCTTGAGTCCAAATAGTCATTCCAGGCAAGAAGCGTCATTAAAATTACAACTGTTTATTTTAACTGGAGAGAAGTTAGAATCTAGTCTGTGACAGCTGTTTAAATATCAGCCGATTCATAATTGTTGAATTTATATTTAAAAAAAAACTATTCATAATTAGGATAAAAATGATCTTGAACAAAAAATCAGCAACTTCTATCTAGTGTTCCCAGAAATGGGATTCAAGATAAACCTCTCCGAAATATAAACTATGATTTGGAATTAGAATGAAAGCAGTGATGGCATCATAAAAATTCAGGATTTAGAAGCAAACACTTCAGATATTTTGGTGTATGGATCAGCTATAATGAATTAAGTATAGTAGAAAAACAAATTGAACAAACTATAGGTTGTGCAGTGGAGTAGATTTACCCCCTGCACTACAAATTGATCTGAAACCAAAACAATCACATCAAAACTCACGCATGTCCTTAAAAAGCCTTATCACATCAAGACTTTCCCATGGAAACCATGCATGGTGCCAGACTTGCTCAGAAATATCTAAACTGTCAGCTCTATACAGCCACTTTCTAGCATCAATAGTAAAAAATGCCTTTGAGCAAGTAAAGCCTGGGGATCTTAGCAAAGAGAATCCATCTTTGAACATAGGGGTCTGCTGCTACAGAATCAAACATCAAAATCACTAACATGCTTTACTGAACGTGAATAATTATAAGAAAAACATTATTCATAGCTAAGAACAATAAAAAAACAAAAATTAACAAGAAGGAAGATAACAATTGCCATTTAATTTTAATTTTAAATTTGACTGGAAAGCAAGAAGCCAGAAGAGAGTTCCACAAACGAAATGTATTAGAAAGAAAATTGTTAGCATAGAACTTACAATTATATTTATCCATTTAAACTTAAAAATGATGAGATCCTATGATATAGGTGTTCATAGTTGAGATAAGAATGATCTAGAACAGAAAATCAGCATCCTTTATTGAGTGTTCCAAGAAATGGAATTCAAGATAAACCTCTCTGAACTGGAAATGATCTGGAAATGGAATGAAAGCAGTGACTTAAAATTAGTAAAAATTCAGGATGTTCAAACCATAAATACTAAACACTTCAGATACTTTTGTGCATGGATCATCTATAATAAATTAAATATAGGAGAAAAAAATTGAACAAAGAATAACTAATGGCAGAAGTAGCTTCATCCAAATATCTAACTTTGATAAACTATTGTTAATATAGATGTACAAATAAAATTAACAGACACTGTCAATCGAACTAAAAAAGCCAGAAACTTGTCATCACATATTTTTTCTTGGTACCATAATTAAATTTTGGAGTTACCAGCCATTTTCTATTTATGCCATGTAAAAAATAAGGTGTGATTGTGGATAGAAAACAAATTTTGCATGAAGTTTGACTTTGTAGATGCTGTGGAATTTGAAAAACAAAGTTGGAATAATTTGGTAATGGAATGGAAAATATAAAGAAAAAAAAATTACAAGTAAACCTGGATCATAATGTTGTTGTTTATGTCTGGAAGAAAAGTTATGAATTTTAAAATTCTCCAATGAGATAGTTTGTTCATAATTGAGATAAGAATGATCTTGAAAGAGAAAACCAGCATCCTGTATTGAGTGTTTCAAGAAATGGGATTAAAGATAAACCTCTTCAAAATAAACTGTGATCTAGAATTGGAATGAAAGCAATAATGGAACATACCCTGAATCCATCATGAAAGGATGTGGAATTAATAAGGCCATTTCACTATATTCATTTGCAAATATATTTGTGTTTGGTGACTTTAATGCCCATCATGCTAAGTGGCTTAAACACTGTCACTAATCTTTCTAGCATTCAAACCTTGAACTTCACAATCATTCAATCTTGCACAGAAGTGATGGACTTCTCTACACATTTCTTCAGCAACCCTGAAGAACACACTTCTCTTCTAAATCTCTGCTTTACTTCTATCTCTGACTCATGTCATACTATCCAGCTCTGCCCTCTTGCCAACACTGATCATGTGGCAGTCTGTAAACATCTCTTTCTGCCCTCCTTTCATCCACAAACCTCCTAGCATCAGAATATCTTTCTGTTATCAAGGTGAAGAATAGGACTAGTTCTGTGATTTCTTTCGTAATGTCCATTGAAAAAAAGTTTTTGGTTGTCAAGCTCAAAAATAAGCCTCTGAGGTCTTCTCTTAAGTGAAAACCAGCATTGATGCTTTCATTCCAGCAGGGGAATTCCAAGTTAAACCTAGTTCATCTTCTTCGTTCACAGTTGCATGCTTGGCTGCTATTGCCCACAGGAATCACTTCTTCCAGTTGTATGTGAGTGACATGTCTGATTGCAAGACACCTCTTTGTCTCAACCTGTAATGAATGCAAGGGTGTTCAAAATGATGCAAAGTTATTATTTCTTGATTAAATGAAACAATGTTGCAAGTTCAGTTCTAGAGATCACTGATAGCTCTGCAAGAGTGTGCTGAACAACAGCAAACCCACTGTCTCTCCTTTATTTAATCAAATCAAAATCCTCACATCTACAAAACACAAGATTGAATGCCTTGCTTGCAAATTCTCTTCCAACTCAACACTTAACTTATCTCAGGTACCTACACCCAATTTCCCACCTAGAATGGAGACGTAACTGATTGATATTGCATAACCCAGTCTCTGGTCTCAGACATCATTTCTAGATTAGATTTCCATAAGGCAAGCAGAGGTGATGGAATCTCAGTTGTCGTCCTAAATATGCCCTTGAAATGGCTCCAGTCTTCTCCAAACTCTACAACTATTGCCTCTCTGCTTCCTGCTTTCTAGCTTTTTGTAAGTCCTCATATATAGTTTTTGTTCTGAACACTGGTGAACCCTCTGACCACTCTAACTAATGTCCTATTAGTCTCTTACTGCTTTTCGACAAATTATTCCTACTCTATGACCTACTCTATGACAAACAATATAGCTTCCACTTTGCCAGGCATACTGCTGATATACTAATGGCCAACACTGAATATGTATACCAGACTCTTGATAATAATGATCAAGCTCAAACTGTGGCTGAAGATATCTTGAAAGCAGTTGACAGGGTTTGGCATACTGCCCTTCTACACAAGCTTCAGGGCTATGGTATTATTGGATGACTGCTTGATTTAATCCAATCATTCCTATCAAATTGTAAAATGAAGGTTGTTTTGAATGGTCAAGCGTCCAGATCCTTTCACACAAATGCAGGTGTCAATCAAAGCTCTATCCTTGCTCCTACTCAGTTTCTTAACTTCATCAATGATCTTCCTGATGTCATTAGTTTCCATGTAGGTATCTATGCAGATGACACTACCATTTACTCCCATCTCAATAGAAAATCTACCAAGGCTGTCAAAGTAAACCATGCTGATGTTTTTAAAATGGATCTCAAATGTGGTTAATTGAGGCAAGAAATGGCTTGTAAATTTGAATGCCTCCAAAATTAAACTGTTCTCCTTTAACCACCATAGAGAAACTTTCCTGCCAGCCATTCACATGGCTGATGCTAGTTTTTATGAGAGCAACACACTGCAGCTTGTTGGCCTCACATTTTTAACTAGCTGCATCTATTGCCAGGAAGGTCACTGTGTTGGGTTAGAATGTTCTGTCCATCAGAATCAATCTTACACATTTCTAAATCTACCATTCACAGATGAACTGAATACTGATATCATATCTGGTGGGGTGCTCATGCTATTCATCTCAAGGTTTTCGACAAAATCCAAAGAAGGATCTGCAATGTAATCGATATTCCCTTGGCATCTCAACTTCAGTCTCTTTCCAACCAATGTGACAGGGCTTCCCTCCGTCTATTCTACAAATATTTTCATGGCAACTGCTTCAATGAGCTTTTTCTGTGGTGCCCCAACCACATGAATTTAAGCATGCTACTAGATTGGCATTTAGGTCCCACCCTTTTATCACTGAAATTGTTAAATGTAACTGCCACTTCTATTCCACAAGCTTCTTTTCTCACACTTCCTGCCTTTAGAACTCCTTTCCCTTTACTTGCTTCCCTGATAGCTACAATCTCCAAAAATTTAAAAGCAATGTCAATTGCCATCTTCTATCTTCTTGAATACCATTCATCTTGAATACCTTCTGTATCCAGTCTCTTTTCTAGCACTGTAATTCCTTGTGCCTGAGTGGTGTTCCCAAATTGCTTGGGAGGAAATTATTAAAATATCTATCTAAATTTAAATCTATCTATCTAAATCTAAATCTATCTAAACTTATTTATAAATGGAACTTTGTCTGTGTGTGTGTGTGTCCTTTACCTAAAGAGTCCAAAAAAGCTGAACCGATTTTCTTGAAAATTTGCACAGTTGTACTATAAGCATCTGCGAGTGTTCTTAGCTAGGTTTGTGTCAAGGTACCCCTGATAAATATTGAAAATCAAAAATCGAAAAAACCGGGTTATAGAAGGAGTGGTCCGATTTTAATCAAATTTGATACACTCATAGACAAAGCCATAAGAAATGATATTCAGAAGTTTCAAGGTTGCAGTTCTTACAATAGTGCAGACAATTTGGTATCGATACCAGGAAATCAAAATTACATCCATTCATTTTTCTTTCAGTCTATGGTTTCGCTTTAACTGGAAACAACTATTGCTTTTTAGTCTTTCGTGCCAACGTCCAAAGAGTCTGAGCTCCAGGACTATGGATTAGTTTTAAAGCTTTCATTACACCCGAGCAATGCCGGGCTATACTGCTAGTTAATAAATAAATACTAAACACTTCAGATATCTCAGAATATGGATCAGTTATAAGAAATTAAGTATAGGAAAAAAAGAAATCGAACTTATGTACCTATTCTGGAACTAATTAAATGCTTATAGACTTAAATATAATAGACCAATATTTGCATATCCATGAATCTAGTAAATCATTGTAAAATCAAATGAAATAACAGTAAAAAAAGAACTGGATTTGACTTTAAATAACTCAGCAAGTGTTGACATTTCTTAAAATCAAGCAAGCCAACTTGAAAATAGATTTTATTTTACCTGGTGATCCTCAGGCAAAAATATCATTTCAGTGCTTCATTTATTTTTATCTAATAAAATTTTCTGAATTTTACATTATTAATTTTATCAAAGAGAATGAAAGGAACAACTTCATGTAAATGTACTGTGAGTCATCCAAAACTATGACAAGAATGAGTAAAAAATATTGCATTTGCATTTCACACCAGCTGCCTTAGCATACAAATTTTAGATATGAAAAGATTGGTATACAGAACAAGTTTTTTATACATTTATGGCTACTTTATTATTGTCAATTATTTTCATATCCCAGGGTTTTCAATGATGCTTCTTATTCTAAATGTGTGATACAAATATACTTGAACTATTTTACTTTACAGAATTTTGTTTCTCTTTTTCTTCATATTTATATCTAAAACACCCTGTGAAGCATCATTGCAACACTCTGGTTGAAATCATTGGTTTGAATTGATTGCTTTATATGTGTTGCTCAACATCATAAATTAGTAAAAACTTTCTTGTTGACTACAGGAATTTGCAAAACATATATCGTGCTCAACATCAAATATGCAAGCATTTCTCAACATCATAAATTTGTAACATCATTCTTGCTCAATAACACAAATTCACCAAACTTTCCTTGCATAAATTTTCAAAACATTTCTTGGTGATAATTGCAAGTTTGCAAAATTTTGCTTGCCCAGCATCATAAATTTGTAAAGTTACTCTTGGTCAACATCATAAATTTGCAAAATTCTTTTTGTGTCACATAATAAATTTGTAAAATCTTTTTGCTGACTGCATGAATTCGGAAAACCTCTCTTGATAAATTTGTAAATACCATCTTGCTCAACATCATATATTTGCCAAACACTTCTTGCTCAGCATCATAAATTTGCAAATTCTTCTTGCTCAACATCATAAGTTTGTAAAATCTTTCTTGCTGACTGCATGAATTTGGAAAACCTCTCTTGATAAATTTGTAAATACCTTCTTGCTCAACATCATATATTTGCCAAATTCTTCTTGCTCAACATTATAAATTTTTAAAACACTTTTTGTTCAAGATAGTAAAAATATTAACGCACTTACATTGTCTTATTTCTAAATTGTGAAGTACACTTTTTACTTTTCTTTTATGTTTAATGACTGCTTGTAGTGTTTTATGTAAAATACTTAGGTGTGAGTGAGAACATATATCTATAAACAATGTATGTGCTATGATTACTTTTGAATATTGCTATCATAAGAAAGTGTAAATTTAATAATAGTGAATAAGATTTTGAAATTTAAATGGGATTTACAATAAAAGTTAAACTAAAAGAATTAAATCTGTTTATAAAATATTTGTAAAATATTTCATTTTGTCAAAAGATGAATACATGTTTTTATGTTGTAAAAATATTAAATTTTAGTGGATTATTTCCAAATATGTGTGTGTCTATCTGTTCTTTGTCTTTTCAACATCCATGTCATGTAATTTTTCAGCAATCCTTCATGTCACCTCTTCTTCATGTACTGTGTCCCTTTAGGACATAGACAATCATGGACTTCCACTTGGCTGTGTCTCTTATCCTTCTCAATAATTTTTCTCTTGATATCTCTTGTAAGCTCTGCTCTGTCAGCCATTTACTCAGACCTAACAAGTACAAGTGCAAGTGCTTTCCCCTGTCTCTTCTTCTATTTTTCTGACCTGTGAGTATCAAGTTCTGCAAGCCTTCCTTCCTCATTACGTGTCCCAGGAACCTCATTTGTCTCTTCCTGATATTTATTATCAGTTTTCATCTCATTTGCATCCTTTCCAATACCTCATCATTGCACACATGCTCTATCCATGGTATTCTCAGCATCCTTCTGTAAAACCACATTTCTGCTGCCTCAAGCCTCTCCTTCATCTTTGATGAGATCATCCAGCATTCAGTAAAGTCATATATGCACCACATGTACTACAGCTGTATCATCAGTTATGATTTTACTTTAAAATAGCCTGATGAAAGCTATCCCTCTTCAGTTTAGTACTTTTTCCTTCTCCTAGATTGGTTGCCACTGCAAAGCAAGGAAGTCCAGTCAACTCTTCTATTTAATCCATAGCTGGGAAGGTGGATTCATATTTTTCCCAAGGATATTTGTATGAAAGGGAACCTAGTGCTCTCGATCAGAATCTGAACAGTTCTTACTGATTTTAATTTCCAAGTTACTAACCATTACACTACCCACACATAGCCTCACATATATATCAAAACATTTATGGCAAACATGCATCAGTAAAGATGCAAAAGATGCCCCTGAACAAGTGTGAAGATGTTTGTCAAAACCAGTCAAATCTGGGGTTCCACTCCTAGCAGCAGGACAGCTTGGCATGTCTAGATACAGGCTTCTCTGCAACTGGTCAAGCTCTTTGTAAAATGCCTCATTCTAATAAAACCAATGGGAAAACCATCAGCCAGCAGTTAGAAAGACACTGCAATTTGTTCCTAAAGTTGCTGTGGTTTCTGAGACAGCATGGTGGTCCAGTGGATATCGGCTCGGAATGAGAGATCGGAGAGCCTAGTTCGAATTCCAGTTGAATTCATTGCATTCACTTATGCGCAAATACCCTTGGGAAAGGTATTAATCCGTCTATTCCCTCCAGTTATGGGTTAAATAACAGGACAGATTGGGTTCTATAGCCTTGGTCGACAACCAGTCTACTGTAGAAAGCACTGGCAACCTACTGCGGGATAATCTTCTGCCCAGTCAATCATGTCTCGAAAGAGGCATGATCGCCAAAGCGTGTTTCACGTATGGCACTTAACTGAGTGACTGACTATCTATTTCCCCTCTATGCCTATTACCCCTGTAGTTGGTTAAGAAAGCAATCAGCTAGGTGATCCCCCACTCTCAACACACTCTTTTCTTATATTACAACAAAATTCAAAGCAAGAAAGAAAAAAGCACAAACAAAATAAAATGTACACCTCAGGACTTTAATATATTAGGACTTTTAATGGTAGTAATTTAATGGCTTCAAATTGGCACCTAAATTTTCTGTTTTTAAATTTTTTAATCAGATTCCAAATTTTAGAAATGTTTCTGTATATTACTTTTTAAAGCAAGCAAAAAAGTGTGAGGTGAATTTCTTTCAATTTTTCAATAGTTATTCTAGGGTTTGATCTTTTGCTCAAATGAAATAATGATTTTCTGCTAGTATTTTGAGTAGTTCTATTATGACACCAAGTTTCTTTTTTTAGTTTAAGGTGCTTTTCTTTAACCACCAAACAGAAACTTTCCTGCTCACCATCAGCATAGCTGATGCTAGTCTCCCAGAGAGCAACACACTGTGCTTGCTTAGCCTCACTTTTTCAACTGATCTGAAGTGGAATATCTACATTGAATCTATAGCTGCATTTACTGCAAGAAAGTGTTTCTCATCAGAATTCATCTTTTTTTTTTTTTTTTTTTTAAATCATTTCACCCCGAGCAAGGTGGAAATGCCACTGATGTGCAGGGGGCTACATAAATGTAAAAAGATTACTTAGAAAAGAGTGAGGAGTACAAACTAGTTAGAAAGGAACAATAGAAAGCTGAGAAAGCAGGTGTGATGACAGATACATAGGTGGAGAGAAAGGGAAGGTTATACGGGGGTGGGGAGAGAGCCAGTGGTTAGTAGATGAGTATTGACTTTGCATTTAAATTTCTGGAGGTCTTGCACATTTATAAATCTATCATTTGTTCATGCATTGAATACTGTTGCCATATCTGGTTTGGTGCTCCTGCTGTTCATCACATGGTTCTTGACAAAAACCAAAGAAAGATTTTCAAGGTAATCAAACCAATCTTGACTTGGCATCCCAACTTCAGTCACTTTCTCACCGACTTGATGTGGCTTCCCTTTGTCCTTTCTACAAATATTTTCATGGCAACTGTTTTGATGAGCTTTTTTCACTGGTCTTGACCACATGAATTTAAGTATGCTGCTAGATTGGTATTTAGCTCCTACCTTTTTTACCATTGAAATAGTAAAATGTAATGACCACTTTTAATCTAACAATTTATTTTCTTGCACTTCTTATTGTAGAACTCACTGTTGTTTACTTGCTTCCCTGATACCATTCTGGTATCAATGAAATCTTTGCAAATGTGTGTCTCAAAAATGTCCTTTTTACGTATGTTTGTATTTTATATAATTTTATATATATATATATATATATATATATATATATATATATATATATATATATATGTAATGTTTGTTACAATGGTTTATAAAAGCAACCGGGGAGCTGAGTTTAATTCCAGTTGAATCCATTGTATTCACTTACATGCAAATACCCTTGGGAAAGGTATTAATCCATCTCTTCCTTCCAGCTATGGGTTAAATAACAAGACAGATTAGGTTCTATAGCCTTGGTCGGCAACCAGTCCACCGCAGAAAGCAATGGCAACCTACTGCGGGATAATCTTCTGTCCAGTCAGTCATGTCTCTTTCGAGACATGATCGCCCAAGCATGTATCATGTATGGCACTTAACTGACTGATCACTACACAAAAATTTTTGCATTTTGGAGCTATGTTTGCCCCTTTTCTGGTGATGAGTTTAAATGAAAAATAAATGATTTATTTTTGGTAATATGATATATAAGTGAATGTGGTGGAAGTGTAGTGTGATTTGGCAGTTTGTAGCCATAGTGATACAGTCTTGGGTTAGGAGAGGGGTGTGGAGTAGCTTAGGTTTGGACAGGTCACTTTTTAGTTTTGCCTGGGTAATTTTTATATTGGGATGTAAGGCTTTTTAAGAAAAAGTAGATACTTTTTATCTATGAGTGGATGGAATAAAGTTGCTATTAATATTGTGTGAGTTTATTTCCTTTTATTTATATGTTGTTCATTTTTTTTATTTTGAGGTTTAAACATGGGTGTTTATTACCTTTTTGGAGGGGATTATTTTATGTGAATGAGGTATTTTTTGGTTAATTAAATTTTAATGAAAATATTTTCGATGTTTACATACCACTGTTAATTCATCTCTACAGTTCAATAATTCACCATTGTTGGGGTACTTTAGAATGTGTAGTTTTTCACTTAGGCATAAAGGGCAGATGCCCTTAAGAGAGTTGCAGGTTCTAGTTTTTTCCAGGATTTTCCATTTTATTTTGGGTTTCTGTTTTGTGTTTTTTAATTTCCAAAAATATGTAGAAAGGGATGTTTGGTTTCGATATAAGTTGTTTTTGAATGAAGTTAAGCGCATCTACATTGTATCGAGCACTCTTTATAAAAGTAAATGCATGAACAGTGGATTTAAAACCAATGTGTTCCATAACTTTCTTACAGTATATATATTAAAATTCTAGAAGCTATCTACATCAAACAGTTTAAACCTAGCTTAAATAAAATAAATTTCGACACCTTCACTAATATACTTCAATGCCTATCATCGAAGGGAGAGGTCATAGTCACTATATTTACCCCCTACACCCATAGTAGTAGCAGTTTCCAGACCAATACCCTCATGCCACTATACTCTCGTGTGACCAAAAATCTACCACCACCATTCAATCACAGCCATCACCATCTGCGAAGCAAAAAATGGACCTGTTTAATTTTCTCTGTATAACTCCACTCTGTTAATAATTTAAATGTTCTATGTTCACTGTATATTAAATGTTCATCCTTTGATAATAGCTTATGTAAGTCGAAAGCTTAGACCTGATAAAAAATCAACAATTACTGCGATTTCTTGTCGTCTTTTCATGACAACACTATCAAGCTAATCAGATCATACAAAAGGATCTTACACAAAATAAATAGACTGAACTTGTCTATATTATTCAATGAAACCTGTATTAATATATATATATATATATATATAGTGGCTGAATAAAATAATGGAAACAACTTGAAATTTCAAGTAAATTTGTGTTTTAATATGAGGTAGGACCACCTTTGGTAGTACTTACATTTAGAACTCTGTGTGGGATCAACTCATACAAAGTTTAAATTGTTTTCAGAGTAATTCTTATCCATTCTTCAGCAAAAGCAGTCTCTAATTCTTTCAATGATGATGGTGGAAAATATCAACTCTTCATTTGGTTTTCAAAATTGACCATAAATGTTCAGTGATATTGAGATACGGGGACTGTGGTGGCCAAATAAGCTGTTCTACTTCATTAGAATATTCCTCATACCATTTTGGTACAAGTTTAGCAATGTGAATGGGTGTTTTATACACCCATTCACATTTCCTGAACCACATGATGAAGTTGATCATTTAAAATTCTTAAATAGTCCTAACTGGTGATTTTAACAAACTTATTTGAATAATATCTGTAAAAAGCAACAATTTGAAGTACAATAAAATGAAGTAATACTGATATTAAGTCAAAAAACATAAAAATAGACAAGCTTTTTACAGTTTAATCAAATTTTCCAAATTATGCTATTATGGTACTAGGTGTTTCCGTTATTTTGTCAACCCACTGTGTTATAATATATATATATATATATATATATATATGTTTCTTGCTAGTTTAAAATCTAGGATTTTGAAGTTGTTAGTGCCAAAGGGGAATTTTCTTCTGCTTTCAATAAATTAAGAGGTAAAAAAAAAAAACATGATTTAACTCCACCTAACCCGCCCCCCCCAAAAAAAAAAAACAAACTTATATTGAATTTCAGTGTCAGGAAATCTATTTTCTGATAATCATAATAAACATGCACACACATGCATGTATACACAAATTCAAACTTACTTACATGCACACACTCATATGCACACCGCATTCATGTTTGTACACAAAGCACACATGTACTTTTATTGCACTTGCACACACAAATAAATACACATACCAGTATGATCATGCAAGAAGACACAGACAGATGTATAGGATCATACACACATGCAAACCTACACCAAAACAAAAGTGTGCATGTGCATACATTCATATGAATATATTATTTTGTCACCCCACCATGTTGTACATACATATATATATATTTCTTGCTTATTTTGTCACCCCACCATGTTGTGTATATATATATATATATATATTTCTTGCTAGTTTACAATCTATGATTTTGAAGTTGTTAAACACACACAAAATGACAGAAAGGCAAAATTATATATATATAAAGAAAAACTGCAGATAATAAACCCTGGTAAGTTTCTGAATTTTTAGGATAATTTTGCTATACAGGTTAAATTAATCCAGTGAGAAAACATTTAAATATTTAACCTGTAGAGTGAAACAATTCTAAGACAACTCAAAAACCTATCAGTGTTTATTATTAGTAGACATAATCATTAAAATATACACTGTCCTAATGACACTGTGTTGGTGACATACTTAGAAAGAAAGGTGAAAATACTATTAGACAATTTAGTAAAGAAAAGTAAGAAGTGATGATTAAATATTAACTGTAAAAACACAGAATGATAGTCAGCAAAAGAGGTAGCTTAGTTGCGAAATACATATCGAGGATATTAAAATTAAGCAGGTGACAGTGTGTTACAGAAGTTGGAAAGTATATAAATGTCATTTTAAGTCTCTTCTCCATCTATGAAAAAATTCTCTGACATAAACCCTTAAATTGCAAATTAAGTAAAATAACTACTTTAGTTTCCTTTCTTTCACCAAATGCAGACGACAATTCTACTCCTGCAGCTTTTTCTCTCGCACTTCCTGCCTGTGGAACTTGCTCCCATATTTTTGTTTTCCTGATGGCTACAACCTCCAGGAATTTAAATGCAATGTCAATACTCATCTATTAACCACCTGACTCTAGCCCTTTCCCCACCCCGTATATCCTTCCCTTTCTCTCCACCTTTGACACTGTCATCACACCTGTATTCTCATCTTTCTATTGCTCCTTTCTAACTGGTTTGTACTCCTCTTCACTCTCTTCTAATTAATCTTTTTACAGTTATGTAGCCCCCCCCCCCCCCCACCCCATGTATCAGTGGCATGTTTACCTTGCTCGGGGTGAAATGATTAAAAAAAAACAAAAAAACCAGTCAGTTTTAGATCTACTGGAATGTAATTGATTTCTATATTTTCCTCAGATTAGATCATTTGTAGTGTTGTGCAATAATATGAATCTATTTTTGGAGTGTATGACAAAATTTGTTTGTCCTTGAAAAATATTGCATCATCCGTGATTGCATCAGATTTTTATCACTCCCTGACACTAATGTCTCGATTGTTGATTAGTTGTCATACGGCCACTGTCTGTGATGGATGTTAATGCAAGGAAGCATACAAAAATTGTAACGCAGCACAAGCACACTGGCAAGCCTACAGAGAGATAGCAAATATTTTTAGTGTAGCCTTTAAACTGCCAGCTGTGTCATCTAGGCAAAGAAACAAACTGTATCCATCAATTCAAAATGCAAAGGAAAATATGGTCTGAAGAGAAAAACAATGCCAAGAGATGATGTATATGTAATCAGAGAAATTGTGAAAGATCCTAGGAAGACACTATTCATTTTGTTTCAGTTAATTTGCATAAGGGTATAGACGATTAAATAACTAAGAATATTATGAACAGAACATGTGGTGAATTGTGAAGTTTGAAAGAGAGCATGTAGTATGAAGAAAATACTGCAAGCAATCAGAAATAAACAGAAATTGGGGACATATAATTAGGAAAGAAGACTTGGAGAAATTAACACATGCATAGCATATTGAAAGCAGTGAGAAACAGGAATGATAAGCTATATACCAAAACTAAGTAAATGGAAAGCAGAACAAGGACTACAAAAACGAGTGACAAGAGTTACCCAGAGAAACAGAAGTCGGGAAGTTGTGGAGTGTCATGATTGTTCATATCATGAAATTATAGCTTTCTGCAATGCTAATAAATATTGAAATGTTGGAACAATTTAGAATATAAAAAAATTAGAAAACCTATCAAAAGCTTTCTCATCTCCTCTTCGTTTGTGAGAAACTTGCTCAGCACTGATATTTATCGGATGATTGATATTGCATAACACTTCAGCACTCTCTTCTTAATATTTATTAACAATGTTAACTCATGGTTTACTGTTTTTATTATGATGAATGTAAGTTGATTTTAATGATGGACCTCTGGCCGTCAATGTGTTAAGTAGTCAACTGACTTTCACACCATTAATATATATTAACATGATAATTGGAAAAACATTTTATGACACACATATTTGATCCTAATAATAATTATGATTTAAAATATATGATCATTTTTGACAGTATGGATATACTAGCATTGCTATTAAAGTGGGCATATATAATCAATGTGTATTTACTTATATACTTCCTGTCTCATCTGTAGTAGGTGAAGGTAAATTAACGTTTGTTAATACATTTATGAGTGATTACTTCCTTTGGTCATTTTAATAATCAATACCAATAAAATATTTAAAAATAAAATTAGTTCTTAAAAAAATGAACTGTTTAATTAATCAGTTCCTTTACGTCTACATTCCTTAGATTGCAGTCTTATTTGTTCAAGCATTTCATGTGAGGTACTCATACCTTTGTCTACTGAGTGATTCATCTTGCTCCAACTTGGTCTTGAAATAGGCTTTGTTGTCATCAGTTTAGTTGGTACTCTTTTTTTCAATATAGGAGTGCCCGCTGAAAAGTTCATAGGCTGACCAAGATACTCTCATGAGTTTTTAACATAGTGCCACTTGCGGTTCACACATTTCTTATATTGGATCCAATTGGTGAAGACACTTTCATCCTGTTGCTCAAAAAAGATATCATCATCACTGCAATACTGGTTCGCGGCCAAGCGTTTTTCATGTTGGGGAACAGATGATAATCAGATCGTACCAAATCAAGAGAATAGGGGGGTGATCAACTAGTTCAAAGTGACAGTCACATACAGCAGCCATTGAAACCAATGACGTGTTGCTGGAGTATAGTCCTGATGAAATAAAACCCCTTTCATTAGTTTTCCTAGGTGTTTGGTCTTGACAGCCTTTCTTAAGTGCCTCAGCAAGTTCGCCTAATACTCTCCATTAATGGTGTAGCTCTCTTGAAGATATATGAACACAATTCTCTTTGCCTCCCAAAATACTGATGCCATCACCTTTCCTACAAATGAAACAACCACGTCCTTCTTTGGAGCAAATGAAGAGAGGCGTTTCTACTACATGGATTTCTCTGGCTCAAAGTGATAAACCCAACACTCATCATAGGAAATATTTAAGGAAATCAGTTGAATCTGATTCTAACAATATTAGATTTTCCCGTGATGTGATCAGCCTGATATGAAGAGTTGTAATTTATGTATATAAGATTTCACAACGTGAACATCATTCCTTCATAGTCGGTCTATAAACTTTTCAGCCGACCTTCGCATTTCCATTTTACTGTTATATTAAACACATAAAAGTTTTAGGACGAAAATATATTTGGCAGCAAGCGATTTATGTAATTTCTATGATTAATCGATGAATCATAGATGCCATTGAATGTCTAAAGAATATAAATGGAATGTATTAATTAAACGGTTCATTAACTTCTGTTTTATTTGCGAATTCATTATCGCCGCTTTATTGAATCTGAATACATTGTTTCAAGAATTTTGTTTCATTACATCTCACTGTTACATCCTTTTAGTTTTAACAATTGCCATCATTTTTGACAGCACGGGCACACTAGGCTCAGATAACTGCAAAAGTTCGTAACACTTTTTTATTGTTAATACAAAACAATCGCAACTTGACACTGGCTTTTGTTCTGGTGTGTTTCAAGTATGTAGGGATAATGACGAGGAAACGCATGTGTTATTTTTAACGAAACAAGATAAGAAATTTATTTACAAATTTACACATTTGAAGTTTCAGTAGCTTGTTTTAGGACAAGTAATCAAAAAATTGAAGATTTGGAGTTTCGATTGTCAAGAAGAGAAAAATGTTCATATTAAATCATCGGGTATGAAGAAATATTCTAAAATGCTTAAAACAAATTGAGAGAGTTCATTTCTCACATAAAAGTTATACGGTTGTATTCAACATGAATAAAAATATATATTTTAAGGTACTTAGCTTTGGAGTTGAATATATTTAAGATATATTAAGATATATTTTAAGGTACTTAGCTTTGGAGTTGAATAGAGTTCATTGAAATTCTCCTGCTCTCATTAGAGGCTAATAATGTATCAGTGTGCAATTTGACACCGGCGTTATTCAGATGCGTGGGACTCTGTCTTTCTCTCTCTCTCTCTCTCTCTCTCTCTCTCTCTCTCTTTGTCTCTGTCTGTCTCTGTTTCTGTCTGTCTCTGTCTCTGTCGCTCTGCTTGATTCAACTTTCTCTTTATATCAAAAGCGATTTGAAATCAGCTCGTTACTATTTCTCAGTTTGCAAGCCACTCTCTTTTCATTGGTCCAATTAAATTTTCATGTAGGCTCGTTAAACTTTGCCTTGGTCTTTTCTTTAACCCGGAGCCAATCTTTTTTTCTATTGGTTAAAATAAATTTTTGTACAGGCTCGCGAATTTGAAAACAGTGAAGAAAACATCACATGTTCTACATTGAAACATTGCATCGTTCATCACAAGTTAGATTGTGTTGAATGTTAATGGTTTGTCCACAAATGAATGCCAAAAAGAAAGATGGAGAATAAAAAGTTGACCTTTCGCCAAATTATGTTCTATAATTTTCAGAATTTTTTGCACTGGAATTGCAAAAAAAAAAAAAAAAAAGAAACATTCTGAAAATTTACTGGATTATGCTTCAGCTCTTCGAATAATCAAAAAGGTGTTTGGCAGATTTCGTCAGGGTGATTTTAACGGGATGTGCGTTGTGGTGCAGTGGATATTGGCTCGGAACGAGAGATCGGAGAGCCGAGTTCGAATTCCAGTTGAATTCATTGCAATCACTTACGCGCAAATACCCTTGGGAAAGGTATTAATCTATCTCCTCCTTCCAGTTATGGGTTAAATAACAGGACAGATTGGGTTCTATAGCCTTGGCTGGCAACCAGTCTACGCAGAAAGCACTGGCAACCTACTGCGGGATAATCTTCTGCCCAGTCAGTCATGTCTCGAAAGAGGCATGATCGCCAAAGCGTGTTTCACGTATGGCACTTAACTGACTGACTGATTTTAACCTAAGCAATCAACCTCACTCCGGACGATCTTCCAATGTTGATAAAAATTGCCCTGCTTGCAATCGTGGAGAATAAACCAAAGATTTCTACAGAAGAGATTGTTAAGAATTTGAAAATCGATATCTCAACGGCGTTTCAACATTTTAAGAGAATTGTGTTTAAGAAAAATGGTCTATTTTGACAAATCGAAAAGTTTCCTTTTTTCATTATGGCAATGCAAAGCCTGATGTTGTAAAACAGACCTTGCAGAAACTTAAAGAGTAGAAATAGGAAACCCTTTGGCACCCACCGCGTTCTCCTGATTTGGTTTCTACGGATTTTTATTTGTTCCCCTCTCTACAGAGTAATTTAAATGACAAAATATTTGATTTTTATACAGTTACTTGAAAACTAACTCACAATCTTCAAATCAACGAAAAGCACGAAGTTTCTACAAAACCGAGATCACCAAGTTTGTAGAACATTGAGAGTTGCTAAAAACAAAGGGGTCTACGCACTTGACTAATAAATATCTTTTTCTCTTTTTGTAAAATTTCTAATCAGGCACAAACTTTTACAATTATCTAATATATAAAAACTGGGGATAAAATGAGAATCAGTTTTCTGTTGCTGTTAAAACTAAACTGACACACCGCCGAATTATTTGATAATTGGAAAAATTTAATGCCTTATATAATGTTAAGAACTTAAAATATAGTGTCATTTTCATAACATTTGGAAACAAAGAATTAATTTTGTACATATTTTCATCATTTAACTTAGGGTTTAAAATTTGGGATTTGGATTTTATTAATATTTATTATTATTAGGCGTGTACTCCTGCCGTCAAAAATGACAGCGAAATAATTGAGAGAATTATTAACTGTTTTCTCACAGGTTATATGTGCGTTGTGGTGAAGTGGATATCGGCTCGTGAACGAGAAATGGGAGAGACGAGTTCGAATTCCAGTTGAATTCCTTGCATTCACTTACGCGCAAATACTCCTGGGAAAAGTATTAGTCCGTCTTTTCCTCCACTTATGGGTTAAATGACAGGACAGACTGAATTCTATAGCCATGGCTGGCAACCAGTCTACCGCAGAAAGTAATGGCAACCTACCGCGGGATAATTTTCTACCCAGTCAGTCATGTCTCTTTCGAGACATGATCGCCCACGTGTGTATCATGTATGGCACTTAACTGACTATCGTCTCTGAGCGTGAAAGGATTATATATATATATATATATATATTCTCTTTTTTTCTGTTTTCTTTTAAGAAAAACTTTAAACACCGGTCATATTTCCGTAATAAATTTATTTCAGTCAATAATTGTTGTTGCCAACAATCACCGACTTCATCAGACGGAAGGCCCTATTCGACTTGTTTCATGTCGTATTACTACGGAATGAAAGTTCAGTCAAGGCCAGGCGGAGGGGGAGGCAACATAGGATAGCCCACTATAATAAGTATTTCCGTTTTCGTTTGCCGGGATATAGTGGGAGGAGAAGTTTAATACAAACAAAACAACACGTGACTAATGTCACCAGCAAATTTATACATCAAATCATAATTCAAATTCCTAAGCCAAAATTTTTATTTTTATTTTCCTAGATCTGTGATAAGTTAAGTCTAAAATTACGTTTAATTAGATTAAGTTAAGGCTATTATTTCTTTTCTTTACTCAATTGTTGATAAGATAATTCCATTCTATTTGTTGCAAGACTAGATTATATCCATGTTATATCTAAATTCCTTGAACTTCCATTCCGATAGGTGTCGTTGGTTACCAGCAGTCCTATCTTATTTCCTACTACCACTCCTGCTAACTTTCCTGTTTTATTAATTTATTTATTTACTCCCCCGTTCTTCCCATCTTATCCCACTAGTATGCTAATTTTCGCACCTCCTCTTATCTGTCTTCACTAGAGACCATTTTTCAGACTTGGTGTCTACTTCTATCCACTCCCTTCCCCTTTCGATTTTCTTTCCTTCGCTCATTTAGGTAGTTTCCACCTCTCCTTCTAAACCTACATATTCTCAATCTTTCTTTATTTAATTTTTCTTTATTTGGTTTCCGTATATCCATTCCTATTGATTAGATAGAGGGTCATTCCTCGGCTCGTTGTTTCAATCAGCTTCGTTAGTTCCGTCAGTTATCTGTGCTATCCGTTTCTTATTACTGTTTCAGTATCCAACTATGTTATGTTATTGAGGCTTCCCCTTCTTTGTATGCACTAAATCCATCTGGTTGAAGTAAACCGGATCAATTAACTTAGGTTTTATTCCTCCCTTACGTTAGATCCTACTAAATTCTCAGGTTGTCCCATTTGTGTTAGTTCGCAGTTAAACTTGTTTGACGATATTGTTTAAATTCAGTACCCATCCTAGACCTACTGATATTTCACCTACTAATCTCACTAGTAATTCGTCCCCAATATTACAAGGATGCCTCTTTGCCACTAATGATAATGATCATAATAATAATAATATTATTTTTCCTACTAATGATAATAATAATAATAATCTTCATAATAATATTAATTTTTTTCCTATAATATTAATAACAATCTTCATAATAATATTAATAACAGCATCAGTCCCCGTTTTCCACTTATGGTAATAACCTAATTCTGGTGACACTCATGTTAGAGCCTTTCTATGATCTTTCATTTCTTACTTCTTTTTTATCACCATTACCTCTCCATGATAGTAGTAGGCTAAAATTTTGTGTTCTTTCCCAGTTTAGATATTGTCTCGGTTTCCCTTATTGTAACTCCAATGGCTGAATTGAGTCGTTCCAGCTATCTTATCTTATCTTACTTCACATCTAAAAAGGTAATTTTATTAGTTTTGCAATTTATACTATCTGGGCGTCAATCCTAGTCCATCCAATTTTTGCTAAATTGATATTAATAAGTCAATCCTTGCCATCTAATAGATCCTAATTTAAATTTAAATAAAATTAAAATAATAATAACCCTACAAGTGAATCATCAAAAATTTAAGAGAAATACGTGTATTAAGAATATAGGCTAGAGAGTAAATTAAATTTAATATAATATAAATTTATAATATAAGCTAATGTTAATATATTAATTTTTAGAAGATAATTTATAAGGTAACTCGAAATTTAATTTACGAAATATTAGATAAAATATATATAAAATATATTTCTCTAAAAAATATATTTCTATAAAATTAAATTAAATTAAATTAATTAAATTTAAGATTAATTCAATTAAATTTTTGGAAAGTTTTTTCCTTTAGATATAACTTCCTAAATTTTAAAGTAATTTATAATCGACAATTATAATACTATATTAATGAATAACATTAATAGAATTAAAATTTAGATAATAAAGAATCCAAATTTAAATCAATAAAAATAATAAAATAAATTCACCAACATAAATTAAGTAATATAAATTAAATCAAATAAAATCAAATAAATTAAAATAAAATAGAAATACAAATAAATCCAATCAAATTCACAACCCGTCCTAGGGTCTAGGTACCAATTTTGGCCCTTGCATGACCTCATAACAGTTATAATGTTTCTAATTTTAGTCCGGGTGCCCTTCCGACTTTCCGGAGTCCTGATGGGCAATTTAGGGGGTTTGTATTTCCCTGGTGTTTCTGTGGTCATGTGGTAGTAAGTCCCTTTTTTCTTTTTTCCGTATTATGGTAGTTTGTACCGGTTTCTGTGCCTGCACTTGTATATTAATTCGCATCTCTGGTTCAAAAGTTGGCCTTTGTCTGCGTGTCCTATTATTTGGATCTTCTCCTCTAGGCATAAGTTGCATCTATTTCTGAAACTAGGTGTAGCGAATGCTCTCTTGATAATTTCCCATCTTATTTGTGGGGTCATTCCTTTCTCCTTCAGTGCCCAAAATCGTTTCGATAAGGCGGTTTGGTTTCTTAGGGAAGGGTTGCTGAAGGAATGCCTGTGGCAATATAGGCGTTGTTTCCATTTTCCGGCTGATATACCTATATATATTTTTTCCTCTTTTTTATTCTCTTCAGGGAATATCGTTGCTTTATATACTACATTTCCTATGTTACATTTCCCGTTTACTGGGCATCTTTCTTTTATTCTACAGTTGCATGGGGTTGTCGGAGGTAGTTTGTTTTCGTTAAGTTTCCTTAATGTTTTTTCGTTATGTGACTTAATTATTTTTCCTACATTATTTGTACAGGAGTAACTTAGTTTTACAGTCATCCTGTTGAAAATCTTACTTAGTGGGTTGCTGGGTGTAAAGTGTTTATCTAATAATTTTATGAAGTGTTTTCCTAGGTTTATTTTTAGGAGCTTGCAAAAGGGAGGGTTGAACCAGATTCTTCTTCTTTTTCTAGGTTTTTTTCTATTATACTTTTTCCCTTTGTTTCCGCTCGAGTTATTTGTTTTTGGGTTATTTCCTTCTATGTCTCTATCTGCCTCATTATTATTGTTGTTTACATTTCTCATATTACTATTGCTGGTTGTTACCTTTTCTACTTTTTTAATTCTGTCTGCTATGCTTTTCTCGTTTGTTATATTCCTATTCTTATACTCAAGTTTATGTTTGAAGCCGCTTCTTTCCAGTGCTTCATTGTAAATCTTACAATTTTCTTTGAATATTTTTTCATTGGAAGATAATTTGCTAATTCTAGTGTTAACAGCCTTCGGGATTTGATTAACTATCGACTTTGGGTGGTTTGAACTTACGTTAATGTATGTGGGTGCTTGATTATTCTTGTTGAAAGGTTTATGGGTGTTGTTCGTTAGGTTAAGTGTTACATCTAGATAGTTCACTATTTTTAAGTTCGCAGAGATATCTATCTTTAATCCTAGGGAGTTCATTGCTTTGATTATTAATTTCTGTATCTTAGATGCCAGTGGGCCATTGCTATTAGGTATTATAATCAGCCCATCATCCCGATATAATCCTATCTGCGTTGGTTTAATTATCTTAACTAGTGAGTTAATTATGTAGATCCCTATCAAGTCTGCTATTTGTGCTGAATCATAACCTCATATATATATATATATATATATATATATATAAACTAGCAGTATAGCCCAGCGTTGCTCGATGGTAATGAAAGCTTTAAAACTAATTCATGGTCCTGGAGCTCAGACTCAGCCTAAAGAATATTTGTGTGAAATTTGGTGAGAATCGGATAAAAATTGTGGACTTGCATAAAGGACATACAGACAGATAAACAGAAACACACACACAAACATCTTGCCTTTTATATATATATATATTATCAATATTCTGCACTATTGTAAGAACTGCAACCTTGAAACTTCTGAATATCGCTTCTTATGTCTTTGTCTATGAGCGTATCAAATTTGATTAAATTCGGACCACTCCTTCTATAACCTGATTTTTTCGATTATCGATTTTCGATATTTATCAGGGGGTACCTCGACACAAAACCTAGCTAAGAAGACTCGCAGACACTTATAGTACAACTGTGTAAATTTTCAAGAAAATCGGTTTAGCCGTTTCGGAGTTTATAGGTAACGGGGACACACACACAGACACACACACACACACACACACACGCACACACGCACACACACACACACACACACACACACACAGAAAGTTCCATTTATAAATAAGTTTAGATTAGTAAAGTGAATTAATAAATATACACATGAGGGTCCACATATATATAGTATTATTATTCAGGTGTTGATAAAACAGTGCTCAATGCAGTGTGAACAGCGCTATTTTACAGATATATTAATAAATAACTCTGTATTTTTGCCTACTTCGCTTTCACCATATAGCAGGATCCATTCATGAGGGCTTTTGTGCACAAGTGTAACGTCAGGACGATTGTTATTCAAGTGCTTGTCAGTCAAGATAGTCGTATCCCACATAAGCTTCACTTGCTCATTTTCGGTTTCTGACGGTGGTGAAGACTCATATCTCTTCTCTGCACACTCGAGGGCATTATTATTGCTGTTGTTATTGTTGTTTTAATATGAAAAAGAGAAATGTTTATTGATTAACAAAAAATTAATAAGGAATTCACTTAACCAATTCCTCATTTGGCACAAAATGACGGATCGTTATAAAGTTGTAGTGAACAAAATAAATTCAACATTCAAATCTGACTCATTGATTTTGTTAGAAAAAAAAAACAAAAATTCAAATAACCTTTAATTATAAAAAAAATAAATAAATATCAAATTCTTTTTACGGACCCTTTTCGCGAGCCGGCGTGAATTTTGTTTATCGTCCAATTGGAAGCCCAGAATGAAATCCGGGTGTGAATTTCCAAATGACTTGTTCGGAGCCCTTGAAAACGAAATAAAAGGACGACACACAAGAAAACAATCGACCGTAGAGAAAATACGAGCATAATTAACACGTCCCTTGATAAACGTCAAGCGATCGTATTATGGTTGCCTCGCCTTTCTCTCTCATCTTTTTCTTCACTGTTCACTAAGCCACTTAATAACTGACCGGTACCCGAAGAACCAAGCGGAGACTTCAAAGACACTCCTAACAAACAAACACACACACATAGATACGCATAAACTGTTTTCTGAACATTATAACGACCTTTATACCAACCAAAAGACCTTACTTTTATTTGTAAAAATTTTATATATATATATATATATATATATATATATATATATATATATATATAAATTTTGTTTCTATATACAATTTGATTTTCTTGTTTTATACCCCTCTTATAGTGGGCTAGTCTAAGGCTATATCGTGTTGAATGCACCCGTTCCCGTCCGATCACCGAAGTTAAGCAACATCGAGCCTGGTCAGTACTTAAATGGGTGACCATTTGGGAATACCAGGTGCTATAAACAAAAGGACCAAGAATCTGGGGGTTGGGTGCAGGTCTAACAACCTTGTCCCGTAAAAAACGGTTTGTTACAGAAACAGCAACAAAAAGTTGCTGCCCTATGCACCATTGGGTGTGATGGAATAATGGATGGGATAGTTGGCTATCTACTAACAAGGCCAAATTCAGTTAATCTGTTTCAACAAACACATACACTTCACTATAACGGATAACCCACTATAAAGTAATAAGTTGCCCTTTTCAAATACTCCAATATTTTCAGCTGAAAAGATATAGTTGTATATACTTAGATTAGGAAATTTATTGAAATAAACTATAATTTCATTTGGAAATGTTGGTTGTTGATAAATAATTCGGTAATCTCGCAGCTGTCTTCCATCTGTGAATTGACAATGAAATAATTTCACATCCGCCACCCTAGCAGACTGTTTGAAAATGTTTACAAAGCTGAGACGTGTTAAAAGACAGGCCGCGTGAATAAAAACATTAACAATAATAACGGAAGAGAAAATATAAGATTAAAGATTCACACGTGAAAAATCTTCCCGTAATACTAAAGATTTAGTCAAATATCAATTTCATATAAGCCTAGGTGACGAAAGACTGGCAGCTGATCTTTTCTTTGAACATCTCAGTTTTGGGGGAGAACTGGCCAATAAGTATCTCGAAAACCAAACTAGTAATGTTCCTTCTTCTTCTTCTATGTGCCCTGTCCCTTCAGGACGTAGGCGATCATGGTTCTCCACATCTCCCTATCCCTTGTGGCTCTTAGTATGTTTGAGCCTGTTGCTCCTGGCAACCCCCGTTCCGTCATCCACCTGATCAGACCCTGCAAATATGTTATCCGCTGCCTTCCTCTGTCTCTCCTTCCTTCTATCTGACCAGTCAGTATCAGGTTCTCCAGGCTCTCCTTCCTCATTGCATGTCCCAGGAACTTCAGTTGTATCTTCCTGATGCTCAGCATCAATTTCCTTTTTGTTGCCATTCTTTCCAACACCTCATCGTTGCTTGCATGCTCAGTCCACGATATCCGTAGCATCCTTCTGTAGAACCACATTTCGGCAGCCTCCAGTTTTGTCCTCATTTTCGATGATATTGTCCAGCATTCACTGCCGTATTGAAGAACTGACATCACGTAGCAGTCTAGCACTCTTTAAAAGACCCAGAATTTTCACTAATCACGAGAAACGGGTTTTCCCTCAAGAAATCCTTGTGCTTTGAGATCACCTATTCGGATTTAAATTCAACCCAGACCTCAACTGGAACCCGTTCATACTGATACATAGTCAGTTAAGTGCTATACGTGATACACGCTTGGTCGATCATGTCTCGAAATAGACATGACTGACTGGGCAGAAGATTATACCGCAGTAGGTTGCCATTGCTTTCTGCAGTAGATTGGTTGCTACCCAAGGCTATAGAACCCAATCTGTCCTGTTATCTAACCCATAACTGGAGGTAAGAGACGGATTAATACCTTTCCCAGGGGTATTTGTGCGTAAGTGAATGCAAGGAATTCAACTGGAATTTGAATTCGGCTCCATGATTTCTCGTTCCTAGCCGATATCCACTGCACCACAAAGAGAGATACTGGAAAAATGGTCGATTTCCTCCTGCTATCATAATAACAGATCAGAGTACTGCTGCCATATATTGGCAAAAGCTATCAAGTTTTCACTTTTCAGTTTCAATAGAGACCAAAAGCGACTCCACATCTTTGTAGGTGATGAGTTATTTTCCACCTTGAAATCACTTTCTCACAAGCGAAACGTTGCAAGTCTCTCTCTGTCTTATAGCTATTTCCATGGAAAATATTAAAATGGACTACATTCCTAAGTTTGTCTAATTTTAAAATTCACGGCTTAAACCCGCCATGGCACGCACATTGAAGCGAAACGTTTCCTTCGTATTTCTGTTGGATATATGTAAGTTCTATTCAAGCAGCTTCTTCCCGCGATCTGCTGCTTTGTGGAACTGACTCCTAAGAGTATACTTCAGCGATCAAGATAGACTTATATATATATTCCTATAAATTGTGCCTCTTATTCTGTAACTCGAGTGGTTTTGGGGCCATATACAGAATGAAAAATCATAGTAAAAATGTGTTTATCATGTGCAAATGCTTTAAGAATTTTAATTCAAATTTTAGTTTATTCAGTTCTATTGAGAAACCCCCTTTACCTCTGCTAATGACGACGTAATGTCAACTGATGCTACTGCGAATTTATGGGAATTGCATTAAAGCCTTAACAATAATCAAATTATCATTATTACTATTATTTGAATCATTACAGAGAAAACTTATTTTTATCTATTAAACTTTTTTCACTAAGTTGCGTATTTTCAATTCACTCATTTTCTTTTTATATAATTGAATCCATATTCTTTGAAATGATGAATGAATATTCCCATAAGTTGTGTAATTTCAAACTATTTTGCGTACTTAACTGATAATTTTAATTTTTTTTAAATATCATTATCTTTAATTGTTCTTCTTACAAAAATCTTTAATTTTGGTGAACATCATCTTGCAGTAAATAAACACAATAATAAAACTGCACACACACACACACACACACACACACACACACACACACACATATATATATATATATATATATATATATATATATATATATGTCATTTCAGATGAGCTGCTTTTGAAGTACTCCCATGTAGTACTATGAGATGTATGACATGCTAGGGTCACTTGACGTGTTCTGATAACGGAATTGTCTCTGAAAGCATGTAGAATTTCTTCTTCGTGGTTAGGCGTACATAGTTTGTGGTGCCTAAGTTTCTGTGTCAGCAACGTGACGATAAACAGTAGCAAAGGTTGGATGACTCGGCTGCCTTCGATCTGGAAACGCAATCTGATACAGCCGTGAACGCTCGAATCCATTACTATTCGCGTGACCTTTCGTGAAAATCACATCTGCTCGCCCATCCTGCCATTTCTCAGTTAACTCGCTACTACACACGCTAAACTTTGAAAACCGACGAGTCACAAATATACACGAATAACAAATGTAATCTAGTCTACGAGGCAACACAGCGCAATCTACCATAAACTTAATAACTCAAAAATTAAGGATTTGCGGACATATGTGTATATGGACTTTTGTTATTGTTTTGGTGTGAGGAACCCATCCCAAAGTTTGGAAAGTGTTTTTATACCCATAACCATTCTTTCTCATCACTTTCCTCCTATGTAACCCCCTAACCATTCTTTCTCATCACTTCCCCTCATGTAACCCCCTAACCACTCTTTCTCATCACTTTCCCCCTATGTAACCCCCTAACCATTCTTTCTCATCACTTTCCCCCTATGTAACCCCTAACCACCCTTTCTCATTACTTTACCTCTTTCTCATCACTTTCCCCCTCAGTAACCCCCTAACCACTCTTTCTCATCACTTTCCTCTATGTAACCCCCCTGCGCAACAGTGGCAGTGAAATGCCTTGCTTGGGGTGAAATGATTATATATATATATAATCAAGAACAAAGTTAGATATTTTTATAAATCCATAGGTACTATAATATTTCGTGGCTCTCTTATCACCGCTCGTCAGACCAAATTCTTACAACAATGAATGGTTCAAATTTATCCAGAAAAAGTAAACTGAAATAGAAAAATGATACTCTGTTAAATTTAACAATAAATTTTAACATTGAGTTCTCTTTTGATTTAATCTCCTGTGGAATTTACCTTACCAAATATCAAGGATTCTACTTTATATATATATATATATATATATATATATATATAAGCTTCTTCAGAGACCGAGAAAAAAATTAATGAAAAACAAAAAGACAGTATACTGGTATGTTGTGATATAGGGTTAGTTCTGATTGCTCAGGTATGCGTTACGTGTATTAAAGCAATAGATATTTTTTAAATGTATGTGCGTGGAATATTTTGGATGGTAAAGTGTATAAGAATGCATGTGCATGTTAGTGTAGGAACGTTTGTCTGTTTAACTGTATGTTGGACAGTAACGTTGGTTACTATATGCATATACGTGCGTATGCGTATTAATACATGCGTCGTATATTAAAGCAATGAATAATTTTTAAATATATGTCTGAGGTATTTAATTAACGTTACTGTCCAGCATACACCTAAACAGACAAGCATTTCTGTACAAACATACACATTCTTAATTATACATTTTACCATCTAAATTATCATACGCGCATACATTGAAAAATTATCTATTGCTTCAATATACGTAACACATATCTGACCAATAAGAACTAAAGTCCAAATCACAAAATGCCAGTAAACTGTCTCTTTGTTGTTTCCCCTTTTTTTCTCTGTCTCTGAAGAAGCTTTAATAAAAGTGAAACATGTTAGAGTAAGATAAATTTCTTACTTGTTCTTTTTTCTTTATTCTGTCACACACACACACACACACACACACACGCCTTTTTCAAAATCAATCTAGCTACTAATTTCTGGCCAGAGAAAAATTTTCTTCTTTAAGGCTTCTATCATATAATTTATAATAATAATAACAATAATGGAATTACAACAACGTTTCATTGCTACATAAAGTCTTCTTAAAACTTTATACATTTTTGCCTAATATACATTGTAGGCTAATAGCAATTTCTAGTTGGTGGATTTAAAACTCTAGGTAGCCCACTCTCTAAAGATTTTGCACTAATGAGACAAATAGTTTCAGCTTAGCAGGATTTAAACTAATTAATGTATGAAACTTACTAAGTATTAAATCAAGAGGGTAACCCCAAACTTTTGGCTTATGGTATATTTTTCATAATAATTTAACACCAAGCAAAGCAGAAATGCCACTGGTGTGCAGAGGGTTGCAGTGGGAAAAGAAAAATGGTAAAGTGGATGTCGAAAAAAAGATAAGAGATGGACGAGAATCAAGTATATAAAAAATGGCAATTGACGTTACATTTAAACTTTTGGAGATTGTAGCTATCAGGGAAGCATGCAAATGGAAATGAGTTCCACAAACGGGTAGTGCGAGAAAAGAAACTATTAGAGTAGAAGAAGTTGTTGCATTTAACTAGTTAAAAGGGTGAAATCTTAATGCCAATCTAGTAGCACGAGTAAATACATGTGGTCGGGGTACCAGGGGGGAAAGCTCATCAGAGTAGTTGTCATGAAAATACTTGTAGAAAAGACAGAGGGAAGACACATCACGTCAGTAATGAAAGTGACCCAAAGCGGGCTACCAAGTTAGAATCGATTATATTGCAGATCCTTATTTGGATTTTTTGAGAACCTCAAGATGAATAAAAGCATCCGACTATATCGAGCAACAAGATTCAATGCACGGACAAATGGTAAATTTATAAATGTGAAAAATGGATTCTGACGAGAAAAACTTCCTGGCCCGATGCAGTGCATCCACCTACCTAGCAATAAATATGGATTCAATGTGGTCTTTCCATTTGAGGTTATTTGAGATAGTGGGGTTAAGGAGGCGCAGTGCGTTGCTCTCTAAGAGACTAGCCTTATCCATTTTGATGGTAGGCAAAAAATTTTCTCTATTATATATACTTATATATATATATATATATATATATGTGTGTGTGTGTGTGTGTGTGTGTGTGTGTGTGTAATCTTAAGGAACTATGACAAACAAAACACTGACAAAATTAGAAAAGCAGTCATAATGATTTTCAAAAATATGTAATTCGTCATAGACATAAACATTCGAACCACCTGTCATCAATAATTAAAAAGATACCACAATCAAATTACCGCAGGCTTTCTGAAAATGATTTCAGTGAAACCGTCTTTAGCGAAGCTAAAACAGACTATCAAACACCACCAAAATATATTGGATCCCAAGTAACAAGCACAAAAAATATAGAAATAAAAATAAAATTAAAACGTGAACAGGAAGAAAACATCATATGGGTTAACCCACCGTACAGCAAAAGAGTAAAACAAACGTAGGAAAATACTCATTAAACTCATACAACAAACAACTTCCCCGCATCAAGTACCCTCTACAAGATATTTAACAAAAACACAGTAAAAATCAGCTACAGTTGCACCAAGAACATGACACAAATAATAATAAAAAACACATAAGGAAAACAATCAACAAACAACCTAAACAAATTAAACCCAAGCGTAGCTGCAGAATAAAGAACGAATGTCCCTTTAACGACAATTGCTTGCAGAACGACAATTGCTTGCGGAACGACAATTGCTTGCGGAACGATATATCAAACCACTGTAAAATTAGAAGGTAACGAAGAAAAATAGTTATAGAAGTAGCGGAAGACACCCGGAATCAAAGAAACTGTACGCACACAAGGCATCCTTTACAAATAGTAAATCCGCGAGCAGCACAATGCTTTGTAAACATATCTGGGAGATTAAAAAAGAAAGAAAAAAGAACGAAACTGAAAAATAAACAAAACAAAAATATCATAGGAAGTAAGGAAAAGTACACCAGCCTACAACAATAAATCCAAACACTGTTTTACTGACGGTAGACCTCTTGTCAGCGCTTATCTAAGCGATAAATTATGTGTTGACAAGTAGCAGGTGTGAATGACGTTTGGATGGCGTCCGAAAGTGACAAAAAATTCATGTAGCTTAAAACGTAACATTTGGAAATTAAAATTTTTTTTTGTTGTTTTTTAACTAAATAGTAAAATTAAAAATTTAACATAATATTTTCAGCAAGTATAATATTTTATAAAATTTTAGTTTAGATTTATAGCCAGACTATGCTTTCTGAATAAATAAAAATAAAATATGCTTTCTGAACAAATAAAAATAAAATATGCTTTCTGAATAAATAAAAATATGCTTTCTGAATAAATAAAAATTTAAATTTCTTTTAAAAGAAAGAATTAAATTAAAATAACCGAACTAAGTTATATTATGTTATTTATTAATATTTTTCTGAAATCACGCTTATATAGCAGAAGTGTAAACTATTTTAAAAATTTTCTTCTCTAGAGAGCTCAGTCGTAATGAGAACATAATATATTAGTCATCTAAATACAAGCCTGTTTCGCTGCATCACAGCTCATCAGTGTGTCTAGACACATCCACTTATGGCCGGGATCGAAACTCGACTGATTCGGTGTCAGTCGGAGTCGCTACTATATATATATATATATATATATATATATATATATATATATATATATATATATATATGAAGTCATCCGCAGAGAGACCTATTTTCCTGTATTACAGCTCATCATTACGGTTAGACATCCGATTGCTTCTAGCAAGTTTTGAAACCCAATCGCATTGACATCAGTCGGCGATTCTAGCTCTGAGCTTTAGACGCTCGGTATGGGAAGGCGGACTTTAGCGTGTTATATAGAATGTAAACACAAGCCAGTAGTAGAGAGTGTTCAAATACATTACTGAATGCACGATGAACTATATATATATATATATATATAATGAAGTGAAAGAACAGATAGATTAAAAACCTACTTTTCGTTGCATTTACAATTTTAAAATATGCTGAGTACAAAGTAGAGGTTATTGGAGTTTTGTTGTTACAATGGTTTATAAAAGCATTATATCACTACACAAAAATTCTTGTTTCAGAACATTGTTCTTTAAGAACAATGATGTTCTGAAACATGACATGTTTGTGTAGTAATATAACGCTTTTATAAACCATTGTATTATATATATATATATATATATATATGTACGAAAAATAAAAAGTAAATATTTCTTTACCAACACCTTTTATTATTTGTAGCTTATTGATCTTCCAGCCTATAATGCACAATGGTGATTTTCTAAGCGCGGATTAGATGTGGTACAAGGCCAACTGTTTGGGACACCCAGTGAGGGTTGAACTCACTGCTCAATTGTAATGATTCCAACGAGACAAGCTTGCTAACCATTATACCACCTTGAGTTGCTCTACCTATAAAGCACAATGACTAACATATATAGTCAAGCTATAATCCAACCCACATGACCTGAAGATTGCATTCATACAATCGCCATTCAGTGTTGACATCAGCGTCCTCACACAAATGCATACATATTTCTAAAGAATTATTTAATCTATTTATTTTATAATTAATTAATTAATTAATTAATTATTATTATTATTATTATTATTATTATTATTATTATTTTATTTAATTTAAAGAATTAATTTTATTTTTTAATCCAACATACTTTTTATTACTTCAAATGCTATTTTTAGTGGGTACACGTATTTCAGTAGACATTTCTTTTTATTTCAAACAATATTTATCTCGAGTGTGCAGGTCGGTAGATGAAATAAATAGTATTTAAAATAAAACGGAGCGTCTACTCAAATAGCGGTATCCACTAAAATTAACTATATAATAATTATAAACACACATACACACACCTATACTTTCACCTCTCATGATGGATGGGTCTTGTCTCAAGAAGGCTTCTTCTTTTGAACATCTGTTGGGACTCAAGCTCAAATCAGCTGGAATTCATATTGTTAGAAAATACTGAAAAAATTGCTGGATCATTGTTCCGCTTTTTAAGTATCTTACTCCCCTTGATATATTCTGTATTTACAAAAGTATTGACGCTATACACTCCCGATCGAAAATTTAAGACCACTTAAAAATCTTTAAAAAGAAATTTTTTTTTATGGATAGATTTTAAACTCCTACCACTTAAGGTTACCAATACTACAATCTAAAAGGTTATGGAAACAAAAAGCTACATTCCAAACATTTTATTTAGAAATTTACATTTTTATAAAATGAGGCGATTTACACATGATCAAAATTATAAGACCAGAGGCAAAAATTCTACGAAATTGTACAAAAAGTGTATGAAAATATTCAACAACCAAATTTAATAATGAAGTCTACCACCACTGCTTTTGATGACTTTCAAAAATTCTGTCGGGCATGCTAGAAATAAGCGTTTCCATTAAGGTGCGGGGGATGTTGCTCCAGCTTCTGAAGATGGCTTCACAAAGTTCATTTTTTGTTGAATATTGTTTGCCATTACGATAAACATCTCTTGTCATCCATCCCCAATTGGGTTCAATTCCGGTGGTCATGCAGGAGGTCCCAAGAGATGGACCCCATTTTCTTGTAGAAAGGTCAAGGTCCGTCTTGCAGCATGGATTGCAGCATTATCCTGTTGGAATAACCATCCATCCCCACACAAACGATGGCCCTCCATCATCAAAGATGTTTTTTGTAGCATGTTAACACAACCAGCCGCTCTCTGACGACCCTGCATCACCTGGAGCTCCATCGTCCCTCTGTAAGAAAAGGCACCCCATACCATTAGGGACCCTCCACCCCTATGACGTGCGAAGAAAATTTCAGGAGGCATGTTTTTGTTATACCAATATTGTTGGAAGCCATCAGGACCATCAAGATTGAATTTTTTCTCATCAGAAAACAGGACTTTCTTCCACTTCTCAACGTCCCATGTTTGGTATTCACGACCAAACTTTAAGCCGTCCAACTTGTGACATGGAAGCAGCCGAGGAATTTGTTTACGCTTTTTATTTACCATGCCTTTTTGTCTTAAGTGTCGTCTGATGGTTACGGGACTGCAATCAGCATCTGTGACTGCTTTAATTTGACTAGAAGAAAGTGCCCCGTCTTTCATAACAACCCGTCTTATTCTCCTACTCAATGCAGGAGAAATTTTTGGGGGCCTACCAGAGGATTTTGCTTTTCCATAATTCTCATTGTTCTTTAGAAAGTTGCAAATCACAGTTTTACTGCGATTTACCTTAGCTGCAATCGCCCCCTGTGATAAATCTTGATTATGGAATTCTAGAATTTGAGAACGCTCAACTTTGTTAAGTTTGCTTGCTTTAGGCATGGTAACACCTTTACGCACTGATTGCTAATCTCTAACTGAACTAAAAACATTGGAATTGCCATAGATCTAACAATTTATACCCCTGGTCTTATAATTTTGATCATGTGTAAATCGCCTCATTTTATAAAAATGTAAATTTCTAAATAAAATGTTTGGAATGTAGCTTTTTGTTTCCATAACCTTTGTAGTATTGGTAACCTTAAGTGGTAGTAGTTTAAAATCTATCCATAAAAAAATATTCTTTTTAAAGATTTTTAAGTGGTCTTAAATTTTTGATCAGGAGTGTATCTGGGCTGGGTCTACCTAGTCATCACCTGCCTGTCTTAATAGAGTTTAAAAGCGTATACTAGGCTTTGTGGATGATTATTCTTCACCCACCCTAAAACTCATTTCCGACGGAAACAAATTCGTACGCTTCTGGCTGCGCTGTCACTATTACAATGGCGATGATGAGCTTCTCCTTCTTCTATGTGTCCTGTCCCTTCAGGACGTAGGCGATCATGGCTTTCCACGTTTCCCTATCCCTGTTGGCTCTGAGCACGCCTTCTCCTGTTACACCATACAACCGTCGTTCCGTTACCCACCTGATTAGGTTCTTCAAATATGTTATCCGTTGCTTTCCCCTCTCTTTCCTTCTATCTGGCCTGTTAGTATCAGATTCTCCAAGCCCTCCTTCCTCATTGCGTGTCCCAAGAACTTTGGCTGTCTCTTCCTGATGCTCAGTATTTATTTCCTTTTTGTTTCCATCATTTCCAAGACCTCATCATTGCTCACATGCTCGATCCATGATATTCGCAGCTTCCTTCTGTAGAACCACATTTCAGTTGATGATGAGCTACGTTCCTTAATTCCACCAGCCTTGTCCCTTTCTGCTGTGTGTTTTCCCCGGTCTCTACAATCTTGGCCTCTTCACTCTTGGGTTAACAGTAATCATTCCTACATATTCTCATTAAGTGCACTTTTTGTCCTTTCTTACGCTTATACAACAATCTGCTATACTGAGTACTTCTTGGACCTTGCATTAAGTGAATACTTGATTAGGCATATTTATGATTCTTTAATAACCACTATCTTTACTCCAACTTTCGCTTCACCGATCCTGCTTAGACGCTGTATTTATATTCATATGATACGTCCTCATCATCCGATTTGAATATCAATATCAATACAAGTTCAAAGAAATTAAAGAAAGAGAATGAAAAACAAAACAACAAAAAATAAAAATAAAAACAAAAAACAAGTTCCATTTGCAATTAACTAACCTGACTTTATCCCATTTAACTCAGTCACTTAAGTGCCATATGTGATACACGCTTAGACGATCATGTCTATTTCGAAACATGACTGACTGGGCAGAATATTTTCCCGCAGTAGGTTGCCATTAATTTTGTGGTGGACCGGTATAGAACCCAATCTATCCTACTACTTAATCCATAGCTGGAGAGAGAAGAGACGGATTAATACCTTTTCCAAGAGTATTTACGCGTAAGTGAATGCAGCGAATTCAGTTGGAATTCGAACTTGATTCTCTGATTCCTCGTTCCGAGCTGATATCTACTGCACCACAACGCACACCCTAGTTAATTAACCCGACTTAAAATGAATTATATAAAAAAGTTATAGATTATCTAGCCTTGAATCTTCTGATTGGAAGACGAATTCATTATCTACCGATAATGAGGTAGAACAAAATTTAGAAACCAAAAGGATTTGGCACGAAATCAGAGATGTGGGATCAGTCCAACGCACTCGGCACAATCTGGCCAACTCCGGAGAAAGGCTTCGAGACCAGTAAACTGAACTGACATGTTATAGCCTACTCCAAGAACAGACGTTGTCAGCCTGGAACAAAACTGATTAATGCAACTTTAAACAGCTATATGTATTTGGACTTCACCTTCGATGTCTTGACGTTAGCAGTTAAAATAATATGTATTTTAGCGACACTTTTTTCTTTTTCTTATTGTATGCTGTATTTCTTATAAAAATATATATTCTAAAATGTTCACTTGTCTTGTCTTTGTTCTTCTGCTCCGATCCAATATGAGGGGTCGCTAAATTTCCCATATTTTGCTAAAACGTATCACGCACTTTGATAAACTAAAAGCAATTTGATATATATGCGGAAACAATTTCGTTGAATGATGACAAAAATAGATAAATAGACGGGACAGATTTTAGCATAAAGGCATTCCAGAGAGAGACTATCTCCTAGTCTGCTATCTTCTTTTATAAAAAAAATATCTGCTTTCTTCATTAAGTGAAATTAATCAAAACACGTGGTATCTTAAAAGTACAGTGTGGTCCAAAAGTAGTTAGGAATTTCAGTAGTTTCAACAACAGCGTATTTCACATGACTTATTTCCAACAAGATGGTACCCCTCCACTATATTCAAGAGCATTCCGTGAGTATCTTGAAAAAACATTTCCTGAGAAATGGATTGACCGAAGCACGTTCACCTGACTTGACCCTAATGGATTTTTTCTTTTGAGGAATACTCAAGAAAACATTTTATAGCCGAAACTAGGAAGTATTGGTGATTTGAAAAATTACATAAGGGATGCATTTCAAGAAATTAATACACAAAAATGCTTGTGCAAAAAGTATTTGTCAAAACGTGAGGAGTAGACTTCAAAGATGTGTAAATTGTATTTGAGCACTTGCGTTGATATAATACAAACGCTTTTGTATTATTGTACGCAATAAGATTTAATTGACAATGTAATAGTATTCGTAAATATAATTGTATATGTAATCTCAAAATAAATGTTATCATAGTTTTGGACCACCCTGTATAATAATTTAGCCTTCACTACTCAGAGAAATAAATCCAAACACGTAGTGTTCTATATATAAAAATGGCTTCTGAACAAACTTTAATTTTTATATACTGCGTATCTTTTGGTTAGCTAAATCTGGTTATCTTCAACTTCTTACTTTGATACCAGGCATTCAAAGCGTTAGAAACTGCAGACCTCTAATATAATATCGGAGTACGTCTGATACTTAACTGCTATTATGGATAGCACAATGCCTCTTTACTTCCTAATGTTAAGGGAGAAATTATAATTAACTTCAAGGAGTTATGGAATGAGGAATATCTCTTGAGTCTGAGAGAAAGTAGCAAGCATCTGCAAGATATGGATCTTAATGATAGAATACAAAAATCCTGCAAACATAATATTCTGGAGACGTGGTAGAATGACTGCCCTTTTCTGTGGAAATGATGGAAATGTGCATTCCGATAAATATAGTCCTTGGTATAACTTTAAACTGCATACATTTACTGACGTACTAAGTGGCAAATAGTCCTGAATAAGACTTTACACTACATCTCAATTTCCAAATTACAGTGTACTAATTTTGGTGGTGTTCGTCATTCTAAGTTTGAGTTCAAGAACTTTATACTATAGTTTAACAACTGTATTAATTCCATTAATTCTAACAACGCGAAGCTAGCCCTATTTTACTAACTATGATCTTCAGCTCACCTTTCTAACATTAACCTTAGAAGACGACAATTATTGAGTAGCAGTATATCTGTTAAAGAAATAAATTTGGGATGTACCGTTTATCATTCATGAAATCTCCAAACAGATCATAACTGTTCTCCTATGTACGACCCAGATTTTATGACTGTTAATATGTGCTGGAAGTGAGAGCTGATTTGTCCGAGTTGAGAACCTCGTATGATATGGGTTTTTTGAGGAAGATCACCCTGGATTCAAAAAGTAAGTGATCCCATATTTCATTCCCCAGATTTAAGGTGGGAAATTATTCTGAGAGTAGGTAGCAGTTACCCTTCCTTAAGGGAATCATTTGAGAATTATAATAAAGTCATACGTACACTGGCGAAGAATAAGAGGTTCTTTGGTGTACATGGAAAATACTAAAAGTAATAAATCCGGTGAAAAGCAATATAGTGGCGCGGTGTTACAAAATTTCGCCATCAGCTCCAATGAGAGACAATTTAAATTTTGTACACAACAAGATTAGAGTGTCGAGATTTTTTTAAATTTTTTTATAAGGGTTTCACCCCGAGCAAGGCATGTCACTGCCACTACTGCGCAGGGGGCTACATAGAGTGGAGAAAGGATGATTAAATATAGGAAATGTCAGAGTGTGGGTGATAGGCGGGTAGGGATACCAAGAATGGTTAAATATAGGAAATGTCAGAGGGTGGGTGATAGGCGGGTAAGGATACCAAGAATGGTTAAATATAGGAAATGTCAGAGGGTGGGTGATAGGCGGGTAGGGATACCAAGAATGGTTAAATATAGGAAATGTCAGAGGGTGGGTGATAGGCGGGTAGGGATACCAAGAATGGTTAAATATAGGAAATGTCAGAGGGTGGGTGATAGGCGGGTAAGGATACCAAGAATGGTTAAATATAGGAAATGTCAGAGGGTGGGTGATAGGCGGGTAGGGATACCAAGAATGGTTAAATATAGGAAATGTCAGAGGGTGGGTGATAGGCGGGTAGGGATACCAAGAATGGTTAAATATAGAAAATGTCAGAGGGTGGGTGATAGGTGGGTAGGGATACCGAAAATGGTTAAATATAGGAAATGTCAGAGGGTGGGTGATAGGCGGGTAAGGATACCGAGAATGAGGGTTGGGTAGATGAGAGTGTTCTGAGAATAGATATTTTAAATGATGCATTAGATGCTCCAGTGACATACATAAATTGGAAGATTGTACTGGACTTCAGAAGAAATTATTCTACGGGACATACAAGGCAACTATGCGATAATCGCAAAAAGGATCTCACTTTTTTAGTTTTACTCGCGTGGGCGCTAATCCGAACGAAGAAAATAATTGAATACTACCTTATTATGCAAGTCATACTATATAAACTTCTTATTAAACGCAAGTAGACATCAGTCGTATTTCTATAAAAGATAGATCAATCTATCGCCCGGTTCACGCACCACCCATGTCTATTGAACAGGTTAAGAGGCTCATCCCTTGTTCCCTGTTTAGGATGTGGTTTCCGGCTTTCTCTTTTCAAATCTTCTCACTTTGTGTGTTTTTTTTTCAATTGGAGTAGATAGATCTATCTATCGCCCGGTTCACACTCCACCCATGTCTATTCAACAGGTTAAGAGGCTCATCCCTTGTTCCTCGTTTAGGATATGGTTTCCGGATTTCTCTTTTCCAATTTTTTCACTATTACGTAGCCCCCTGCACATTCGTGGCATTACCGCCTTGCTCGGGGTGATACGATTAAAAAAATATTAAAAAAAGCTGAAAGGCAATGATTGTAGTATAAATCCTGTCTATTTCTAACTAAAACCTTATCTAACCAAGTCAAGTTAGAAAGCGGATGCTGTCAAAGGGAAATCATATACCCATTTTGTGGGACGACAAATTTAATATTCAGGTTTGATGATTTTAGCCAGGTGATAACCAATTAGATTAAATTAAATTACAACTTGGCCTTTTATCATAATAACAATAGTAATCAAATAAACATTCATCGAATTCAGGGACATTTTCCAGTGTATGGAAGATATCAAAATTGTTAAATGCTTAGCGTGGAAACTGCCAAATGGAATTGCCCGTTTCGGAAACAGTCAAGATTTTCTATATGATCATCAAATTACCCCAGTGAAACCTGAAACTTCCAACGTTCAATAGAACTCAGTCAGTCAGTGCCATACGTGATACACGCTTCGGTGATCATGTCTCGAAAGAGACATGATTGACTGGGATAAAAGATTTACCCGTAGGAGGTTGCCATTACTTTCTGTGGTAAAATGGTTTCCATCCAAGTATATAGAATTCAATCTGTCCTGCTATTTAACTCATAGTTGGAAGGAAGAAGTGACGGGTTAATATCTTTTCAAACTGAATTTGCGCGTAAGTGAATGCAACGATTTCAACTGAAATTCGAACTCAGCTCTCCGATTTCTTGTACGGAGTAGCTATCCACTGCACCGCAACGCACGTTCTTATCAGTACAACTCAGTCAGTCAGTTAAATGCCATACATCATGCTTGGGCGATCATGTCTCGAAAGAGGCATGATTGACTGAGTAGAAGATTATCCTGTAGTAGGTTGTCATTACTTTCTGCGGCAGACTGGTTGCCAGCCAAGGCTATAGAACCCAATCTGTCCTGTTATTTAACTCATAACTGGAGGGAAGAGACGGATTAATACATTTCCTGAGGGTATTTGCGCGTAAGTGAATGCAAGGAATTCAACTGGAATTCGAACTCGGCTCCCCGATTTCTCGTTCCGAGCCGATATCCACTTCACCACAACGCACATTCCTATAATTTCTGACTACCATGGTATAATTTCCGAAAATTCTTCGTGTTTCCAACAGCAAGTAACATCCGTATTGAAGCCAAGGTCTGCCTAGACGGAAAAAATTCCCAGTTACCTTTGAATTATCTAACATTGATCGGAACTTGGAGAAAATATTTTTTTGTGGATTCCTACGCATTATCCTTTGATGAAGATGAATATATCAGTGATTAAGACAAAACAAAATCTGATATTCCCAATCACCAGCCTGTGATAACGACATTCTTTCCAAGGAAGATGCCAAAACTGCGGACAAATTTACAGTTTTTATTTCTTTACATTATTGTCCATCTTGCAGAAGGCCCCCAGGACACTCAAGGTAGAGGGCTACTTTGCTGGTTAGTTTAGATGGATAAGAAGAGGAAGATAGCGGTTGACTTTAGACTTGAATAGGTCAAGATTGTAATGATCGGGAAAATAACTGGGAGTTTGTTCTGTTGTGGATCTTCGTTGTCAATTTGTTACGGAGTTGTGGCGAAACTTCGCCTCAAGGTGTAGTGACCGGTTTGTGCCGGAAATAAGACACGGAACAAGAGGACAGGTTCAAAACAGTTTATTAGTATACAAGAAACAAGATATTCACAGAAAGTATTAATAACAAAGAAATATAGAAAATAAGTAAGTCCGAACGTATTATTACGCAGCCTGACAAGTATCCCTCATTAACTGTTCTCGTTAACTGCTGTACTTGACTGCTCGTAACTACTCGTAACTAACTGCTCGTAACTGCTCTGTTGAACTGCTCGCAACTCCTCTTCATTGCTTCTTAGAAGTCACGCAGGTATATAGCAAGAGGAAGAGTTCATTCCTCGTGGGAGGGTACCATAACAGTTCAATAAGGTCGTGGTTCGTGGGAAGAAGTTTTTTGAGTGAAACTTATTGCTCGTTGCAGGGAGTGCAATTGTTTTGCTATTATGTAGTTGGCATGTCAGATTCTAGCCGTGAGGGTCAGATATGACGGAATCAAGTGATGCAGTTCGTCTAAGTACTTTCCATGGTAGTAACGATAGAGCAGTGATAGACTCGATACATCCCGCCTGTGAGAGAGAGAGAAGTTATAATTTTTCTCCAAGACCTCGTATACGCTTTTGAATTGAGGGTTGGGCAACTTTTGTACAGATATGGTAACATTATTTCATTTTGGGCCTGATTTGGCACTTATAAAGCTAAAAGATAGCATGAGGAGTCAGGTACTTACTGGAACGGTACAGGGAGACGATCATTTTACCAGTATAATTAGCAGCGGATTCTAGAAATTCTAGGAATTCCACTTGAGATCGAGTGTGTGTCAGTATCCTCTCAAGACCTGGGGCTTCCTTAACCTGAGAACACTAACCATGGGTATATAGTACCCAGCGCAAATGACGCCATTTTAATTACAATTTAATTACAATTTTCAGTATTTGATTTTCTGACCTAAATAATATGTTCTTCAGTTCCTATTAATGTAAACTCAAATTTCAAATTTTGAAGTGCCTGCATGTAAAATATTTTAAATAAAGATTTATAGTTAATATTTTTTGGATATTTTCAAAATCGTTTATGATATAACCATGGTTAGTAGGGGTGTAACTTTAATTGATAGTTAGTATTCCAGGGTTAAGGGAGCATCCGTTCATCCTGACTGGGCCAGATCGGCGTTCATTGTATGTTTTGGAGGCATAACCAACTAGCCTTTCCCCAATAAGAAAGTTAGTGTTAGATCGGAAGAGAGGTCAGCTGCCAATCCATGATCACCAAGAATTTTGGAGGTACGCCCGTATCTCGTCGTGTCATGAGTATAGATGCTTACAAATAGCTGGAGTATATTTTTAGATAGATCATTTATGTAAATCAGAAAGAGGGTTGGTTCAAGAAGTGACCACTGGGGAACGCCTTCTTTGACCGCCACAGTTTGCCGGTAATAACTACCTTTAAGCATCTAGCTTTTAGGAAAAAGTTTATAATAGAGAAAATTCTTTCAGTGATTCCATAGCCAGAAAGTTGTGAAGTGAAACTTTGGGCTATATCTTGTCCAAACCCTCGAGATATCTAATGTTATAGTCTCTGCAGTATGTGTATCGTCAAGGGCCACACTTATTTTTAATTCTTTAATCATATCACCCCGAGCAAGGCGGTAACGCTACTGATGTGCAGGGGGCTACGTAAGAGTGAAAAGATTGGAAAAGAGAAAACCGGAAACCACATCCTAAACAGGGAACAAGCCTCTTCACCTGTTCAATAGACGTGGGTGGAGTGTGAACCGGGCGATAATTTCTGTGTAATGGTGGTTAGTACGTCAGTGGTGGATCGGGCTGATCGAAACCCGTACTACTCGTCACAAAAGAGGTTGTTCTTATCTAACTGCTCGATATCCTTATTGTTGATAATAGCCTCAAAAGTTTGCTGATAATATTGAGGAGACAAATGGGTCTGTACTGGGAGAGGGAGAATCGGTTGCATGCATTCTTGAAAACCGGACATACGCTTACCTCTTTCCACATGCTTATCTCTACTCCTGAAACTCTGACCACTGGACTATATCAAAATGATGGTTGTCTTTTTACCGACAGCAAAAATTGGCTGATTGACGATATCAACTGGAATGGAGATGACGTTATGACATTTCTGAGCCGATGACAAAAAGATGATCTTAGCTGAATTTAATCTAAGCCTAAGACAGGGCGCATCCTATTGGACAATTCAGTTATGTTAATGTCTATTTGGTTACATTGTGGTAATACCGACCGAGCAAAAGCGAGGGACTGGATGTTTGTTCTATAACAACCAGAAAGCAAATGAACAAAAATCGTCTCTGTGCAGGTGTATTCGCGCAGATGTTCCGGTTGAAAAATAAAAACTAATCAAATATCAAATTTCCATTTCGCGAGCCTACGCGAATTTTATTTACTAGCCAATGAGAAGCCCAGAATCAAATACAAGTATGAAATTCCAAACGAGCTGTTTTGATTCATAAAGCAGATATAAAAAGCGGATACAGACAAGGCCACAGCAGATAGACGGGCAAAGACCAAGGAGAAGAATGTAATTAATATCCCCTTGACTTAAGTCGAGCGGCTACTACATTCGCCTCCGTTCACTTCTCATCACTTCTTCACTGTCTCAAAAGTACTTACTGACCTCAGGAGCGACTACTTCAAAAACATTCCTCACATACGTCCGCTCCTCACATTCTTAAGTACTAATTATCTTTTTCAGAGCATTATTATTCGCCATGCCACAAATTTTAACGGCCTTTGTACACATATCCAAAGACTGTTTCCTCACAAAACCAACTTACTGACTTACGGACCATAGAAGTGGCAACTTCAAAATGAACATTCCTTACCTACACGACGCCTCCACACAATCTAAGCACTTTTGTCTTTGCCATAAACAAATTTTAAAGTCGTGTTCGGATCACGTCAAGATAAGATACCCCGCTATAACCTCAGGAACGGCCGAAGATTTTATATAGCCATTAGTTCAAAATATACAATGTTCTTTTTAGGCCGGTCTCAGAAAAGACGACTTCGCAAACGCAAATACAATGCTTTTTAGGAAATCTAAACAGACTGAAATCTTGAAGTACATCAATGAACATTTTATGGAAGATGTCCTTGCTGAATTCAAAGAAGCTATGGAGGTAAATAGCACGATCATACAAAGTGAAACACAAAAGATAAATTTGAAAACAAAAACAAAAAACAAAACAAAAACAAAACAAAAAACGAAACAAAAAACAAAAAAATAAACTTAGAGAGTTCAGAGACAATTCATGAAATTACCCTGGCACGAAGACAGTATCAAATCAGCGCCATCTAATTATCAAGTAGCCATGAAAGTGCTTGATAAAACTATACATTCATTAGCTACCTTTTCATATCAATATTGTCTTGGGTATGACATTAAACTACGTCCATTTATCGGTCAAAGCATTTCGACCAGTCATCTATCTAAACTTATTTATAAATGGAACTTTGTCTGTGTGTAGACTCCGAAATAGACTCCGAAACGGCTGAACCGATTTTCTTGAGAATTTACATAGTTGTACTATAAACGTCTGCGAGTGTTCTTAGCTAGGTTTTGTGTCGAGGTATCCCAGAAAATTGATAATCGAAAAAATCGGGTTATAGAAGGAGTAGTCCAATTTTAATCAAATTTGATACACTCATAGACAAAGACATAAGAAACGATATTCAGAAGTTTCAAGGTTGCAGTTCTTACAATAGTGCAGAAAATGATAATATATATATAAAAGGCAAGATGTTTGTGTGTGTGTTTCTGTTTATCTGTCTGTATGTCCTTTATACAAATCCACAATTTTTATCCGATTCTCACCAAACTTCACAAAAATACTCTTTAGGCTGAGTCTGAGCTCCAGGACCATGGATTAGTTTTAAAGGTTTCATTACACCCGAGCAATGCCGGGCTATACTGCTAGTACCTATATAGTCCTTGATCCGACTTTAAACTGCATTATTTATGGACAGTCTGATTCTGGCCACCTTAGTCATATCAATATTGTCCTGGTTAAGACGTAAGCCGTATCCATTTACCGGTCACATTCCGACCAGTCACATAAAAGAAATACAAAGATAATAGACTTGGGTAAGAATTTGAACTGCATTCTTTTCTTAGTAGTTATTTATGGCCAATCCAGTCATTTACCAATATGGGTAAGACAGTAAACTGCGCCTGTTTCCGGGTCACTCTGATACTGGCCATATAATCGGTCCCAAGATACTGACCAATTGCACCAGTCTTGTCCTGGGTATGATTTTAATTTGCATGTTTTATTGGTCACTTTAATCTTGTTTAGTTCTGGGTAAGACGTTAAACTACATCCATTTACCAGTCACATTATGATCAAACAAATCCATCCATTTATAATAATAATATAGTAATAAAATATGATGAAGATCCTGGGTATGAGTTGAAACTACAACCTCTACCAAGGGCATCTTAATTCTAGCCAACTTAGTCCTAAGTATGACTAATTTGTAATTGGGCCAAATCTTTCCTTGATCGAGACATTAAACCGTAACTATGATTGTAAAAATGATAATTACTAGTGAATAAAGAATTAAAATCTTCACTCATGAAGGAGTAATTAAGAATTGGCTCAAGATTTTCAAAAGATTTACTGATAATATTGGAAAAGAACAACCGGTATTGTCAGTAACAGAGATTTTCTGTTCATCAATATTTTCAGTTAAAGATTCTATCTGGAATTAATCTACAAAGTCCTGGTTAAGATTTTAAACTAAATCCAGTGACGAGGGCCTCTTTGCCGGGAGTATGTAGTCATCTCTTGGTTGTCCTTACTCCCAGGTCCACTCTGATACGGTAGTATACAGTAGTAGTACTTGTTAGGGTTGTCCTTAATAAAGCATTAAACTGTTTACATGCCATCCAATGGAAAATGATAAAAATCTAATGATGATAATAATAAAAATATGATTATAATCCATCTCAAGTAAAATTTATTAACAGAACTGTAGTTATCATGACAGATGAAATTTACCAATATGAAGAAATAATTCAGCAAGATGTACAAAAAAAAACATCAATCTGGAGTGGCCCGAATTATAATTCCAGTTGAAGAAGCATTTTACAAAAGAAATGCTAACCAAAGTGTGCCTTGAACTATTCCGTCTTGAAGACCAACTACAATTAAACTTTTGATTTGCCTCATGATGACAGACTTCCATGGAACAATTATTTAGTTCAACTGAAGGAACCAATAAAAGTATACATTTTTAAAAAATCATGCACTCAAACTCATAAATGTAAAACCATACAAAGAAACGATTCAGATGTAGTATTATGAAAATAAATACAAATGATAAAAGTATAAGTAATGTCAAATAAAATGTTATAGCTAATAGTAGAGAAATATTTTAACAAGAGTAAAATATTGCATATGTTGTTTAATAAAATTTTATTGTGCAAAAGAAGCACTTAAGCTAAGAATAACAAATTTACAAATGTCTAAAAAGTAAAAAAAAATCATACATGCATTTGTAGTACCCCCTTACTAGAGATCAGGAATAATACTACCTAAACGTATTAACTTTGTCTTCTTCTCCCTCCTCTTCTCCAGGTGCTTCCACATAGGTCACGAAATACTATTCCAGAAATCCCTTCATCTCTCACTCCTTCTTTTTTCTCTCTCTCTCTCTCTCTCTCTGGCCCATCCCTACTGACCAACAACTAGTAGCAGTTCAGTTTTTTTAGTTCCTCAAAAGATTTCACACCAGCCACACGTGCTACTCCCGCCAACGGACATTTTAGCCAGCCAGGAGGGACTCACACAAGAATGTAGACGAAGTTAAATAAAGTTTGTTTTAATAGGTTAATATTTGTATCTCTTAATTATTATCCAAAGCATACAAGGTACAAATATTACTCATTCGCAAGTAAACGGTTATAATAATAACGAAAAACTTAGTTCTGTTATTGATATTTCTAAAAAAGCAAACACCAACCATCATGTTCATACTAATATTTTTAAGGTAACGATTTCCTTTTTTTTTTGTTATCTGCTGAATTGTTGTAATGCATTTTTGTATTGATAAACTGAATCTATGTTTATAACAAATATTGAAAAAAATAAAAATAAAGAAGAAAAAACTAATTTCATGATCATGTACTGAGTTTTGTGGTTAATGTTATGAACTAGAAACATGCGATGGGACGTTGAATTGCAGGTTTTTTCGTGTGGTGGAAGAAAATAATAGATATAGGTTATCTTCTCTTGGATGTGCTGATTGGAAGACTAGTTTGTTCTCTAGCGATAATGAGATAGACCCAAAGTTTTGCGTCAAAAGAATTTGGCGCGAAACCAGTGATACGGAGTAAATCCGACCAACAAAATCTACATCATGAGGACGTATTTGGCTAACTTCGGAAAAGGCTTCGAGATGAGTGAACTGAACGGACGTGTTATGATCTACTCCAAGAAGAGGCGATGTCAGCCAAGAACGAACCTGACTAATGTAAGTCATGCAGCCCACGGAAGAAGACTGAACAGCAACAGATAAGTATTACAATTTCATATAGATATATGTATTTTGACTTTACTCTCGGTGTCTTGATTTTAACTGTAAAAAGAATACGTTTTTAGCAACACACTTTTCTTGTTCTTATTAGATGATGTATTTCTGAGATAAAGTATGTATTTTAAACTTCAATTGCTTCGTCTTTGTCCATCTGTCACGACACAATATGGGGTATCGCTAAATTTCCCACAATTATTCTCTGGAATAACCTGTTCAGTTACATGGCTAAGTTAATTTAAATCAGATCTTTTCTCTGCATTCTTGAAAAATACTTGATTCCTACTCCGCGCATATAACACATAAATCAATAAGTCCCGGGTCTGATTGATGAAAAAATCCTTATAATTACTATGAAGTACTAACATTCAAATGGCACGTGACAAAATTTGGACTCACTCAGATTATTAGTTTACAAATTAGTTGTTTAAGTGAAGCTGCTGATGCGAAATTTCAAAACAATTGAAAAATCTGAATTTCGTGTGTTGATGAAGCATTGCTTTCTGATAGGAAAAATATTGTTCAAGCAAAGCAATAGCTTGATAAGTGTTATTTGATCTCTGCTCTGTAGGAAACAACGGTTAAGAGGTGGTATGCTGATTTTAAACGCGGTCGTACAGACACAAATGATGCTGAATACTCAGATCGTTTAAAATCAGCAGTTGTCCCGGAAAACACCAAAAATCTCTAAAAACTCTTTTTAGCCGATCGTAAATTGAGGTTGCGTGAGATAGCAGAGGGGTTGAACATATCAAAAGGCAGTGTATTGATTATTTTGCAAGAATATTTGTCAATGAGAAAGCTGTATTCAAAGTGGTGCCGCGTTTGCTCACAGTCGATCAAAAACAACAACGCGTCGACGATTCAGAGCGTTGTTTGCAACTGTTTTAACGCATCAAGATAGAGTTTTTGCGTAAATATGTGTTAATGGATGAAATATGGATCTACCACTTCACTCCGAAGACAAATCGGCAGTCAGTTGAGTGGAGAGCAGCAGGTGAAAGACATCCAAAGCAACCAAAGACGCAAACATCAGCAGGCAAGATTTTGGCCTCCGTATGTTGGGATGCGCAAGATATTTTGTTCATCGATCACCTTGAGGAAGGAAGAACCATCAATAGCGAATATTATATTGCATTATTTATAATAAATCGCCAAAAAACGACCATAAATGAAGAAGAAAAAAGTGATATTTCACCAAGACAACCCGCCATATCACAAGTCGACCGCAACGCTGGTAAAACTCTACATGAATTGCACTTTGAATTGCTTTCACATCCACCCTATTCTACGTATCTGACCCCCAGCGACTACTGGCTGTTTGCAGATCTCAAAAGAATGTCCAGAGAAAGAGATTTGGTTCCATTGAAGAAGTGATATTGGAAACTGAGGTTTATTTTGAGGCCAAAGACAAATCGTTCTACAAAAAAGGCGTCGAATTGTTAGAGAAGTGTTGGAATCAGTTTATCACCCTAGAAGGAGACTATGTTGACGAATAAGGTCGAATTTTGCCTAAAAGTTTTTGTTTTATTAGTTAAGCCCGGGATTAATTGAGTGATTTGTTAAACCATTGTCCGCTGAATGTCCGTATATTTCGCTCTATGATTCCTCCTTATTTAAAACTTGTCATTTTATTAGGCGAGATCTGTGAAGAAGTGTCAGATATGCTTGGTATTATTTTATCAGAAACTATGGAATAAAAACGAACTGAAACCATGGTATAAACAAATAATATACATTTATTTAATTGTTTGATTTATATTGTAATGAGTACTTTGATATGTAGCAAAAGTTCGTTTATAATACTGATCTTGGTAACAGTCGAGAGATGTTCTGTTTCGGCTTGATGGTTGACAGTGTAGATGTTAGATCTTGGTAGTAGTTGTCATCTTAGAAATAGATGCGGTATCAATTTACTTGTAATGACAAAAGTACGCAAGTGTAGGCTTTAAGAAAGCTTTATTCAACTGAAAATACAAACTCCATGTATAGTCTTCTTTTATAGTCTCAATAAGCAGAAATAGCTCTCTCAAAGAGGAGAGTAACGAAACAAAGGGAAACCACTCTTGATTATTCATAACCGTCACTTAATCGTTCCATGATGGAGAGCATTATCAGTTGAATAAATTGTAATGACAAAAGTATGCAGGTGTAGGCTTTAAGAAAGCTTTATTCAACTGAAAATACAAACTCCATGTATAGTCTCCTTTTATAGTCTCAATAAGCAGAAATAGCTCTCTCAAAGAGGAGAGTGACGAAACAAAGGGAAACCACTCTTGATTATTCATAACCGTCACTTAATCGTTCCATGATGGAGAGCATTATCAGTTGAATAAATTGTAATGACAAAAGTATGCAGGTGTAGGCTTTAAGAAAGCTTTATTCAACTGAAAATACAAACTCCATGTATAGTCTCCTTTTATAGTCTCAATAAGCAGAAATAGCTCTCTCAAAGAGGAGAGTGACGAAACAAAGGGAAACCACTCTTGATTATTCATAACCGTCACTTAATCGTTCCATGATGGAGAGCATTATCAGTTGAATAAATTGTAGGCTTTAAGAAAGCTTTATTCAACTGAGAATACAAGGTCCATGTATAATGTTCTTTTATAGTCTCAGTAAACAGAAATTTCTTTCTAAGAGAGGAGAGTGACAATACAAAAGGAGACCAGTAATTTGCCTATATTTCTGGGATGAGATAATATTTACACTATTTACATAACTCGGACTATTGTCTTCATCTTCGTTGCCATTAACTACGTTTCGACCGTTGTACGCTCCGGCCCTCTTCAGGTGCTAAGAAATTCGAACCGAACCCTTTATTACGATCACTGGGGTATATCATTCTCATTCGTTGTGCGAAACCGCTTCTGGTAGTCATGAGTTATCTCTCTTTAACCCGATTTTCCAAGTCTACTGTAGTCTGGTATCGACCACACAACTCTCTGGGTCAATTCACTGGAACTAACCAACGCCTATATCATCTGGGCCATATGTCCTTGAGGACAACAGTACATGAATTTCTGGGACTTATAAACCTAATGTTTCAGTAACCTTTTTTACCAGAGTTTATATTACAATTTTTTTTATGTTAACGGTTTTCTCTAGTACTTTTTGAAGTTAATGGTTTTCGCTGGTATTTTTACCAAAGCTCATATTGCAATTTTTTGACACTAATTATTTTCTCTGGCACTCCGTATTACTGGCTCCCATATTGTATTCATCTCTATACATGGTCGGCTATCTCCCCTCGTGTTACGGCCTTGCGATGTTCTTATAGCCTTACCTCAAGGGCAAGGCCTGTTTCTCCTTTATATTTCTTTCAGCTACATGGAATGTCATTCACACAGTCCTTAGTCATGTCCCTCTCTGTTGAGGGTCTTACTCGGGGGAGGTACCTGCGAAATGTAGAACCAATTCTGAAGATCGTTCTGATAGTATATGGACCACAGCTCCTTTGTTTTTTCTCCGATACCCGCTTCACATAGAGTAAACAGACCGAGGCTGTTTTCTGAGAATTGTTATTCTCATGTGCTCTCCCTTCCATGTTGGTTGGAGTTGTTATCATGTACCCTGGATAATTGTTACGTTGTAGGGTACTGCTTATACTGACCAATACCTGTTCTTATTAACTTACGCGCAAATATCCTTGGGAAAGGTATCAATCCGTTTCTTCCCTCCATTTATGGGATAAATAACAGGACAGATTGGGTTTTGTAGCCTTGGCTGGCAGCCAGTCTACTGCAGAATGTAATGGCAACCGACTGTGGGATAATCTTCTGCTCAGTCAGTCATGTCTCTTTCGAGACATGATCGCTCAAGCGTGTATCATGTACGGCACTTAACTGAGTAGTTACAAATTTCTGGTCAAGCAAACGTTCACCGTTTTATGGCCATGTTCAGTCTTTTCTTCTTACTACTTTTATTTGAGAGTTGTCTTCTCATTAGTTGGAAAACAGAGAGAAAAAGAAAAAGAAAAGAGACGGGTTTTAAATAAAAGCAAATAACATTTTAATTTTAATTCTTTTATTTTTTGTTTATGTATTTTATTTTCATCGGGACTCGCCATATAAATTTTGTGTTTATTCCTGCAAGACCTTTACTTTGGTTCAGGTTCAACACCTTAGTTCTGACTGCCAAATATGCCATAAACATTGTTTCAACATCCGGTAACTGTTAAATAATAAAAAAAAATGTCACGAAAGTTAACTTAGCAACTATTTCCAACCTGTCTCCACTAAATCAAACTAATATGGCGAAACGTCTAATATTCTTAGCGCAAAAATTCTCAGACTTTTTTTTTGTCGTGTATTCTTTCATCCCGCCCGACATTTTTAGCTTGTCCTTTGAGACAACATTCTTTGTTGTAACATTCAAAGTCAAATACAGTGAATACTTGGTGCTCCGTGTGAGAGAGATAAAGCAAGAGCAAATATTGAAAACAAATTGTCTCTTTCTATATAGGAAAAAAAACAAAAAACGACAGAAGTTTTGCGAACCTCTAATCATAAATTATGTAAATGGCAGCTGCAAAGCTGAAATTTACACACGGATCGCCATAGCCACAACAGCGATGGCTAAACTGGGAAAGATGTGGAAAAGAAACATCAGCTTCTAGATCAAATTCAAGCTCTACAAGTCGCTGGTCGTACCCCCCCCACTTCTATGGGTGTAAGATGTAGACACTGCTAGCTCAGGCAGGAAAAGTATCCAGACGTTCAAGAACAAATTCTTGAGAAAGGTCGTTTTTATATCCTACTATCAGTATAACCCGGCGTTGCTCGGGTGTAATGAAAGCTTTAAAACTAATCCATGGTCCTGGAGCTCAGACTCAGCCTAAAGAATATTTGTGTGAGGTTTGGTGAGACTAGGATAAACATTGTGGATTTGTATAAAGGACATACAGACAGATAAATAGACACACACACAAACATCTTGCCTTTTATATATATATATATATATGTGTGTGTGTGTGTGTGTGTGTGTGTGTGTGTGGGTGTGTTATCGATTTTCTGCACTATTGTAAGAACTGCAACCTTGAAACCTCTGAATGTCGTTTCTTATGTCTTTGTCTATGAGTGTATAAAATTTGATTAAAATCGGACCACTTCTTCTATAACCCGATTTTTTCGATTATCAATTTTCGATATTTATCGGGGGTACCTTGACACAAAACCTAGCTAAGAACACTCGCAGACGCTTATAGTACAACTGTGTAAACTTTCAAGAAGATCGGTTCAGCCGTTTCGGAGTCTATAGGTAACGGACACACACACACACAGACACATACGCACACACACACACACAATGTTCCATTTATAAATAAGTTTAGATTGGGAGCTCAAAACCAATGACTATGCACAGAGCAAAGCTCAAAGTCTTGTTGACCGATAGGAATTTCTCTCCGCCAGGAATCTTTCCTTCCTCTCGATATATTCTATATCTTCTGCAATTTCTCTATCGATTTCTCGACTTAAAAAATGAAAGAAATATACGCGGCCTCTGTTTCGACATTATTTCGCTATTAGCCCTTAACTTTACCATAAAACTTTTAAGCCGAAATAGCTTGTGAAATTAAAGGGAAAAAAAATGAAATCTTACTTATTTCACTTACTGAGTGAGTCCTAAATAAAGAAAAAAGGTAAACGGAAATTGCCAATTCAACGTCGATACAATGACACGAAAATGCCACTCGGTTCTCGTAGCCAAAAGAAAGAGAAACATTTTAGATACACTAAAGAAGAAAAAAGAACATAAAATTACCAACAGACTTTATAACAGTATTTACATTATTTGGACTATTGTCCTCATCTTTGTTGCCATTTGTACGACGTTTCGGCTGTTGTACGCTCCGGCCTTCTTCAGGTGTTAGGAATTTTGAACCTAACCCTTAACTAACAACATTGAGGTATATGATCTTCATTCCTTGCTAAGTGGTGCTTCTTTTGGTAGTCATGAGTTATCTCCCTCTCACCCTGTAAGTTACTTGTTTACCACTGCTGTAGCCTGGTATTGAACTTACACTGGGTCAAATCACAAGAACTAAACAAAAGAGGCACTACTACGCAAGGAATGAAGATCATATACCCAAATGTTTGTAATAAAGGGTTCGGTTCAAAATTCCTAGCACCTGAAGAAGGCTGGAGCGTACAATGGCCGAAACGTCGTACAAATGGCAACAAAGAGGACAATAATAAGAATAATGTAAATACTGTAAATACCACCTCATCTCAGAAATATAGACAGACTCTATCACATATTTTAGCCCACTGCCTTTCCGTGCTAGTTCACCTTTATAGGTCAATCATGTAAGTGTTATACGTGATATTTACTTGGGAGATCATGTCTCTTTTGATGCAGGACAAACTAGACAGAAGATTTCCTGCTCTAAGTTGCCGTTTCTTTCGGCGCTATATTGGCTGTTAACTGAGGTCCAGTCTGTTCTGATATTCAACTAATAACTTTGGGGTGAGCTAGAAGAGATTGATTCCTACCTTTCACAAGAGTAACGGACCTGACAAGAATTCAAATTCTGCTCTTCGATTTCCGACCGGATATACATTCTATCATAAGTCACATCCTCTTTATACAAGGTCGAAATATTTAATTCGAAATTTAACCAAATGGCCAAACAACAATTTTATTTTTTAATCCCGTCTTAGTTTGAACGATAAATTTTCACCAACATTTCTGCAGATACACAGATATGATTTGTATTGTGTATACATTTTCTTATTCAGCAACTTGAAACCTCCAGAAGAACGGACTGAAAATTACAAAAGGGCTCTCCTATTGTGTTGACATGCTGATATACCCTTTCTTACGTATATAAGAGTGCTCATTTAAAATACTTTCATAAAATGACACTTGTTTATTTCTATTTCGTCTATTCTATTTCTTCTTCAGGACGTGGGCGATTATGACTCTCTACAACTTCCATTCCCTCGTATATCTCTTAGCAGAGTTTCTTCCTCAGCCAAGTCCCCTGTTAAGACATTCATTCATACAAGATCGTCAGGTAGGCGGCTTGCTGCCTTCCCTTATCTTCCTTATCCTCGATATGCTCTGTTAGAGTTACGTTTTCCAAGCCCTCTTTCCTCATTATGTCCAAGAAATTTTAGTCTTTTTCTTTATCTGAGTATAAGTGTTCTTTTTGGTACCATTATCGTTGAGACTTACCCATTGCTTACTGACTCCGTCTATGGAATTCTCAGTATCCTACCGTGTAACCTGTTATGGTGCCCTCCTGCGAGGAATGAACTCTTCCTTTGGATAAGAATTACCTGTGTGACTTCTACAGAGCAGTTAACGAGCAGTCAAGTAGAGCAGTCAAATAGAGCAGTTAACGACAGCTACTAGTCAGACAGCGTAATAATACCTTCGAACTTTCTATTTCTATATTACTATTTATTAACATTTCCTTTGAATATCTTGGTTTCGTTTATACTAATACACTTATATACTTCCTTTTTGTTCCGTGTCTTACTTCCGGTACAAATCGATTACTACAAATTTGTGGCAAAGTTTCGCCACATCTCCACAACAAATTAGCGACTAAGATCCACAACAGAACCACATTTTATGTTTCCTCTTCATCTGTGAAGAGATAGTCTAGTATTCACTGTCATACAAGACGATTAATATCACCTACCAAGTCAGCACGCTTTTCATTGTTTCTAAATATTTTTTTCCTGTTTCTTAGCATTTTGCTTAGCTTTTTGAATGCATCTTCCGTTAATCCGATACATATTCGGATTTCAGTGTCACATTTTCGATCCTCTATTAAAAAGCTTCGGACAGTAATGACTTGGTTCCCCTGCTTGTGTGGCATGTTACAGAGTCCTGTTGTCAGATATAGGGTCTTCTTGAAGTCACCCTCTTGACCCAAGGCGGCACTACTTTCTCAATGCACTTGATATCGGTCTCTCTGTTGAGTTTGAGGCCCTGTTGGGAAATGAATGGAAGCATAACCCCACCACCACTAGTGGTCACTTCCGTAATCATCAACTCTTTCCGAACTTCTGTTGATGTTGATGTTTGATGTTGATAACTTCAATACAAATTTCTCATTTTGTGAATTTTTTTCTTGTTGACAACCATACTCAAGAGTCCTGTAGCTTTGTTTCTGTGTCTGCTATCAGTAGAGTGTCATCTGCATGTCTTACCTTGTTGAGATTGCATTCTTCATAGAGATCCTACCATGACAAACTAACTCCTTTCGAATCGCTTCACCGTATAGATCTGGAAAGAAAGCGTATCTTTTTTAATTTTTTGTACCTACTGAATTCATTTTCCATCTGTATGACAACAGTTTGTTCCCAGTATAAGTCCTGAATTATTTTTACATCATTTTCAAATAGGCCTAGTTTCATTAACAGTTCAAATAGATCCTTGTGCCGTACTTTGTCTTATGCTTTTTATAACGCCCTTCTTATATCTCCCTCGTGTTATTTGAAGCTCTCTCTCTCTCTCTCTCTCTCTCTCTCTCTTATATATATATAGTCACCCGCAGACAAATCTGTTTCGCTGCATCACAGCTCATCAGTACGGTTAGACATCCGATTTTTTTTTTTTTACCCAGGATCGAAACTCGACCGAATTGGCGTCAGTCGGCGATTCTACCTCTGAGCTATGGGCGCTCGGTAGAAGGAGGTAGACTTTTAGCGTGTGATATATCATGTATTCATATGCCAGCAGTGTGAGTGTTCTAATTCATTACTGAATGAACGATGTTCGTTATCCACATACAAGCCTGTTTCGCTGTATTACAGCTTATCAGTGGGGCTAGACATCCACTTGCTTCTGGCCGAAACTCGACCGATTTGTTGTCAGTCGGAGTCGCTAACCTCTAAGCCAAAGACGTATAGAATCATATATATATATATGGTGGCCATAATTTCATTATGCAGTTACTTCCAATAACAATTAAGACAAAGCAATTAATCAACAGTCCAGAAAATATTAAAATGATTCTTGTTAATAACAACAAAATGCCGTAGAAAATTAAACAGTAGGTAATTAATTACCGATACTGTTCGAAGTACAAGAAAGAAGATTCATTGTCTGAAATTATTAAAAAATAGTATTAAATCCTTAATTAAATTTGTTGAATTAAAAACACTTCTGACATGAGTTAAAGTTGTGTGTTTTCTCTGTAGTGATTATTACAAAAAAGAGATAGGCTTTTAAAAGTCGTGCGTTTTTTCTGATTCTGCTTTGCTTTTTTATTATAAGGAATCTGCTGCAACTCTTCCAGACGGTACTTCTTTTTATGTTTGTGAATGCTGCCATATTAATGCTGCCATATTAATGTTTTACTTATTAAAATATTTTTGTGCAATTTTGTTATATGTATCTGTTAAAATGAGATGTCAGTGGTTTCCTTTCTACGTTATTTAGACAATTTATCCATTGCACCCTCTATTAACCTGGCATTGATTACCAAAATTTCCCTCTATCTCATACTTTTGATCTTCTCTTACCCTCTCCCAGTATGTTTTCACTCTTTCCCTTATTCTTTTCAATCTTTGTAGCTCATTCATGGTTTTATCTAAACTTATACAAACATGAATTAGTTTCATAACCAAAAAAGTGATAAGTATATATATAAATATTTTCTACCGCATCCGTAAATGTTTTTGGGATAGATAGTTGTTGTGGGGCCACCCCTTTTGTACATGATAATGGACTCGACTTGAGTATGCATATACTCCTGCCATAGTGAGATCCGAGAGAGCTACCGTAAGAGTCCGACAGATATCGTCAGATACCGAGGTTTAACGGAGAATACAGCGTCAGTAGTTCATAGTAGCTCTGAACTCCACTCAGACAGATGATTATTACGCGGCAACCGTCAGATTCCGACGTGGACATATTAATTCTACTACGGCTTCACTTCAGAGACTTGTATATATATATTTCTTACTAATCATATTCCTGCGTTCAAGTTTATATCTTTACGTTTAATAGACTCCTGTTTAGGATGCGGTTTCCGGTTTTCTCTTTTCCAATCTTTTCACACTTTTCTTTCTTTCTTTTTTTTCAATTGGAGTAGATAGACTAAACTATCGCCCGGTTCACACTCCACCCATGTCTATTGAACAGGTGAAAAGGCTCATCCGTTGTTCCCTGTTTAGGATGTGGGTTCCGGCTTTCTCTTTTCCATTCTTTTTGCCCTTACGTAGCCCCCTGCGCATCAGTTGCGTTATCGCCTTGCTTGGGGTGATATGATTAAAAAAAAATACTTATTTTTCTATCTCAAATATCTGGTTTGTTGTTCATTATTTTGTGCGGTTTCCATTCTCGAGATCCACAACAATAGTGGAGCCGTTTCTTTTACCTCACTTCGTAGTTTTGAATTCAGAGTTGTCTTTCTTTGAACTGCAAACTAGTTGCTCTATAAACGAGAGCTCATTCTACCCTACATTTTTCTTTGGCTGGGATAGAAGTGATCGATTCATGCCTTTCCCGTTTTGAATTCGGCCTTCTGATTTTATTTTCTGTGCTGATAATGGTTAAAGGTAATCACATTGGTTTTTATAATTTATTGACAATAAACATTTATTATAACAAAAATCTAATAGAAATCTAGTTGAACTAGAATTCACTGTCAATAAGGCTGTGTTAAATCATTCCAATTATCGTGAAATCACATGTCGTTCCCAGGTGAAAAAATAAATCCGTCCTACCTTTTGTCTATTTATTTATTTAGAGAACCCCAACCCTTTCTTATTACCCGCGTTTTATATCTTGACTATCTCCCTCACCCTACCTTTGCCGCCGGTTTTCAAAACTGTCTGCCGGTAACAAAACAGAGTTGGCAACTGGCTTTGAAAAGTAATTTTTAAATGTTTTCTTCCTGTCCGCCTTTGATACAGAGAAAGCCAACGACGTTGAAAAGGAAATTAAAAGATGGTGGCTATTAGTGTTGTTCTTTCTCGACTCTGAAAAAGAAAAAAATGTCGTCGTTGTTATTTTCTACCTCAAGAATGTGGATAAGTGGTTGTCTTGACCAATCAAACAAAGAGATTTAACAGCAGCCAAGAAAGTGGGCGGTGTACATACTGTTGAGTCACGTGATATCAGAGATTTCAAAGATGGCGTGTGTGTTTTCATAAACAGGAAGACTTGTTGGTTAAACAGGGATGTTAAGTTAGTTACACTGGGGAATCTAATCAGGTTATTCGTTTATTCAGTGTTATTAGACATAAATCTACAGGAGATCGATTCCAGGATTTCTCTTTTAAAATTGAAGTAGATTTTAATAATATTTTCATTTTGAGAAAATACACTCACATCTGTCAACTGTCTCCTCTTATTCCAGTCCACCCACATTCATTTTCGTAGAAACTTACAAGTAAAAAAAATTAAGTTCCTCAAGAAGATATCAGTAGAACCCACTCCTAAGATGATAGTATTTTGTGTAGCTGCCACTAGGCACCTTAGGGAAAGACCCAGTTTCTAGTTGCTACCAAACCCAAATGTAATAATCAGCAGGTTCGTTTTCTCGCGAAAGCCAGCCCTGTATTCTTGACCGGCGGCCTTGTCACCCACTTAAGGCAATGTTGCCAGAAAAAATAGTTTCTTATATTTTAGGACAACGTAAAACAATTATGAGGTCTAAATAGAAAGTATGAAACAGGAACGGTAAAGTTAGAATAAGTAAGTAAAAATATAACAAGTAAGCTGTTTTTAGGGCAGCCTTTTCTAAAACCTAGGAGTTTTGGCCTCTGCGTAAGAAATACAAACCTCCTTAAAAGTCTTTTGGATTGAGACCTTCTAAGAGGTTAGACGTAAATTTGTTATCTCCAGTTGCAGCACATTCGTTTTCGGTACTGTTAGTGAGTAACTATCTCAATTGCCATAGACCACACGAGGTGCCAACAAGGTAATTAACATTTTTCCATTCATTTTCCAGCAAACCCTAGACAAATTTTATAGTTAATGGAATTTAATTATTCCAAAGTTTTATTGCCTTTTAGACCCTTTCTTAATTTGTGAAAATGTATTACTTTGGCGACGCAAACGATTCCTGTTGATTTAAACACTTGTTAAAAGTTCCCTGGTTTTGTTATAACTATTTATGTAAATTTATGTAAATTTCCTTAATTCTTCGGATTTTGTAATTATCTATCCTTGGAAACATTCTTCCTCCATGTGCTCAAGTTATTTGTTTGTCTTAATTGCAGTTTTAACAGCTGCACAAGTACTGTAAAGAAAATAAAACCTTTTACAATATATACCCGCAGTTGTCAGTTCTGTCAAGCATGTTTCATGTGGCAATGGCAATTACACCCTGATCACTATAATCTAGGGTCAATCGTTATTTTGTCGGACATCGTAAGATTTGACTGCACAGCAAATCCGAGCGTACACACACCTATATCTTTTCATGAGCCAATAAAAAGCATATGCATGTATACATTCACTAATAAAAAAAAAAGCTCGTTTTATAAACAGTTGCTTCACGAAAGTTTACCGAAGTCTATGAAAACAAAATAGATACAACCCCTTATTTATTGGCCAATCAAGAGTTAGGAAAAAAATCTAAAAGTTGATCCGATTCTATTTTTCACAAACACATAAATATGCGTGATTTTTTCTTTTCCCTTCAGAGAGCCACGGGTCGTCTAACTGGATACCAAGTCCAGGCGACATGCATTTTCTTATTCTCTCTCACCTTGTCTTTCGCGCTGCATTCATTGATTCTCCTTCTTCCTCATGTACTTGTCAACAAAGAAAGAAAGAACATTACAGAGGAATACAAATTGTCTGACTAATGCCAATTTCAGACAACCTGCGTTATCTCACTCTCTTTCATGCCGTACTAATTAACTCTCCCCTTTCTTTATTTGAAAAAGAAAGAAGAACAAAGACATAATTTCCTTTTTCGTTCTCACTCAAGATGAAATTGTCCATCTACTACAATTGTACACACTCACAGCGAAACATAGACATGTCTTTTCTTGAGAAATTCATTTCGTCTAACTTTAAGAAGACCAAATTCTTAAACGCACATTCAAAAGAAAAACTTTATGCAGAATTTTTAAGCATAAATTTTATTTCAAAACTACAAAAGTGATGTCATTTCTTCTTGTTAAATAAATTTACACTTATTAATACAAACGGGACACTTATCTTTTGATCAACCTTGTGATTCTTGCAAATATGGTGGGCTCGATTATGATTGACACCAAGCCATTTCGCCACGTATTCAGTGTCTCTTATTCTGTAACCCGCTATTTCGAGTGGCTCTTGGGTTTGTACAGGATGAACATAGTTTTTTTTTTAAAAAAAGGAAAAAGAAAAGATTTTATGCTAAATAGTTAATCCACATGATTCTTGGTTTGTGGTCTTGTTCGATCACCGAAGTTAAACAGCATCGAAACTGGTCAGTACTTAGATGGGGGCCATTTAGGGGTATATGTTACTGTAAGCAACGCCACCCAACCCCGGGAAAGCTTTTTGGGTACTCTGAAGTTAGGAAGCTTGTCTCGCCAGAAATATTACAACTGAGTTGTGAGTTGGATTCTCACTAGGTGTCCTATCTTTTGGCCTTGTGCTACATTTACACTACACTTAGAAAATAATCATACGATTCTCAAGTATAAGAAATAGGATTTTTAATGAATTCACTGTTTTATAACTCGTTTGCCCATGCCGTAAAAACCGATAATATGTTAAATATATTTTTCTAATTATTATTGCTTACTTTGTTCTAATTATTATTGCTTACTTTCCCAAGGGTATTAATCCGTCTCTTCCTTCCAGTTATGGGTTCAATAACAGGACAGATTGGGTTCTATAGCCTTGGCTGGCAACCAGTCTACCGCAGAAAGCAATGGCAACCTACTGCGGGATAATATTCTGCCCAGTCAGTCATGTCTCTTTCGAGACATGATTGCCCAAGCGTGTATCGCGTATGGCACTTAACTGACTGACTGACTTTGTCTGCTCTTTCATGAAGTCACTCATTTCACCTTCTGGATTTGTAAACATCTTCGGACAGTCCGTCATTTTCATAATGGAGACACTGCCATCTGTCGTTGCTAAAGAAAGATAATTCTATAACCTAGCAGATAACTTTAGTGCAACAAAAAATAAAGGATTACAGAAAAAAATTGGCGTATTGCATATTAAAATAACTTACTCAAAAATAAATGCATTCATTGCAAGTTTGTACTGATCAGAGGATGAATTCGATGCAACAGTCTCTAGAAAATAGTTTTCGGAATCTCCTCAGCAATGGGTTAAATAGTAGGTGTCGTATGATATATTAAAATAACTTACTCAAAGATAAATACATTCATTGCAAGTTTGTCCTGATCAGAGGATGAATTCGATGCAACAGTCTCTAGAAAATAGTTTTCGAAATCTCCCCAGCAATGGGTTAAATATTAGGTGTCATATTGCATAGTAAGATAATTTACTCAAAGAAGAATGCATTCATCGCAAGTTTGTGCTGATCAGAGGATGAATTTGATGCAACAATCTCTAGAAAATAGTTTTCGAAATCTCCCCAGCAGTGGGTTAAATAGTAGGTGTCGTATTGAGTCAGTAAGATAACTGACTCAAAAAGATTAATACATTCTTCGCAAGGCTCTGTTGATCAGAGGATTTGGTAACAATTCCTAATAATTGGTCTCGAAATCTTCCCAACTCTGGCTTAAATAGTTTGTCTTGTATTTGCAAAAATCATTCTTATTCGAAAAAAAAAAAACAGCACATGCTATATTTACTCAACCGAAATAAAAAAAAAATCTTACAATCAAAAATATGTTTCGGTTTAAAATCCCACAAACGGTTGATAAGCCATAAATGACAAAGCAGTCAATCAATCAGTTAAACAATGATTTCGAAATCATTGATTTTTCTCCCATATGAATTTCTTTAAATTGTATAAGATTAAATTAATAAACACTCACACTTACAGAGAGAACATTTTATACACGAAGACGTGGGCGATCATGGCTTTTCACAACTTCACATCTTTTGTTGCACTAAGCAAATTTCAACGCTTTACCGTCCCTTTTCTCCTTATTCTGTTATCCATTCACACAAATGACTGATTTGTTTTTTATGGTTTATCAACTCTTCATCGATTATTTAACGAGGAAGTATATTTTTGGTTTGTAAGTATGATGGTATTTTGCTGATGAATATTGAATTAAAAATATTTTGAAAATTGCGATTTTTCCAGATACAAGTCCTACTATTTAACTCACAATTGGTAGGGAAGAGTTAATTCATACAAACTAGTGAATTTTTATATTAATATGCAATAATTATGTGGGATATCAGTTCATTAATTAATAACAAAAAAAGGATCCCTGATTTTACATTCAGCAGAATCCATTATTAATCCTGATTTAACCATACCGTAAAAAAAAATGTCAGCATATTTTGTTAAAACCTTAAAGATTTTTTTTCATGCAAACCTTTAAAAAGTTTTTCCAGTTATTATTGTTTTTTCATGGAATCGGTAATTTCACCTCTCGGATCTGTAGACATCTTGAAACAGTTTACCATTTTTATAACGAAGACAATGCCTTCTGGTGTCGCCAGTGTAGGTGATATAATTTTAGTAAAGCCTAAACGGAAATGCACGTTAGATCAAACAGGCATTTTTGAGTGGTACGTATGTTTCAAGGTTGGTCGTGTTTGGCATGAAAGGGGCTATTAAAAAACAAACAGCTATAAAGCCTTGATATATCGGAAGACTAATACTGCTAAAAAGTACACAGTATATTAAAATAAAGTGACAAAAGACGTGAAAAGATATAGGTTTTTAATTTTTAGTTTTTTCAAGCACATTTATAGATACAAGCTACAAGATATCAAATAGCGGAATAGAAGGAAATTACTGGAAAGTAACTGGCAATCACGTGAAGCGAGCTGAATATAAAATGCTCCTCATACCAATAACATTTCCACCGAGCTTCTCTACGGCATATGACTTCACTGAACTTCTTTTGATCCTTTTGAATTTATATTTTAATTGGGGTCATCAGGAGAGAATGTGCACCGTTTCGGGGAATAAAATATATTTCATGCAATAAAGCGTATTTCACTCAGGTGTGAAACGTCAATACATATGCAAAAAGATGTGTACCTGTGTTTGATAAATTATGAAAAAGTGGTGTATAAAGTACATAAAAATAACTGCTGCAACTTTCAGATAACCTTGGCATATTTGGAAAGGGTATTAGACATGCGGACTGGAAATGAGTTTAGCAGATATTCAAAAACAGAAAGGGATGTAAAACAAGAATGTCTTCTCAAGGGATTTATTTGAATTATACAGTGGATCCTTGTAGGTCAGAAGACCTACAAGGATTCATTGTTGGCTACCAAACTCTCAACGCCATAAGTGCTGATATCAGACACAGAAATGGAACTATAATAAATCCTACAGAGGGTAGCGAAGGAGGGCGAGAAGAATTGTGATTTTCTAAGCACAGCTTAGATGTGGCGCAAGGCCAAAAGTGAGGATCTAACTCGTTACTCAGTTGTAATAGATTTTTGCGAGATAAGCTTTCTAACCATTACACCAAGTCGAGGTCCCCTAGAGCAAGAAGGATTGGACTAAGCATCAATGGCAAGAATACGGAATGAAAAAAGGAACAGCCCAACATGCACATTAATAATTGGAGATACCAAAATCAAACAAGTACCACAATTTCAATATCTGGGAAGTGTTTTAACAGAAGACGGAAAATGCAATATTGAAATCTAAAGGCGCATTGGGAGAGCGAAAAATGTCTTCCATAAACTAATAAAAGTATTAAGAAATAGAAAAATGTTGTTAGAAACAAAGAAATGCGTACTAAACTGTTATTATATATCAGTCTGTTATGGTGCTCTATCTATAAGAATTGACTCTTCCTCCGTTAATACATACTAACCTGAGTGACTTTCCGGGGAGGTAGCTGTGAGGTAGTCGAGAGACAGTCGAGACGTAGCGCAACTATACAGTTCGGACGTACACTTCTACTTTGCTGATTACTAACACTTGTATTTGTATATATGTTATGTTGTTCTAATATACTGTTTGAACCTACCTTCTTGTTTCCGTGTCTTTCTTCCTGGCCCTAATAGGTCATAACAACTTGGCGAAGTTTCGCCACAACACAGTCTTCTTATGTAGTAGTGAAATCTGAATAATCTCCTCGCAAATAAAGAGACTCAAAGCAACAGAAATTTGGTCTCACAGCAAGCTGCTGAGAATGCTGAATATATGAAAAACCCGCAGTTTTTGAGAATATGGTCGCAAAAATGATATTTATATTTAACATCAGGAAGAGACAATTGCCATGTATTTGGTACATAAAGAAAGAGGGCTAGGAGAAGTTAATACACACAGGAAAGATTGAAGGCAAGAGAAACAGAGGAAAACGCATAACCTATCTAGCAAGCTTGAGTAGATGGATGTCAGACCACGGTTTGGGAGAAATAACAAAAGACAGTTTTTTAAGAGCTACGAAAGGACAGGAAGTTGGGGAGAGTCATGATCACTAACATCCTGAAGAAATGGCAAAAGAAGAAGTCTTTTCTTTTATCGCTGATTGCAAATAGAAAGAAATAGCTTTTTTTCAAGAATTCACCGAAAATAAAAAAATAAATTTTTTTTTATCATCTTTAAAGTTAACTGCAAGGTAAAAATACATACATATATATATATATACATATACCGTTGAAGATACCGATGCTAATACTCGGACGCACACTGTATCAAAAGAAATGAACACGGAAGTGAGACATTCGATGACAGAATGTTTCCTTCTGATTTATTGAATCTAACTTAGATGTTGTTCAAAGCTACAAGTACGGGTCACACAACGAGATTTAACGGTGATACAAAAAGAAATGAACGTCATGGCTAAACGACTGATTACTAAAAGATTTATATGAACCAGTGGATTAAGAGCCAAATTTTCGAGAAATTTGTGTATAAAGAAAATATATGTATGTGAATCATATCTTCTTGCGTGCTCATATTAATGCTGTGGCACCTAAAATATAATACCAACAATCATTTTAAAATATTCAGTCCGGCTGCCGATAAATTGTATGACTGCATATTTTGCTAAATCCTTACTATTATCCGAATATATTTTTTATACGTGAATCTTAAAATATATTTTTTCCAATTATTATTGTTTTATTCTTCACTTTCACAGAGTCATTAATTTCTCCTCTCGGTTTTATGGACATCTTTGTGCAGTCTACCATTTTTATAACGAAGGCAATACTCTCTGGTTTCAGCGTGAGATTATCCTTTTTTTTTTAAATAATTTAGGAAATTAATCCTGAGCACCAGGAAGAGCCAGCTGAAATTCCTGGGACATGCAATGAGGAAGGAGAGCTTTGAGAACCTGATACTAACAGGCCAGATAGAGGGAAAAAGAGACAAGGGAAAGCAGCGGATAACATATTTGAAGGACCTAATCAGGTGGATGATGGAACGAGGGTTGCATGGTGCAACAGGAGAAGGCGTGCTAAGAGCCACCAGGAATAGGGAGAGGTGGAAAGCCATGAACGCCTACGTCCTGAAAGGACAGGGCACATAGAAGAAGAAGAAGAAGAAGAAGAAGAAGGTCAAACAAACTTATAATGCCACATTGAACGCATGAGGTTACAGGAAGTAAAAGAGGAGAAGACTTTAGCAAGAAGTGAGGAAAAGGACGATAAAGAAACAGAATTCAGGAAGACATGATAGTGATAGACATTGCTTTTAAATTTTTGAAGGTTGTTGGTAGCAGCAGGGCCGTAGCTGATGCTAAAAAAATCACCGGGCACAGAGAAAATTGCCCGGATTTATTAGTTGACAATGTGATGACGTCATGTGTCATCCGTTTCCAGAAACTATGATTTTCAATGGAAATTAGGCACAGAATCTGAACGAAAGCAGGAAATCGGGTTCGAACTTTCTGAGTATAACCAGTCTTTTCTCCAAAATTTAATCAATAAACAAACAGATTTTAACTGCGTTCATTCGGTTGTTTTCTTCTTTCTTTCTTTCTTTCTTTCTTTCTTCGTGAATTATTTAGTTTGATTTCTGACGAAGACATTTTCCCTTGCCCAGATTTTCACTATGATTGCACGGATCGGCCCGGACCCGTACCCGGTTTTCCCGGTAGTCAGATACGGCCATGGGTAGCAGTAAAAACAGAAATTGGGAGGGAGTTCCACTGGTAAGAAATGCAGGAAAAGAAAATGATAAAATATAACTGACGGTTGTATCTAGTCAGTTCAACAGCAAAATCATAGTAGCTAATTTCGTAGCATGCTTCAGGACAGGAAATCAGCAGATATACAAAAATAGAAAGAGGTGCAAAACAAGGATGTGTCTTGACACCAGATCAGTTCAACCTATACAGCAAGATAATTCTGGAAGAACTAGAAGTCCTGCCAGGATTCGTCATTGGCAGCCACAATCTGAGCAATATCAGAGACTGTTATGGGTCCCTATCTATAGGAATGGACTCTTCCTCCGTCAATAAAGACTAACCTGTGGGTCTTCTGGCAGGGCAGTCATGACGCAGCGTAACGATACAGTTCCGTGTCTTTCTTCCTGGCCCTAACAAGTGCTGATATAAGACACGGAAAGACTTCCTACAAAAGGTTGCTAAAAAAACAAAAACAAAAAGAAAGTACTAAACATAAACTAAAAGAAAACTGAATGCATGGTCATCAGTAAAAAGCGGAGCTAAAATTACCAACTACAAGATACTGAAATCTAAATACTTGGGAAACATTCAAACAGATGCCGGAAATTAAGACACTGAGATCCAAAGGCGTATTGACTTGCTAAAGGATGCATTTCAAAAGCTGACTTTAGTATTGAGAAATAGGAAAATTTCGTTGGAAACAAAGAAGAGAGTGCTGGATTGTCATGTGATGTCTGTTTTTCAATATGGCAGCGAATGCTGCACAATTTCATCAAAGATGAAAGAAAGACTTAAAGCAACCGAAATGGAGTTCTGCAGAAGGATGCTGAGAATAACATGGACTGAACATATTAGTAACTACAAGGTTTTGGAGAAGATAGAAACAAAAAAGAAGTTTATACTTAATATCAGGAAAAGCAGCTAAAGATCTTGGAACATGTAATGAGGAGAGAGGGCTTAGAGAATCTGATACTGACAGGAAGAGAGACAGGGGAAAGCAATGCATGACATACTTGATAGGCTTGAGAAAATGTATAGAAGAGCAGGGTTTGGGAGGAGTAACAAGAAAAAAGCTGTTAAGAGCTACAAGGGATAGGTAGATGCGTGAGTTCATGATCGCCTACGTCCTAAAGAGTCACGCCACATCGAAGAAACTCATGCAGTCGACACACAAAGGAGAATAACTTATCAGAGCAATTACCATGAAAATATTTGTAGAAAAGACAGAGGAAACCCACGTCACGCCAGTGTGAAAGTGACTGAAGTCGAGATGCTAGGTCCGGATTGATTACATTGCAGATCCTTATTTGGGTTTTGTCGAGAATCTCAAGATTTATGGTAGGAGCACCAAACCAGATATGGCAGCAATATTCAATGGGCATATGAATAGCAGATTAATAAATGTGCCAGAGGAATTATGAGGAGAAGACTCGTCTAGTACGACACAGTGAACCAACCTTCCTAGCTATAAACCTATTAATTGATTCAATATAGTCACATTACTTCGTGGCGGTGGAAAACGCGTGTCTAAGAAGGCGCAAAGTGTTGTTTTTCTCGAGTTTAGCATCAGCCATGCTGACTGCAGACACACAAGATTCTCTGTTGTGATTAAATGAAAGCAGCTTTGTTTTGGGAGTGTTAAAATTTAGAAGCCATTATTTGCTCCAGTTGTCACTAATTGTTTTTTTGCTTTTTGTTTTTCAAAAGCAGTTGCCAGTTTTGGTTGTTTCGTTTCCTTAGGCGGCATATCAACCACTAAGTGTTATTTAATGCCAAAATCTAATTATTTTGTGCACATTTTATTTTTTAGAAATAACAATGGTTCTAGTGATACAAGTCTTATTAATTAACACATAGCTAAGGGAGAAAATGTGAATATATTTTTTCCAGAATATTTACGCTTAAGTGAATATAACGTAATAAACAGGAATTGGATCTCGACGCTCCGATTAACAATTCAGAGCCATCATCCATTACCCCATCTACACATCCAAGCTTACAGCATCTGGTATTCCCAAATGTTCACCCATCTAGGTACTGACCAGGCTTAACATTACTTAACTCCAATTTCCAATTCCGGGTCATTATCTATTACACCATCTGCACATCCAAGCTTACAGCACTTAGTATTCTCAAGCAGTCACCTATCTAGGTACTGACCAGGCTTAACATTACTTAACTCCAATCTCCAATTTCCAATTCCGGGTCATTACCCATTACACCATGTGCACATACAAGCTTACAGCATCTGGTATTCCCAAATGTTCACCCATCTAGGTACTGACCAGGCTTAACATTACTTAACTCCAATCTCCAATTTCCAATTCCGGGTCATTACCCATTACACCATGTGCACATACAAGCTTACAGCATCTGGTATTCCCAAATGTTCACCCATCTAGGTACTGACCAGGCTTAACATTACTTAACTCCAATCTCCAGTTTCCAATTCCGGATCATTACCCATTATACCATGTGCACATACAAGCTTACAGCATCTGGTATTCAAAAATGTTCACCCATCTAGGTACTGACCAGGCTTAACATTACTTAACTCCAATTTCCAATTCCGGGTCATTATCTATTACACCATCTGCACATCCAAGCTTACAGCACTTAGTATTCTCAAGCAGTCACCTATCTAGGTACTGACCAGGCTTAACATTACTTAACTCCAATCTCCAATTTCCAATTTCCAATTCCATGTGCACATACAAGCTTACAGCATCTGGTATTCCCAAATGTTCACCCATCTAGGTACTGACCAGGCTTAACATTACTTAACTCCAATCTCCAATTTCCAATTCCGGGTCATTACCCATTACACCATGTGCACATACAAGCTTACAGCATCTGGTATTTTACAGCATCAAGGTATTTTAACCATTTTTTAAAACACACACACACACACACACACACACACACACACACGCATATATATATATATATATATATATATATATATATATATATATATATATATATATATAATGAAGCAAGCCCCTCTCAATGAAGGCAACACTGGCCAATCACGAACGTTCCCATCAGAAAAAGAGAACTTGAAAGAAAAACATAATTCAGTTTATTATGAGTTGGTTACTGACATGGCTTTTGTTTACTTATAAAGCAGTTCAAGTTATCAAATTTTAGCGATTGAGATATCACACCAGGGATTCTCAACCAGGGACGAATTCCCCCTTAGGGTTGATTTTTAAGGTTTCAGATGTGTGTGTGCGTGTGTGTGTGTGTGTGTGTGTGTGTTTTTTAAAAAATGGTTAAAATACCTTGATCTTTTATTGAAAATTCGTTTATTTAATTTTAATAACATGACATTCTGTTTAACTTTCTGTTTATCTAAATAGACTTCTGTTTATAATTAGTTGGGTAGATAGGAAGAGTGTTTGAGAGAATGGATGCGAGTTAGGAGGTGCCTATTGACCTTACATTTAAACTCCTGGAGATTGTATCTCTCGAGGAAGCAAGTGTATGGAAGGGAGTTCCACAGGCGGGAAGTGCAAGGAAAGAAGCTGTGGGAGTAGAAATTGCGGTTACATTTTATCTGTTTCACAGTAAAAGGGTGAGACCTAGTAGCTAATCTAGTATCTCGAGCAAATTCATACCTAGGGGGCACCAGTGATTTAAGTTCATCGGAGCAGAAGCCGTGAAAATATTTATAGTAGAGGCACAGGGAAGCCACGTCACGCCGGTGAGCGAGTGACTGCAGGCGGTCTGCCAAGTCGGTATCGATCACATTTTGGACAATCTTGGAAAGAGTGGGAATGCCATTCTGACATACTGAAAAAAGGGGGCATAGGAAAGAAAGGTTTAGAAACATTGTATTACACATTGAATTGAAACTGGATAAGGCACCACATAGGCATTTATTTTTATATTGCTGAGATATACATGTTTGAATATGTAAAACAATTTTATTCTGTAAGTAGAATGAAAAAGAAGCTCCATTTCATGACTAGATGGAAAATGTGTACAAACGGCAAGAATGTTTCAAGTTTATAAATATGCAACAAACGGTAAATACATGGCAGACTGACCTTTCTTGACCTCACTAGCCTTTAGTGACACTACTCCACAATTATTAAGGACAGGAAATTGTCTGCAATAAGCTATGAAGTGTAGTAAATCAGCCAATTATTTCTCTAAAACTAGTGAGATACTCTAAAATTTAACGCGAACCTCCAATTCACTTCCACTTGCAAATCTCGGCCTCTTACCAATAATTATTGTTTCTAGAGTCTACGATTCTTGGAATTTGAGCTGATTCCATTTACCAGGTTTTATTAGTTAGGGTTTCATTATTTGTTTGAGGAAGTAGTCTGCCGAAAGAAATGTTGATCTGGACGAAACGATATACACAGAAAACACCAGGAAAATAAAATATAGATTATATTATTTATATGGAATATCCGAATACGTAAACGAATACGTGTGTGTGTGTGTGTGTGTGTGTGTGTGTGTGTGTGTGTGTGTGTGTGTGTGAGGGTGAGAGTGAGAGAGAGAGAGAGGGGGGGGGGAGAGAGGGGGGGGGGAGGGAGAATTGGATCAAATACAGATCAAATATGACAAAATGATAGGATAAATAACGAATAGGAATCGTTTATCAATCTAACATGTTTCACTTTTATTAAAGATTCATTCAGCATGGCCAAGGATGCATTCCAGAAGCTGAGTAGAGTACTGAGAGACAGGAAAATTTTGTTGGAAACAAAGAAGAGAATACTGGATTGTTATGTGATATCTGTTCTTCAATATGGCTGTAAATGCTGGACCATCTCAAAGAAGCAACCGAAATCTGGTTCTACAGAAGGATGCTGAGAATACAATGTACCGAACATGTAAGCAACGACGAGGTTCTGGGAGAATAAAAACGAAAAGGAAACTAATACTTAACACCAGAAAAAAACAAAAAAAAACAGCTGAAGTTCCTGGGACATGTAATGAGAAAAGAAGGATTGGAGAATTTGATACTCACAGGTCAGATAAAGGGAAAGAAAGACAGAGGAAAGCAACGCGTAACTTACTTGATAGGATTGAGCAAATAGATTCTAGAGCAGGTTTTGAGAGGTTGTTAAGAGCTATTAGAGATAGCGAGATGTGGAAAGCCATGATCGCCTACGTTTTGAAAGGACACAGCACGTAGAAGAAAAGAATGAGATATGAAAAAAAAAAGAAGATAGAAATTTTGTCATTTTTAGTTTTGTATTATTTAATTTTTATTTTTCAATCAGGTTCCACGTGCATTTGACAAGTTAAACAATATCAGAATAATTATTTTCTGAATTCAAGGTAAGCCGACACGACCTTTCGAAGTACCAAGAAATTAGCAGATTCCAAATCTAACTGAAAAAAAAACCCGTAAATATTGCTTTATGCATGTTTGTTTTCTAAGAGCATCGTAGACATAACACAAGGCTAAAAGTATCGGGCATTTAGTGAGGATCGAATTCACTGCTCAATTGCAATGATTCTAGCAAGACAATTTTGGCAACAATTACGCCACGTAGAGGTGCCCACGTTGCTTTATGTATGTATGTATGCATTTTTATTCTTTCACTGAAACCTCCTGCCAAACAGTGGTGGTCCTGATTTGCTTGGGGTGAAATGCTTATAAAAACAGGTATGTGTAACATAATTTTAGTTTGTCTATGTGTTTGTGTCCATGTTGATTTGGGAATGTTTTTACGTAAACATCGCTTGTTTTAAGCAATCATACATTAGATTCTTAAGAATCAATTCAATGAAGGTTTGTGATGCAATATAATGTTTTGATGTGCATTTCTAGTTTCTAAAATATTTGTCAGGCTCCTTAAAGAATTATATTCTTTTTTAATTAGAGTGACATTTGTAAAATCAAAGTTATGGCCAGTTTTGTTTCTTTGTATTACAAGTTTAAAGGGTTGTCCTAACGTAGTTCCCTTTCATGCTCGTAAATACGGGCTTTTAGATTCCGAGATATCTCTCCGATGTAGTTGTTTTTCTTTTTACATTGTACGTGATTTATTTAATAAATAACGGCATCTGAAGTGGTGCTGGATTTATTCTTTTCTAAATTATATCTAGGATTGTCTTGGAGTTTGTGGTAAAACCCGATTGATAAGGATAATTAATTTATGTTCAAATTGTGTAGATCGATAATTAAAAGGGTCAGTCAGTTAAAGTGCCATACGTGATACACGCTTAGGCGATCATATCTCGAAAGAGACATGACTGACTGGGCAGAAAATTATCCCGCAGTAGGTTGCCATTGCTTTCTGCCAAGGCTATAGACCCCAATCTGTCCTGTTATTTAACCCATAACTGGAAGGAAGAGACGGATTAATACCTTTCCCAAGGGTATTTGCGCGTAAGTGAATACAATGGATTCAACTGGAATTCGAACTCGGCTCCCCGGTTTCTCGTTCCGAGCCGATATCCACTGTACCACAACGCACATTAAAAGGGTAGGATTATGAATTTCATGCTGTTAATGTCAGAAGTATTATCATTGGTGCATAATGTTTTGGATTTGCTGACTTTGTATGATCGTTTTCTCGTGTTGAAGATTAAATGTTGTGGGTAATAAAGAAGTCTAAATGATTTTTCAATGTATCTTTCTTTTTTTATTCTGAGCTGCATATTCTAAGGGCTCCGGTTGGTGGAGGTTCGGAGTATTAAACACTATCCCTTGTCAATTGAAAAAATAAATGTGTGTGTACACATATGATCAAATATAGTTTTAAGAAATGCTATGTTTATGAAGTAAAAATGTTCAGTATCCACGATAAATATAAGTAGCGTGGACACTTATGTCAACACCGAATGGTGACAATTTGTTTCATGCAATCTTCAGATTGGAAGACAGCGATCAATCACTTTTCTAAGTACGTAACAGGAGTAGATATATTCATCTATCGCCCAGGTCACATTCCTCCCTATTCTTTTGAATAGAAGTAGAGGTTTGAGGCTATCGAGAGATGGTTAATGTTTTTTGAAACGGCGTTGTTTGAAACATAACCGAACTCCCTAGAGCTTACTATTTATTCGTAATCATCAAAAGGTTATCAACATGTAGATTAGTAGAAGAATAAAAATATATATTTTGCATGTTAAAATAGAAATTTATTGATAGAAAAGGATAACATGAATTGTAGAACTTAATGTTCAACAAAAAAAAGTAATGTATTAAGGGTAGCAAGCGTTGTAGAAGTATTCGTGGTAGTAACTTGTTGGAAAGAGTATATGCGTACGTATGTGCGTATGGAAGTATGTATGAACGTTTGTTAGTAGGAGCGTCTTTGAAGCATTCGCTCAGTCTTAAAACATCCGTTTGTTATCAAGTTCAAGATGAGGGATATGGGAATGTTGAGAATGGAGAAGAAGAAGTAAAAGGAATCAGCACACGAGAAAGAAGGGGAGAGAGAACGAATATGCGACGTAACCTTACGTCCGGGTCGACTTGAAGTTTCTCCCGTTACATTTTAGTGTATCGTCTCTCTTGCTGTTAGAGTAGAAGATGCCATTACATTTGACTGTTTCCATGGGTAAATTCGTCTTGAGAGGGGCACCAAGGAGATAAACTGGAGTGACTGGAGTTGAGCTGCCAAATTGGGATCGATTTCATTGCAGATCCTCCTTTGAATTTTGTCGAGCACCTCGAGATGAATAGCAGAAGCGCCCAACAAAATATGGCAGCAATACTCAATGTACGGACGAGTGGTAGATTTGTATATATGAAAGGTGGATTCTGACGAGAAATACTTCTTGGTCTGACACAGTAACTCGATTAAAATTGAAAAAACATAATTTTGGGAAAAAAAAAACTGGGGACAAACAAAATAAAACAAAAAGAGAAGGGGTTTATCCTTCTTTTCTTTTTTTTAATGTATTATATATAGTAATGTCGAGATTATACTTATGACAGAATCTTAGAAATCCTTAGCTCAACCGAGAAATGAATAAAAAATTTAAAAATTCGGGTGTTTTTCTATCTGGCCTTCTGTTGTATCCCGGGAGGGGATAAACAGAGAAAGAATAGTGCAAGAAATAACTCTTAACACTGAGGATATATAAATAGATTTATTATACCTCAGTACAATAAACCAAATACAAGTACACCAACGAACAGTTAACAAGAATAACCTGTAAGAAGGCAATGTCTCTGTATAGGACGTATGCGTCCGTCTTGAGAAGAAGACTTCCGTCTAGTGACGTCTAACTCTCGTCTAAGGCCGATGGCTCTCGACTAAAGTTGATGATTCTCGTATACTAACGAAGACTCTCGATCACTCCCGTGTAATGACGAAGACTCCCGTATAGTCACGAACACTCTTAGTTCGTTCTAGTCCCGGTCTTTTATAACCCGGGCCATACCCATTTCTGGGTAAGACAGGATATTCCTCCACAACACCTTCATATGTTAGCGATTGGTGGCGCGAAAATGAAATCGGCGTGTCGCTTTGAAATTCTCAGTGTTTGTCGCATTAACTTGCACTCATAAACCTTTGTAAGAAGTACGAAGTTTTTTCTTCTTTGCCAAGATATGCATCAAATAGAAAGTCAGACATAGCTTTCTAATATTGGTTGGCAACTAGTCTAGGGGAAGAACAAGTCTGGATTAAAAACTGGCAACTTCTTCCACCAGCAAAAACCTAGTTAATATGGAAACCAGAACAGTAACACCTAGCGTGGTGATGCTATAGCCATATAATCCACAGGACAGTTGGAAGAGGATGGTCATTGGCTAGAATTTTGAAAGTGGATGGTGCGGATAACTTTGCATCATCTTATAATAAGCGAGTGTAAAACTGTAAATATTTGCTGAGGTATATTTATTCTATATTTTTCGTTAAATGTAATTTATAGGGTCTTTAAATTGGAAAAATCGTGCCTTTTTTATTTTTATAAGTTGCTCAATGGAAAATGTTTTCATTTTATACGTGCTCATTTACGCATCTAATTTAAGCTCTGTGAATTATGTGAAGGAAAAAAAATCTTTGAAATTAAATTACGTTATATACTCGTATATTATATATTATTTATTTCATAAAATTATATATCATTTATTATTAATTTATATCTTATGAATTAAATTTTATGTATTCGTATATTTACACAACACGCTCACAAAATATATATTATAAAATTAAAAAGAACAAATAGAAAACTTATCTCGATTTAAAATGTTTACGCGAAACATGTTAGATTGGGATACCTTTCATATTCTTTATTTTAACATCTTAGATTCTGATTATATATATATATATATATATATATATATATATTTTATTATAAATGTTTATTATAAAACATTGTTTATTGCAACACAAGCGCTATCGTGTTTCGATACTACTTGTTAATACTTCATCAGTCAGTGAAATATTTTACTCTTAGGAACTCAGGTATATAATATAAAATTTTAAGAACAATACATTTGTTACCTACCATATCCAGTCAATTAATTGGGCGAGTGGAATTAAAAGGGTTGGTCTAGATTAACCTATAGAAAGTAAGTCAATGATGACTGAGGGAATGAGTTAATAGAGTAGAGGTTGGGGAGAAAATTAAGTTCTCGGAAAAAGATAAACTTTTATGTGTCAGTTTATAAGACGTTTGATTGCATGCAATAAGATTATGACATGTTGGCGATTGTATCGAATGTGTTTGTAGAACGGTTACCAATTTATTAAGATTATTATTTTTCTTAAAGGAGTGTAATGAGTATATTAAGAACGGAAATGTATTGAAATATAACGCACGTCTAACTATGTAGACGACAGTTTATTGAAACAGTAATTATCAGAGTATGGGTGTAGGGACCTCGGCTATGTTTGTCAAATTAGCCTTGTCACAAACCCAACCGAAGTGCTCACAATTTAAAATATCAGAAAGTTGAAGGTTGGAATGTAGAAGAATAAAATATTTCGTTTTGTATGTTAAAGTAAAAAAATGTTTTTAACTAAATAGAATAACAAATTTGTAAGAAAATGTTCAAAGAGAAAAATGTACGTAGTTAAATGTTCCAGAGAAATAGTAGCAAGTGGCAGAATGTGTGTATGTAAAATGATTGACAAGTTACTAATAAAGTCTGTGTTCCTTTTTTATTGACCGGCAAGAAAGTGAAAAGGAAGGTGAAGCAATAAAAGAAAATTGTACTTATCGGACTTCAGTTTTTAGGAGTCAGTTAAAGTATCATTTTGTTGTTGTTGTTTCTTTGATGGCGTGTGAGTGAAGACGAAGAAAGGAAAATTAGAAGGAGAGGAAGAACGAAAGTATGTCGACGAGACATAACAGGGTCAGAGTCTTAAATTTTTTTTTTTATACATTTTAGCGTATCGTCTCTATGCTCTCTTCTGACTGACTGCCTCTCACTTTCTTCCCCTCTTCACTTTATACAGATTCACTTTTTCACACTCGATCGCTAACTTTTCTCTCACTTTTGCAAATCGCTTCCCTTCGTTGGTTAGAAAATATATTTAACGTTTGATAGCGAAATTTGGCTTCGTTTTTTTTTCTTTCAGCTATGGGTCACCTTTTCCTATTCGCCAAAATTAAATTTCACACTTGATTGTGAAATTTTTTCCTTGGTCTGTTCTTTTCAAAATGTTTTCAGTCATTCTGATCTATTTTTGCGGGTGTGCAATTTTACTTTTTTCGTTTCAGTTAATTGTTGGATGATATAGGATTTGTATCCAATCTTTTCACTCTTACGTTGCACTCTGCGCATCAGTGGCGTTATCGCCTTGCTCGGGGTGATATGATTAAAAAATATTATAAAATATATGAGAACATATATAAGACGATAACGGCAGATGGAAGTTACCCCGTTGCATTTGCTTAACAGGTCTAATTTAGGAAATTTAATAACTTGAAATTGTTCCTGTAAGCACACAAAATATGGTTCATGTAAAGATTTACACGTTCTATGTTTTTTGTATTTTCCATTTTACTAACTTCTTTTAATATGACAATTAATATGTTGAAAGTGATATGTTATTGTAGAACGCCTTATTTAACCTGACATGCCTAAAAGTAAATTTGCTGTCTAAATACACAAATTTATGTAGAAGAATAAAATATTTCGTTTTGTATGTTAAAGTAAAAAAATGTTTTTAACTAAATAGAATAACAAATTTGTAAGAAAATGTTCAAAGAGAAAAATGTACGTAGTTAAATGTTCCAGAGAAATAGTAGCAAGTGGCAGAATGTGTGTATGTAAAATGATTGACAAGTTACTAATAAAGTCTGTGTTCCTTTTTTATTGACCGGCAAGAAAGTGAAAAGGAAGGTGAAGCAATAAAAGAAAATTGTACTTATCGGACTTCAGTTTTTAGGAGTCAGTTAAAGTATCATTTTGTTGTTGTTGTTTCTTTGATGGCGTGTGAGTGAAGACGAAGAAAGGAAAATTAGAAGGAGAGGAAGAACGAAAGTATGTCGACGAGACATAACAGGGTCAGAGTCTTACCCCGTTGCATTTGCTTAACAGGTCTAATTTAGGAAATTTAATAACTTGAAATTGTTCCTGTAAGCACACAAAATATGGTTCATGTAAAGATTTACACGTTCTATGTTTTTTGTATTTTCCATTTTACTAACTTCTTTTAATATGACAATTAATATGTTGAAAGTGATATGTTATTGTAGAACGCCTTATTTAACCTGACATGCCTAAAAGTAAATTTGCTGTCTAAATACACAAATTTCAAATATATATCAAAGGTAGAATCGCGGACTAATGTCAATTCGGTCGGGTTTCAATCCTGGTTAAAAGCAATTGGATGTCTAACCGTACTGATGAGCTGTGATACAGCGAAACAGATCTGTCAGCGGACATATATATTCATTTCCCCAGACGATGCAACAATGACACAAATGACCTGTGAGTGTAAAAATATAAGAAAAAGGGAACATTAAGTCGCGAGAACAATAAAAGAAGATGTATCAAGCCGACAGTAGATAGCGACTGACATTGCATTTTACACATTTGAAGATCAAACTTTAATGGAAAGCAAGAAGCCGGAGAAGGTTTCATCAGAGAGTAAAGAAACTGTTAGTATTTTTTTAATCATTTCACCCCAAGCAAGGCATTGCACTGCCACTATTGCGCAAGGGGTTATATAGGGGAAGTGATGAGAAAGAGTGATTATAGGAAATGTCAGAAGGAGGGTGATAGACGGGTAAGGATACTGAGGCTGAGGGTTGGGTCGATGGGAAGAGTGTTTGAGAGAATGGATGCAAGTTAGTGTGTTAGGAGGTGTCTATTGACTTTACATTTAAACTCCTGGAGATTGTAGCTGTCAGGGAAGCAATCGAAACTCACGGTTACTTCTAGTCAATTCAACTATAAAATAATGAGATCTTGCCGCCAATTTAATACTGCACATAAATTATAAATCTCGAGATGCCATAGAAAACCATCAGAAGAATCACTATGAAAGTATTTGTAAAAAAAAGGCACAGGGAAACTACATTACAGCGACGGGAAAGTGATTGAAGCTGAGGTGCCATGTCAGGGCTAAAGACATTGCAGATTCTTCTTTGGGTTTTATCAAGGATCTCAAAATATATAGAAGGACAACGAGGTCCTATGTGGAAGAAATAATCTAAGCATAGACGAATTGTAAACTTATACATATGCAAGTAGATTCTGACGAAAAAAAATTGTCTAGCACGACAGTGAACCAACTTTCCTAGTAGCACATCTAGGATAGTCTAATTGTATGTATGTATGCCGCATTCACCCTAGTCGGGTTGAGCGGGCTTCCTCCCTGACGGAGCAAGTCTCATTGGGATTTGTTTAAAAGGCAGGGTCCCAAGTCCTACCCCGTTATTTAACCCATAACTGGAGGGAACGGACGGATTAATACCTTTCCCAAGGGTACTAGTGCGCAAGTGAGTGCAGTGTGCTCGACTGAAATTGGAACTCGGCTCACCGATTTCCCCCTCCAAGCCGACATCCACCGCACCACAACGCACATCCGTGAACGCTAACAGCACCTGGTATTCCCAAGTGGTCACCCACGTAAGTACTGACCAGGCTCAACGTTGCTTAACTTCGGTGATCGAGCGGGAACCGGTGTATTCAACGTGACATGACCGATAGTCTAATTGGCGACAAGATAAGTGAATATTTAATTTTATTTAATACTATTAATATTCTATCTTTTGATATTGAGCTCTGTAGTAACAAAGATTGTTTGTCATATAAACTTACCTTCCAGAGATATTCTGGTCGACACTATTTTTTCTTTTTTGTGAAACACAATCTTTCGTATTGGTATATTCATATATGTGTAAGTGTTAGTGAATTAAAAGCTCTAACTCTAGATCCGCTAGATAAGATTTATTTATTTGAGAAGGAAATTAGAACAATTCAAACCTCATAGTGGGAGCAAACCGCCTGCATGCGGATAGAAAATCAGTTTAGTAAATATACCAAAATAGAAAGGGCGTAAGGCAAAGGTGTGTCTTCTCACCAGATTTATTCAACATTTGCATTGAAGCAATCCTGAGAAAGTTAGAAGTCCAACCAGGATTCATTATTGGCAATATTAACAAAATTATATATGCAGATGATAATGTTGATAGCAGAAACGAGAAGGAAACTACAGAAACTAAAATAAAGTATATAAAAAAGAAAGAACTAAGCATCAATTGCAAGAAGACAGAATATGTGGTTTCTAGCAAGAAAAAGAAAAAAAGAAAAAAAAAGTAGCCCAACATACGAATTAAAAACGGAGATATCAAAGTTAAAACAAGTGCAAAAATTAATATGCGGGAAGTATTTTGACAGAGAACCAAAAATGTGACGCCGAAATTAAAATGAGTTGCAAATGTTAAGCAAAATATAAATAATTCGTTAAAGACAAAGAAAGGAATACTGAACTGTTACGTGAGATAGGTCCTATACGGCGGTGAATGATAGACAACCTCCTTACAGATGAAGAAGAGACTTGAGGCAACAAAAGGACCCTTATACGTAGTAACAAAAAAAGACTATTAAAAATTCTAGGCTTGGTGAATTCGATACTAAAAGGACAGATTGAAGACAGAGGAACATAGGAGAATAACGCATAACCTACCTAAAGAGCTTGTGCAAATGGCTGTCAGAATAAGGATTAGCAGAAGTAGAAAAAAAAGACAAATATTACTAAGAGCTATAAAGGAAAAAAATACGGAAAGCCATGTTCGCCCACGCCCTGAAGGTACACTGCACATAGAAAGACAACTCTATGCGTTATTCAGATCATGTTAGGGCCGAGTAGGCACCATAACTGGGCTGTCATAAGGGCATAAGTTGGTCTTGATTAACTTTGCAGCTGTGGAAACGACCACCTCCAAGCTATTTGCAATCTAAGGATGAAATCTCTGAGACTGAAGAAGCCATGTAAAACTCTCAGACCTCAATAATTCGTGAATGACCTCAACCTACAGGAAAAATGCCCTGACAGTGAGAAAAACAAGTACGAGGAACAAACTGAAAAAGGAAACTCGAAATGGGACACACTGAAGGAAGCGTCAGTTACATCCTCAAACAAAGAAAATTTAGACGTAGATGAAAAACGAGTGGATGACTGACGAAATTCCGACATGATGCAAAGGAGACAGAAAACAATACGAAAACATGGAACGGAATATACAAAACTACACAATGAAATAAGGAGTAAATGTAGACAGGCTGAAGAGGAATGACTCAACAACAAATGTGCAGAAGTAGAAAGATTGAGCACGGCTCATAAAGGGAACATGCATGAAAAAATAAGGGAACTAACAGGACAAAATACATACTTTTCAACAGTATGTAAAAATCCAAGGATGGAACGATCATATTAGAAAAAGATGAAACACTCCAGCGAGGGGAAGAATATATAAAAGATCTCTTCTACGACAAGAGCAACTGACAACACACAGACATACTGACGGACAGAAATGATTAAAATCTGAAGTGGAAGATGCAATGGCCAAACTGAATAGAAACAAAGCAGCTGGATAAGACGGCATTGTAACCTAGATGCTGACAGATTTACACAATTTCGGCGTAGAGAAAATTACAGAAAAATTAAAGTCTATAACAATGGTGAGATACCGGAAGAGCTAAGCAAATCGACTTTCATAGCTCTGCTTGTGAAGCCAGATGCAACCGAAAGCAATCAGCTAAATGACTCACATAACAAAACTCATGAACAGAGTGCCTCAAAATCAGGCCAGAGATAAGACAAGAACTGTGTGGTTTCGTCAAGGACAATGGAACAAGGAACGCGATATTTATGCTTAGAAAGCTATCACAAAGGGCAATGCAAATGAAGAAAGACGTGTACCTGTGTCTGATGAATTATGCAAAAGCATTCGACAAAGTACGTCACAAATACTTGAGAGAAATGCTCAACAACCTAGACATATTTGGGATTTTACAGACAGATGCTGAGGAAACTATGGACCGAGGCGAGGTTCTGAAGAGGATGGAAACGAAAAGGAAACTAATACTTAACATCAGGAAAAGACAGCTAAAGTTCCTGTGACGTGTAATGAGGAAGGAAGGCTTGGAGAATTTGAGACCTACAGGTCAGATAGAAGGAAATAAATATAGAGGTAAGCAGTGCGCAACATACTAGACGGACTTGAGCAAGTGGATCGTAGATCGGGGTTTGAGAGGGGTAACAGGAGAAAGCGTGGTAAAAGCCACTAATGATAGGAAGATGTGGAAGGCTATGATCACATACGTCCTGAAAGGATATGGTACATAGAAGAACAAAGTTAACCATCAAAATGCAAGCATATCATAGCTACTAGGTCCCACCCTTTTACAGTGAAACAGATACGATGTAACCGCAATTTCTACTCCAACAGCATCTTTTGTCGCACTTCCCGCCTGTGGAATTCCCTTCCATACACTTGCTTCTCGACAGCTACAATCTCCAGGAGTTTAAATGTAAGGTCAATAGACACCTCCTAACACACCAACTCGCATCCATTCTCTCAGACACCCTTCCCATCTATCCAACCCCCCATCCTCGCTATCCTTACTCGTCTTCTGACATTTCCTATATCTAACCACACCTTCCAATCAATTTCCCCTGTGTAACCCCCCAACCACTCTTTCTCATCACTTTCCCCTATGTAACCCCCTGTGCAATCGTGGCAGTGGAATGCCTTGCTGGGGTGAAATGATTAAAACAAAATCCTATTTATTTTTTAAATACTAGAATGACGCGTGTTTAGCATTGTTGAAGTTATCGCTAACATTTTTGTCGAGATATACAAACTATGTTTCGTTCATTTTCGCAAACCAATCGATGAAAATTGAATAAGCTGATGTTTAGAAAAATACTTTGAACGAAAGTTCTATTTCGCGGTTTAATAATTTCTTTAATTTAATTTTATAGAACTTCATGATAAAAAAATATTACGAAAATTTATTATTTTTCGTTTTTTTTTCTTTAATAGCGAAGAATAAATTCTTATGTTTATTTACTCTTGAGCATACAACATACAACAGGTCATGCAAAAATATTTCTTTCTGAAGCCAAATTCCACCTTTTTTTTAGGCGTTTGGCCTTGCGATTTGTTTAGTTATCGTAAAAAAAGGAGGACGAACTGGAAACTGGATTATTGTTCATTCGAAAATGAAAATTTCTTGTACTAAGCTACGCACCCTTGTAAAACAAACTATACTTTGTACTCTTTACTTGTTTGCACTTCCCCACAAAATTTAGTTTCGATTGGTCAATGTATGGCTATTTTAGTGGGTGTGGCGCTTAGACGGAAGTCACAAAATTTTATATATAAATTTAAAAGCTAGAACAGAGAAATCAACAAATAACAGTTTTTCACTGATGACCAAACACATGGAGAAAGCATTCGATCAGAAACAAACAATATTTTTTTTATTACAGGCAATCAACAATCAATCAAGACTAACCGAAGTTGGGATACTTTCGTGCTAATGCTACATACGGTTTTGAATTCAGGGTTTTTCTTCTAGTAGATTGGTTACTATGCAAGGCTGTCGTCGTCTTGCGACCCTGGCCGAGATAGAAGTCACTACACCCCTCCATTATTCACTGTGCATTTGGAACCCTGGCATAGTTTATAGCGAAATTCATAATCTTGTCAAATAGCTGAATACTCGTTGCTTCGCTAGGGCTACCAAGGGTGTTTTTATTGTGACACCAACACTAGATTGGTTGCCTCCAGGCCCCATCCTGTTATTTAACCCATAACTGGAGGGAAGTGACGGATTAATGCCTTTCCCAAGGGTACCAGTGCTGAAGTGAATGTAGAGTACTCAACTGGAATTCGAACTCGGCTCAGCGATTTCTCTTTCCAAACCGATATCCACTGCGCTACAACGCACATCTGTCACTGAACGCTTACAGCACCTGGTATTCCCAAGTGGTCACCCATCTAAGTACTGACCAGGCTGAACGCTGCTTAACTTCGGTGATCGAACGAGAACCGGTGTATTCAACGTGATATGCCATAAGCCCAAGGCTGAAGAGCACAGTATGCTCCCCTATTTACTCCATACACGCACGCACTTGTATCCGAATAAGAAAAACTATATTCTGGGTATGATGATGAACTACATCCGGCAGCAAGGCACCTGATCGTGAGGTTTCGAGGAGCGTGGAACCATCTCTTAATTGCTGCTGTTCCCAGGTTGATCTCGACCCTGGTTTATAGCAACTGTTTGTGTCCCAGCTATGGTTAAATAGTTAACACCCAAAATGGAGTCAAAACACTACAGATATATAAAAACAGATTTTTGTAATAATCAAACTGGAATCAAAACACTTTTTTATATTTTTTCAGGACGTCAGCGATTATGGCCTTTCACTTGCCCCTAACCTTTGTCGCATTTAACATTTTTCCTCTTGTTATTTCTCCCAAACCCCGCTCCGCCATCCACTTTCTCAAGCCCATCAAGTATGTCTCGCATTGCTTTCCTGTCTCTTTTTCCCTCTATCCGTCCTGTGAGAGATTCTCCTTCTTCCTCATTACGTGACCCAGAAACCTCAGCTGTTTCTACCTGATGCTAAATCGTTTTCGTTTGAATCCTATCCAAAACCTCCTCTTGCTCACATGTTCAGTCCATGGTATCCTCAGCATCCTTCGGTAGAACCACGTTTATTTTGCTTTAAATCTCTCATCTTTGGGTGATCGTCAAGCATTCGCTGCCATATAGGAGGTCAGATCACATAACAGTCAAGTAATATTTTTTGTTTCCAGAGAAATCTTCCTGTCTCAATAGTCTGCTTACGAAAGCAGAAAAACAGATTTTTATATTAAGAATACCAGCTACAAATTCTTAAATAAAAAAAAATTACCCGTAATGCATTTTTTGAAAAATGAAATACATTTTACTCTCGACTATCTTTATAAAAATACGTCTATGAAACTCGAGCTATAAACAGATTTCTTACAAAGAATGTATTCTCTTCATACACGCTTATCTAAAAAATCTTGTCGGCATTAAATAACTCACTGAGGTCGATATGCTGTAAAACAAAATAAACTTTAACCAAGGAAAACCAAGTAAAAAAATATACAACTAAAATAAGAAATATTTCTTTTCTTTAATCAAACTTGTACTAATGTATTCATTTAAATGACTCTCGTGTTTATAAGAACTGTGTGCACTCTTGTTTTATGTTTTTTAATTATTTCATCCCAAGCAAGACAACACCGCCTCTGGGGCGCAGGGGTTAGAGCGAGAGAAAAAAAACAAAAGGCACAGGGAATATCGAAGAAAGTGTAAGAGAAGGATGGGGATCAAGGAGATAGAAGATGGCAATTGACGTTGCATTTAAACTTTTCGAGATTGTAGCTATCGGAGAAGCAAACAAACAGAAAGGAATTCCACAAACGGAAAGTGCGAGAAAAGACACTGTTAGAGTAGAAGAGACGGTTACATTTAAGTATTTCGACGGTAAAAAGGTGAGATCTTGAAGCCAATCTAGTAGCACTCGTAAATACATGTGGTCGGGGAACCAGAGAAAAAAGCTCGTCAGAGCAGTTGCTATGAAAATACGCGTAGAAAAGACAGAGGGACGCCACATCATGTCGGTGAGAAAGTGACTGAAGGCGAGCAGGGTCGATTATATTGCAGACTCTTGTCTTTGTAACTGTTACGTGTTCATGTGTATGTCGTCTTGTGGACCAAACAAACGTGCTGGCATGATTTATATTATTTCCTTTTAACCCACCACCGATACAGGGCTTATTTAGTACGGCACGCTTATTTCTTTAATATGTTTCTTCGCGACACTATTGTTTTGTTTCAGGAATAATAAATCCCCCGTTTATTTAATAAGTTGAAAACTCACCATTGGCATCGCTATTCTAAATGGCGATTGTATTTTGTACAAAGCAGCTACGTGTGTGCGAATATAATAAAGGAAGGAAAGAAAATCGGTTTGAGACAAAAGAAAGGGAAAAAAAATCAGAATATAAGTATCTCTTGTAATTGTTGTTGCTTCTAAAGGTCACCTGTTTAATGTACACCTGTAAAAGAAAGCTTCTTACATTCAATTCTCTGTTAACAATGCCACAAGAGAATTTCCATTTTTTTTTACTTTTCTAAGATTGTAGTAAATAAAGAAATCAGAAATTGGAATCGTTGTTTCTACATTTTTTTTCCACTCTGTAGAATATACAGTAGACATGAATCAATTCCTCCGCCTCTTTCTGATTCTCTGTGCGTGTGTGATTTGTGAAAACCAGTAAACGGTCTGCTTTGTTTCTTAAAGAAAATCTATTTACAAGACTAACTTTTTGATGCTAGGTGACTGCTACGAGCCTTCAGAATCAACACTGTTTGAATTGTCACAGTAACCCTTAAGCTTAGTCTCTAGATAGATTGTGTAAACTTGAGGAAGTTCGACGATCCGAAGGCGCATTTTACATGGTCAAGGACGCATTTCAAAACGCTAAGCAGAGTATTGAGTGCCAGGAAGATTTCGTTGGAAACAAAGAAAAGAGTGCTGGACTGCAATTTGATATCTGTCTTTCTGTATGGCAACGAATGTTAGACGATCTCTTCAAGACTGAAGGTGAGGCTTGAAGCAGCAGAAATGTGGCTCCACTGAAGGATGATGAGGATACCATGGACCAAGTAGGTGAGCAACGACGCAGTGTTAGAGGAGATGCAAACGAGAAGGAAACTTATGCTTAACATCAGGAATGTTTCTGGGAAACCTAATGAGGGAGAGGGACTTTAGGAATCTAATACGCACAGAGAGACAAGGGAAAGTAGTGCGAGACATACTTGATGGGCTTAAGCAAGTGGATGGCAGAGCGGGATTTAGGAGAGATGCCAAGAGGAAAAAATGTTAAGAGTGACAAGGGACAGGGGCAAGTGGAAGTCCATGATTGCTTACGCCCCGAAAGAACGCGCTACATACAGAAGAAAAAAAAAGCGTTGTCGAGTAGCATTCAACGTAACTCCTGTTCTTCTCTGTTGCTGTGACAATGGACTGCTCCTACTTGTAGTGGACTTACTCAAGTTTTTTTTCCATTCTATGTATGAATATATAATAACTTTTTAGGAGGTGCGTTGTGGAGCAGTGGATATCGGCTCGGAACGAGAAATCGGGGAGCCGAGTTCGAATTCCAGTTGAATTCCTTGCATTCACTTACGCGCAAATACCCTTAGGAAAGGTATTAATCCGTCTTTTCCTCCCAGTTATGGGTTAAATAACAGGACAGATTGGGTTCTATAACCTTGGCTGGCAACCAGTCTACCGCAGAAAGCAATGGCAACCTACTGTGGGATAATCTTCTGCCCAGTCAGTCATGTCTCTTTCGAGACGTGATTGCCCAAGCGTGTTTCACGTATGACACTTAACTGACTGGTGTATGAGTATATAATAAACCTCTTCAGTTTACTTTATCTAGTCTTCTGCTCCTTCGATACTCTCTCTAACTACGGTTTTCTTAAATCAGCGAGGATGAGGTTCGAACGCACACTGGGGAGATTCCAATGGTTTAAAATAGGGTGTATTAGTTTTTTTTACAGACCTTTAATATATTTCAAAGACAAGGCGGAAAATATGGCATAGATAGCGAAAGATACCTGCCAAAATCTCTCAGTATTACAAGACAGGAAATATTCGTTAGAGACAAAAAAAAAAAAAAAAAAAGAAATCGTGAACTGCTATTTAACCAATTAGTGCCCATGGTCTTTTTTTTTTAAAAAAGAAGAAAAATTTGCCATATTTCAGAAATGCTGTAGTTTTCAACTATATCTTTGGTTAGTCATAAAGAACGAAGTGTTTTTCAAATATATCACCTACTGTCTAATGTATATTGGCAACACTGATGTGCGTTGTGGTACAGTGGATATCGGCTCGGAACGAGAAACCGGGTAGCTGAGTTCGAATTCCAGTTGAATCCATTGTATTCACTTACGCGCAAATACCCTTGGGAAAGGTATTAATCCGTCTCTTCCTTCCAGTTATTGGTTAAATAATAGGACAAATTGGGTTTTATAGCCTTGGTTGTCAACCAGTCTACCGCGGAAAGCAATGGCAACCCACTGTGGGTTAATCTTCTGCCCAGTCAGTCATGTCTCTTTTGAGACATGATCGCCCAAGCGTGTATCACGTATGGCACTTCAACTGACTGATGTCTCAGTTTTCAGTATAGAATAAAAATCTTGAAGAAGAGGATACACTCAATTTCATCTATCATTCAAGCAAAAACGTTTTTGGTAAGTCGTACTTATATCTAACTCATATTTGTATATAGTATATATGAATGTTTTAACTGTCCTATAAAGCCAAGAAAATGTATGAAAGTAATTTTGCTTAAATATACGATGCTCTATAAGTTTGATCCTAAAATAAGGAGGATACACTCAGTCTCATCTATAATTTAATCAAAAATTTTTTGGGAAAGTAGTACTTATATAACTCATATTTGTATATAGTATATATGAATGCCCTAACTGTCCTATAACTGCATGAAAGTAATTTTGCTCAAATATACCATGCTGTATAAGTTTGGTCCTAAAATAAGGATTAAACTGAAAATTCATTTTTTTCTTAGAATAATGCAATAGATTTTTTATGTTTAATATTAAATAAATTTCTACAAATTAAAGATTTGGGGCAAAAAATTAAAGAAAAAAATGGCACTAATGGGTTAATATCAGTCCTCCTATAAAGTACGGAATACTAAGACGTTTAAAATGGTTTGGCAAGTTGGTCTTCTACACAAGATCCAGGACTTTGGTACATGACGATTATTTAATTTAATCCAATCAATCAAATCGCGAAATTTCCCCACCGATAAAGGAGCGACTTGAGACAATAGAAACACGTTTCTACATAAGAATTCTGAAAATACCCAAACGAAATATGCCATGTTTTAAGGAAAATGGAAACAAAAATACTGTTTATATATCTGACATGAGGTATTGTAACTATTTATATTGTTCGTACTGTTTTCCTCACCTTTATTACCATATTCCCGACCTTTGGCGACTAAATAAAGGGTTCGGTTCGAAATTTCAACGTATATCACCTGAAGAAGGCAAAAACGTGCAACGGCTGAAACGTCGTGAATATGGTAATAAAGATAAGGATAATAGTCCGTACAATTTAATTAGAGTAAATAAAAATAACACTTATACGTAAAGCGAGGCAAAATTTCTTGGGCATATAATGAGGAATAGTGTGGCGTGTAGTAAACTAGCCCCAAAATTTACTCTTCAACTTTGTTGGTTTCCTTTCCTCTCTTGTTCAATACCACTGACTTTATGTAAGTTCGAAGATTGGCACACTAATCTGCAGCCAGCTTATTAGAGTTATTGGTTCCTGTTATAAACAACGAAATGGGCTTTTTTTCTTTTTATCATGGAGCCAATAGCACCCACAGTCTCTTTTTAAGGTGAGTCGATTTTTTATTAACAGAGAGTTTGGAAATTTGGCACTCATGGAACATAATTGAGGGCAAGAGGAGGCACAGTGGATTAATATATAGCGGCTCGGATTAAGGAATCGAATTCCAGTCGAATTCATTCCATTCATTAACGTACTAATACCCTTGGGAAAGTTATGAATCCACCTCTTTTCCCTCTATGGGTAAATAGGACAGACCGGGTTCTATAGACTTGCTTGGAAACCAACTAACGGGTGAAGAATTGGCAACCTACTGCGGGAAAATCTACACATCACATGCGGTTGGAAAGCCAAAAAATTAATTCTCATGAAACTTCGAGAGAAGAAGCCGGCTCGACTCACCCAGGGCAGAGAGTAATAGTGAGTAATAGTGAGTAATAGTGAGTAACACACCTAACAAACACGTATAAATTAATGACAGGACAGGGATAGGAAGGGATAGTAAAATACAAACATTGCTAAGAGCTACAAAAGATTAGATGTTGCGGAGAACCGTAATCACCCATGCCGTGAATGAATACAGCACATCCAAGTCTACTGTTGATCCGTTAACGTCCATCACTGAATATGTATATCAAGCTCTTGATAATAATGGCGAAACTCGAGCTGTGGCTCTAGATATCTCGAAGGCGATGGAAAGGGTTTGGCACGCAAGCTTCAGGGCTACTGTATTAAAGGACGATTGTTTGATTTAATCCAATCGATCAAATCGTGGAATGAAAGTCGTTTTGAACGAGATCGCTTCCAGGTCCTTTTACACGAAGGCGGGTATCCACTAAGGCTCAATCCTGGGACTTACGCAATTTCTGATCTTGAACGATCTTCCTGATATCACCAGTAGGCATTTGTGCAGATTTCACTACCATTTACTCCTGTCTTAATGGCAAATCTGTCAGAGCTGATACAGTAAATCTTGCTGCTGCCTTTGAAAAGAACCGCCAATCAGTGGTTAACTGGGGTAGGAAATGGCTTATAAATTTTAACACTCATTTAACCAGCATAGAAAACTTTTTCTGCATGTCACCGGCATTGTTGACACAACACACTACGCCTTCTCAGTCTCACGTTTTCAACTGACTTGTAGTAGAGCAATTACATCGAATCAATAGCCGCAATTACTGTTGGACCACTATGTGGTACCAGAAAATTTTTCTTACCAGAAGCCATCTTGCACATTTACAAATCTACCATTTGTCCGTATGTTGAATACTGCTGGTCTGGTGCTCCTGATATTCATCTCGAGGTTCTTGACAGAATCCAAAGAAAAATCTTTAATGTAATCAATCCTGCCTTGTCATCTCGATTTCTGTCACTTTCTTATCGACCTGACGTGGCTTCCCTTAGTATTTTCTCCAAATATTTTAATGGCAACTGAAAAATGAACTTTTCTCCTTGGTGCTTCGACTGCATGAATTTAAGTTTGCCACTAGATTGGCATCTTTTCATTCGTTTACGGTTGAAATAGCAAAATCCAATCGCCATTTCTACTGCATCAGTTTTTTCCCCCCGCACTTCCAATCTATGAAGGCTTACGGCCTATCACGTTGAATACGCCGGGTCTCGCTCGATCATCAAAGTTAAGCAACGTTGAGCCTGGTCAGTACTTAGATGGGTGACCGCTTGGAAATACCAGGTGCTGTAAGAGTTCGGCTCTGAAAGAGAAATCGGTGAGCCGTGTTCGAATTCCAGTTGAATACTCTGCATTCACTTAAGCACTGATACTCTTGAGAAAGGTATTAATCTGTCACTATAATAGATGGCTTAATACCTTTTCTAAGGGTATTTGTGCGTATGTGAATAAAACGAATTGAACTGGAATTTGTACTCGGCTCTCCGATTTCTCATTCAAGCCGATGATTAATTATATCATCATCTGTACAATTCAATTGTTTATTTTATTCTAGATTTTATAACAAAGAGGGTAAGTACCGTGATTTTGGGCAATTTTGAAGAATTTTTTTTAAAACTTGGGCCTCAAAGCTACCGAACCTGTTTGATATCATTTGTTAAGTGACGGGAAATGGAATAATCACTGTTGTCTAAAACTGGCTTAAGCCTTTTAAGTATCGTGTCTTATCCCATGAAATAAAGACCAAAGATGGACGTGTATCATGGTAATCGAAACGTAAAGTACAGGAGAAACCAAACAACTAACACCCGAAAAGAAAATCAGACGAGCTAAGTTCATTCACATATAACTGATCTAAACTTATTTATAAATGAAACTTTGTCTGTGTGTGTGTCTGTGTGTGTGTCTGTGTCTTTGTGTGTGTGTGTCCATTACCTATAGACTCCGAAACGGCTGAACCGATTTTCTTGAAAATTTACACAGTTGTACTATAAGCGTCTGTGAGTGTTCTTAGCTAGGTTTTGTGTCTAGCTCTGTCAGTTAAGTGCTATACGTGATACACGCTTGGGCGTTCATGTCTCAAAAGAGACATGACTGACTGGGCAGAAGATTATCCCGCAGTAGGCTGCCATTGCTTTCTGTGGTAGACTGGTTGCCGACCAAGGCTATAGAACCCAATCTGTCCTGCTATTTGACCCATAACTGGGAGGAAGAGACGGATTAATACCTTTCCCAAAGGTATTTGCGCGTAAGTGAATACAATGGATTCAACTGGAATTCGAGGTACCCCCGATAAATATCGAAAATCGATAATCGAAAAAATCGGGTTATAGAAGGAGTGGTCTGATTTTAATCAAATTTGATACTCATAGACAAAGACATAAGAAACGATATTCAGAAGTTTCAAGGTTGCAGTTTTTACAATAGTGCAGAAAAATTGATATCGATACCAGGAAATCAAAATTTGACTTACATCCATTCATTTTCCTTTCAGTCTACGGTTTCGCTTTAACTGGAAACAACTATTGCTTTTTAGTCTTTCGTGCCAACGTCCAAAGGGTCTGAGCTCCAGGACCATGGATTAGTTTTAAAGCTTTCATTACATCCGAGCAACGCCGGACTATACTGCTAGTAATTACATAAGCTTTAAAATGGTTGATTGAAAAGCAAAAATACTTTTGATACGTAACATTAATAGACAAGTTTTCGTTAAGTGTCATACGTGATACATGTCTGGGCAACTTACGACCACTTCACATTGAAACACCGGTTTCTATACGGTTACCGAAGTTTAGTAACGTCGAGTCTGGTAAGTACCTCGAATGTGAACCGCTCATTACTCCCAGTGGTTGAAAGTTTGGATATGCAGGTGGTGTAATGGATAATGATTTGGAATTGTTAACTGGAGAGCAGAGTTCTAATTTCCGTTGGGTAGTTACATTCACTTACGCGCAAATACGCTTGTGAAAGGTATGAATCTACATTTTTTCTCCCTCAGTTATGGGTTAATCAGTAGGACTTGTATCACTAAAACGTTTTGCTAAAAGAAAAAAATCTTACTTATGTGGGCCTGAAAACTGGTTTTTAGTTTTTCGAAGTTCCCATTCGCCAGTTAATGAGGCGGGTATTCTTTTTATGCACTCGTATTTCCTGGTGGCGTTAACTGGGTTTATTGCGTAGGATATTCCTTGATGTTCTCATCTTCGTCGCCAGTTGATGTGGACCGGTAATGGGGCTACGAAATGATAACTCGAAACACAGTGGTAAGGTTAACAACATATATTAAGTCAAAAATAGAAACAAGAGAAAAGAGTAAATATAAGCTTGGCATATTAGTGACTGACAGACAGACAGGCTATGCTGAGCCGAACTGGAGCCACGAGAGTGATTAACTCTCAGTTAATACACTGGTAGGAAGAGTCATTAGTTAAGTAGGTAACGCCCCACAACACTTACAATCTGAAAATATTTTCGGGGTTGGTATGCCGTAAAAACGAATCAATCAATAAAAAAAACACTTGGGTGATCATGTCTTTCCATCCATAACTCACTAGGCAGAAGATTTTCCAGCAGTAGATTGCAGTTTTTTTTCTGCTGGAGACTGGTTGCCAAGCAAGACTAGGATCTATTCTGTCTGTTATTGAACTCATCGCTGGCTGGGAGAGAAGAGATGAATTTATAGCTTTTTCCAAGTCGTTGTGGAAAACATATTCGTGTGTAAGTGTCGGGGATGGTCGATAATTAAACAGCGTAGCTGAACCAACATTTGTTGAATAAAGAGAGCCGAAAGTAAGCCGTTGTGAAAAACATGTTGAAGTTGGTACAAACTTGTAAAATGATGTTAACAGAGATGGAGTTGTTTTGTATGAACGAGGAAAACTTAGTGGGCTTGTTTCACATGTTCAAAACTATCTGCATTAAGTTTCGTATCTTAGCCGGAGTCTTTAGTTGGTCACTTGATATCTCTGAATATAAAGTCCTCTTCTCATCAGTGAAAATGAGAAGTGACCTACTTGACCCCGTTCTGGCGTTCCGTGAATGAATAGCGAATGCTTTTAACTGGCCGATGCTTATATTTGTGTCGGTAGGATCACGAAGCTATCTTTTCAAATTCTTCTTGGTTTCAAACTCCGTTTTTCTGATCGACAAACATAATCTAGAGGATGGGTCTTCTTCTAAATGTTTTTTTTCAGAACGTCCTTTTTTTATTACCCTGAGCCAGATACAACGTCGCCATAATCAAGCTTAGAATCAAGTAAAGTAATGTCCCATCCAAACATCTCATTGTTTGATAATGTCTTTACTCATAGGTAGTGCTAATGGGCAGAGGGTTTTTTTTCCCACATAAATTGTTACATGAAAATAGACAGGGGCTGGACTGTTTGAACCAGTGAGGCTTTGAATTAAAAACGATGTCACTGATGCTTTTAGATATCGATTATCGATATGTACAGACGTTAGTGATTAGTCATTCTGTTGTTGAACTCGCAAAACGAATGATTTAGTGTCTTTTTTTTTCCTGGAAGATCGGTGATGCTCTTGCATAATAAGGTCATGTCACTCGTGCTAGTTTCGGATAAAATGTTTTTACTAAATTCTAAATTGAATTAATGAAACGTTTCCACATTTCAAGCAAATGGGCACCCAAAAGATTTAAATTGTTTTCAATAATATGACCAACCACAGTTATGATTGATCCGAATCTATGTATTTAAATGCACTAATAATTTTTTTGCTTCCGTTCCTGAGGCAATTCTATAAAAAATATTTTTAAAATGTTATCTTTGCCTAAATGTATAATCGTCTGGGTTGTTTTTTTAATGTACATTCTTTTGAGAGAAGTGTATTTTTATGTCGGCCAGACCATTTATGAAAAATTTCTAAAAAAATGTGTGTGAGTATATATATATATATATGTGTGTGTGTGTGTGTGTGTGTGTGTGTGTGTGTGTGTGTGTGTGTGTGTGTGTGTGTGCTCAGTGGTTAAAACTTACCAAAATTGGTGAAAGAACCATTTCCAGTTTATGGAAATCTTTTTTCGTACATACTAAATAATGAAAGACGTGGTCCTCAAACTCTAATAACGCCCAAAGTCCAAAACGTCGTGTATATGGCAAAAATGAGGACAACAGTCCGAACAATTTACATAGGCTAAATAATTGCATGCCTCATCTCAGAAATATTAAGACATCTTTATATTTCATCTTCAATATCTTTATCTAATATCAATACTCAAGATATCTGTAGGGCAGTTTTTGCTCTTAGTCTTTAATCACAACATCTCTTCTATTAAACTTTATATATCTTTCAGTATGAACAGCAAGATCCCAAAGAATGAAGATTCCATGTTCCTTTATGACAGGTTCAGGGTGATGTTTGCACTATTTTTCAATATTTAACAAACTGCAAAAAGGATTATTATGCTTATTTTATAGAGTACGCAAAAGCATTTGACAAAGAACGGCACAAGGATATATTTGAACTGTCAGATAAATTAGTGCTATTCGAAAAGGATTAAAAATAATCTAGAACTTATACAGGGAGCAAACTGATGGCATATGGATAAAAATAAATTGAATACCTACAAAAAATAGAAAAGGAAATGAGACAAGGAGGAGACTTCTCCACAGATTCATTCAACCTTTACAGCGACGCGTTTTTAAAGGAACGAGAGACATTACCGAGATTAATTATCAGTCGGCGTAATCTTAATATAAGTCAATTGGAGTAAATAGATCTATCTATCGCCCGGTTCACACTCCACCCACGTCTATTGAACAGGTTAAGAGGCTCATCCCTTGTTCCCTGTTTAGGATGTGGTTTCCGACTTTCTCTTTTCCAATCTTCTCACTTTGGTTTCTTTTTTTTCAATTGGAGTAGATAGATCTATCTATCGCCCGGTTCACACTCCACCCACGTCTATTGAACAGGTTAAGAGGCTCACTCTTTGTTCCCTGTTGAGGATGTGGTTTCCGGCTTTCTCTTTTCCAATCTTCTCACTTTGGTTTCTTTTTTTTTCAATTGGAGTAGATAGATCTATCTATCTATCGCCCGGTTCACACTCCACCCACGTCTATTGAACATATTAAGAGGCTCATCCGTTGTTCCCTGTTTAGGGTGTGGTTTCCGGCTTTCTCTTTTCCAATCTTTTCACTCTTACGTAGCCCCCTGCACATCAGTGGCGTTACCGCCTTGCTCGGGGTGATACGATTAAAAAGAAAAAAAGACTCGCAGGTGTCAATGTGTTGATTGCTGACTGGTAAAAAAGCTACAGGAATTCATAGACAGAGTGGCAGAAAAAAAAACGAGCAAAAAAGGACTAACCACCAACTGAATGACAGAAAGTAAGATTTGATTTACGAAAAATCATTGAACTTACCCATGTATATTCCACAAACGTTCTCTCGAGAGAACGCGTGATTTTGCCTTTCTTTTCAGAGAGCCACAGGTCATCAACATATTTTATATTTCTCTGTATAATATCCATTAAGCTCTATCTTTATCTAATTAATATTTCATATTAATTAGATAAAATCTTTTGGCTTATCCTCTTCGTTTTTACGGGTTTGCTAATTTCTCTCGTATATGTAATTTCTATAACTGAAACTCGACAATTATTACTTCCTAAAAAATCGTGTTCATAGTGCAAGTCATATATATGCGCAAGGGGGTTAATATAAACACTCGTGCGCACGGAAGCCCATAATTCCGGTTTTAAAATGCGACACTAATTTAAGAGAGAAATTTGCTGAGATGAAAGTGAATAGAAAGTGCTTTAATCGCCAGGTCATCGACGCTAAATTTGCGTTCAGGTTCTCATTACATTCCATCTTTCTTAGCAGATCTTCTATCATCACAATGTGCGACACTTATTATAATGAAAGTGATAAAAATAAATGCAAAAGCATAAGGAAACTGAATTAAATTTTTATTTTATAAACTCAGACGTATTTTAAAATAAAAATTAAAATGTTTATGAAAATCTGATTTAATTTTTAAAATGTTTTGTCTAGTGAACATTTCTGATCATCAACTGGACGTCCCACCTAGCCAACATCAAGCAGGTGTAGAAGTTTGAATATCTGAGAAGCGTTCTATCAGAGGATGAGAAATGTGATACCGAGACTCGAACACCCATTGGAATAGCGACAGTGGCATTTCAAAAACCAACGAAGGTGCTGAGAACCCGAAAAATTTCGTTAGAAAGAGTGCTAGATTGCTATGTGATATCGATCTTCTTATATAGCAATGAATGCTGGACAATATCCTCATGGATGAGGAGAAAAGTAGGGGCAGTAGAAATGTGAATCCACAGAAGGATACCGAGAATTTCATTGACGGAGCTAGGAAGCAATGAGTAAACCTTAAAGAAAATGGTAACAGAAAGAACACAGAATCTGAGAAAGATAGTTAGACACATGAAGGAGGGATTGGAAAACTTAACAGGCATATTGAGGCCAAGATAAATTAGGGAAGGGCAGCAAGCTACTTATCTAACGAACCTGCGTGGATCGATGGAGAAGCGGTACAGCTTAGTAAAGGGAGAACAACTGCTAAGAGCTACGAAGTTGTGAAGAGCCATAATCGTTTATGACTAGAAGAGACGCGGCATATAGAAGGAAAATATAAACATGTTTCAATGAATATGCTGCGATAGCTTATCTAAACTTATTTATAAATGGAACTGTGTGTCTGTGTGTGTGTGTGTGTGTGTGTGTGTCCGTTACCTATAGACTCCGAAACGGCTGAACCTATTTTCTTGAAAGTTTACGCAGTTGTACTATAAGCGTCTGCGAGTGTTCTTAGCTAGGTTTTGTGTCGAGGTACCCCCGATAAATATCGAAAATCGATAATAAAAAAAATCGGGTTATAGAATTTGATACACTCATAGACGAAGACATAAAAAACGATATTCAGAGGTTTCAAGGTTGCAGTTCTTACAATAGTGCAGAAAATCGATAATATATATATATATATATATATATATATATATAAAAGGCAAGTTGTTTGTGTGTGTGTCTGCTTATCTGTCTGTATGTTCTTTATACAAAGAACACAATTTTTATCCAATTCTCACCAAACTTCACACAAATATTCTTTAGGCTGAGTCTGAGCTCCAGGACCATGGATTAGTTTTAAAGCTTTCATTACATCCGATCAACGCCGGGCTATACTGCTAGTGATCTTTATATTTCTTTGTATTGTTACTATTTGAAAATATTCCCTTAAATATATATTTATAGAGATTATAATACAGTTTATCTTTATGTAATGAGCATCAACAGCTTGTCGGATTTCGTAATATTTGATTGCACAGAAAATCCGGGCTTATACTCACCTATACCTTTTCATGAGCCAATAAAAAGTGTATACATTTATACATTCACCAATAAAAATTGCTCCTTTCATGAGACAGTTGGTTCAATAAATTTTACCATGTACTGATATCTACAGAAACAAAATAAATACAACTTCTTATTTATTGGCCAATCAGGAGCAAGAAAAAGTCTTTAAAAAAGTTTATTCAATCCTATTTTTCACAATTGAATAAATACGCTTGACTGTGACTTTCTGAAAAGAAAGTCACAGGTAGACAGCGGCGTCATACCTTTTTCACAATCTTTCACACCTGCAACAAAAAAAGAAAGAGGAACAAAGATATTTCAGTTTTCATTCTCACTCAGGAAAAACTCTTTTGCTTACTACAATTGCACACATATCTCAGCGACATCAGATTTGTCTTCTCACAAATCCATTTCGTCCAACTTTAAGAAAAATGAATTCTTAATCCCACACTCAAAAGAAAAACTTTATACAACACTTTCAAACATAAATGTCATTTTCAAACAACAAAATTGATGTCATTCTTCGCGTTAAAATAAATTTACACTTAATAGAAATGAGACACTTATTTTTGTTCAACCTTTGATTCTTTCAAATGTGGTGGGCTCGGTTATGTTTTGACATACAGCCATTTCGCAAGCATAACCGACACTCCCTACATGATAATCATGAACGGTTTAAGTCTGTCTCATCAATGCAACTTCGTAGCGAAAAGAAAATCTTGCGACAGGCTTTAGAATTTTTTTTTCTGTTTTCATCTTAAAGAATTGCTTATAAAGGACGGTATGCAGACTATATTTCATTTGGAAATTCATTCATAATTTTTTGTTTTTTAGCCATTATGTTGTTTCCAGAACAAAAAAAAAAAATGAATGGAAAATCAAAAGTTATTCAAGATGTAATCACACCTATCTAAATCTAAATCTAATCTAAACTTATTTATAAATGGAACTTTGTCCCTGTGTGTGTCTGTGTGTGCATGTGTGTGTGTGTGTGTGTCTGTGTGTGTGTGTATCCGTTACCTATAGACTCCGAAACGGCTGAACTTATTTTCTTGAAAGTTTACGCAGTTGTACTCTAAGCGTCTGCAAGTGTTCTTAGCTAGGTTTTGTGTCAAGGTACCCCAGATAAATATCGAAAATCGATTATCGAAAAAATCGGGTTATAGAAGGAGTGATCCGATTTTAATCAAATTTCATACACTCATATACAAAGACATAAGAAACGATATTCAGAAGTTTCAAGGTTGCAGTTCTTACAATAATGCAGAAAATCGATAATATATATATAAAAAGCAAGAGATTTGCGTGTGTGTCTGTTTATCTGCCTGTATGTCAGTATTTTTTCGGCCCTTTTATTTTAGTTTTTGCTTCGGGTTTGGCTCTAAGTAGGTATAATTGTAGTTCTTAGTCTCAGCCATGATACCATTTACTCAGATGACTTATTTAGCCTTTAAAATTCAGTTTACGACGAAAAAAACTTATTTGATATCGATACCAGGAAATCCAAATTTGACTTACATCCATGCATTTTTTTTTTTCATTCTACCGTTTGGCTTTAACTGGAAACAACTATTGCTTTTTAGTCTTTCGTGTCAACGTCCAAAGAGTCTAAGCTCCAAGACCATGGATTAGTTTTAAAGCTTTCATTACACCCGAGCAACGCCGGGCTATACTGCTTGTATATACATATTAGGATAATGAATGAAAGAGTTTAAAATCTTTAAGTAACTCCTCCTTACATTTGAAAATCTTCAGTTGTTTAAAAATTCTAGTTGCGCGTTCGTATAAAACCCTGTTTGTACCTTTGAAAAACGTTGGAAAATCAATTACTATAAATCGCCGAAACAAGATGCCGAAAGGTTGAAACCTAGGTTGCCGAGATAACCCATTTCCAAATGATAAATATTCAAAAGCTATACAATATAAATGAATTAAGCACTTTTTGGTATTGGTCTAATTTAATTATGAACAAAAACTTATATATATATATCCGAGTGAATAAGAAAATTTACAACATTAATTTAAAACAGTGCTCGATATATAATATAGAGCTTTGAATATAAAACTAAAGAATAAAGGCTAGGCAGGCGGGTCATATAACACACTTTCATGAATCAACTATATCCCCTACCTACCCCACTTTCTTCAAAATTCTAACAGACAATTTACAAGACTTATTCCCTTCTCGCTAACCCCCGCCAACATCCCACACACAACTCCCAAATATAAGAAAAGAGGTATTTCATTCCTTTCCACACCACCTGATGAGACATTGGAAGTCTAATGTCGAAACAAAATGTACAATTTGTAGTGGATATATATATAAAAAATTGTACATGTTCTAAAATATATATATTATGCGTTTATTATTTTTGGTAACTATTGCCGTTGCCAAGCGGAGTTTTATGTCAACACAAAATAAAATCGTCGGTGATGGTGGATTTTATAATATTTCAGTTTAAACTACCTCTCTGAAGATGGCTCATGTGAGCCGAAAGCTTAGAAGAAAACCAATAAATAATTATCCAAATGTTGGAGAATTTTTGTCTTTATTTTCAACTGAAATTAAAGCAAAAATACGACGTTTAGAACGGCTCATGATTAAACATAATAGACATTCATTGTCTCTTATATTTAATAGCATATGTCTGGAAAATATATATATATATATATATATATATATATATATATATATATGCATGGATCAAATACAGATCGAAATCCGACAGAATGATAGGATAAGGAGCAAATCTAAAGCGTTTATAAATCTAACATGTTTCGATATTGTTAGTGCTTCAGCAGAAAATGATTTATTTTTGTCCTAATCATTCTCGGATGGAGCTTTAATAAAAGTGAAACATTTTAGATTTAGAAACCTTTTCTATTTGTGTCTTATTTTATCATATTGATGAGTTTTCCCAATACATTTTTCCAAACATTTTTATAACCACTCGCATTCTATCTGTTGATGATAAATTTGTTATAAAATATATATGTATTTTTCATCTGACATTCATATTACTTCAAAAGTTATTGTGAACACATCGGATTTGAAATAGACGCATCATTTTTATTTCTTAAACAGTTTATTTCTCGAATACGCACGGCAATAGACGTAATATACAGTGTAATGAATAAAAATAAGGCGTCTATTTCAAAAACGAAGTAGACACAATAGTTGAAATAATGTGTGTGTGTGTGTGTGTGTGAGTGAGAGAGAGAGGGAGAAAGAGAGTGAGAGGTGGAGATATGACAAACTAAAAAATGCTTACGTTACATTTCGTCCTTAATGACCTCAGACTAAAATAGCATCATTATCGAAGGTTTTATATAACACATCACTCAATAAGTCCCGAGCCTGACATATAAATGGCGCCACTAATAAATAATGCATATAACTTTTATGAAGTACTAACCTTCGAATGGCACGTGACAAAATTTGGGCCAAAATCGGATTGTTAGTTTACAAATTACAGTTATTTAAGTGAAGTTACTATTGCAAACTTACAAAACAATGGAAAAAATCTTAATTTCGTGTGTTGACAAAGCATTGCCTTCTGATGAGAAAAATACTGTTCAAGCAAAGCAATGGCTTGATAAGTGTTAGTGGATTAGCGTTACGTGTTGTTAGAATACGAAGCTTGCAAAACTTGTGAAACGAAATTTATAGAAATTAAGAAGTGTTCAGCAATTGTTATGTTTGCGGTTTGATTAAAAACAACCGTGCCAGTAAACGATGCCTTCATATCTAAAATTGGTGTGAAATATCTTGTGATATTATCGAAGGGATTTTCATTTTATCTGGGATCAACTTCGCATTGCTGCAGCCGGTGCGGACAAAAGATAGATCTTCGTCAGGAACCGGAGTGCGCACGCACGCACGCACGCACGCGTGTCTTCGAGAACTAATCAGCTTTCGTTTATCTAATTTTGCTGAACTGTTGCGGGATGTTATGATATTCGGGTAAAAATAGGTCACCACTTTGTAGTGGGAATCAACACTTGATGTGATTGTATGTTGTATGATGTATAGTGATGTCTGTTCTTCCTTATGGCAGTGAATGCTAGACAATATCAAAGATGAAGGAAGAACTTGAAGCAACTGAAATGTGGTTCTACAAAAAAAATCCTGCGGATATCATGGATCGAGCATGGGAGCAATGATGATGTTTTGGAAATGATGGAAACGAAAAGGAATTTAATAATGAGCATCAGGAAAAGACAACTAAAGTTCCTGGGATATATAATGAGAAAGGAGGGCTTAGAGAATCTGACACTCACAGGTCAGATAAAGGAAAAAAAGACGGAAAGTAGCGCGTAACATACTTGACAGGTCTGAGCAAGTGGATGATAGATCGAGGTTTGGGTGGGTAACAGGAGAAGGCGTGCTAAGATCCACCAGTGATAGGGAGACGTAGGGCAATGACCGCCTGAAGGGACATGGCACATAGAATGTTTAGGTCACTGTCGGCGCCTACTTCTCCCGAAACACCAACTCGATAGGCAAGCCTGATTGGGAACTCCGAGTAGTACTTTGTGCCCCATTTTTTTTTTTTTGACCATACACACAATATATAATTTATTCAAGTAAACCTTTTTAATGGGTATTCATATTTGAGCAAATGCTTTTTGTATTATTAAACAGTATATTTATTTACATCGACTCTACAATTATTACATCTGCTGCCCGAGAAATTTTATTAGAAAAATATGTTTTGCAGAATTCGAACTTGCGTCCCTATAGCGAACCTCGTCAAACCAAGCGACAGCGCGTCGCGTTAATACTACGACGTAAAATACGGCGAAAAAAAAATTACAGACCCAAAACAAGTCCGCCGCAGGAGTCGCTATGGGAGTGTATGCAAATCTTTGGCGTCCTCTGTGTGTTGTCGGCCAATGGAAAAAATTGATCGGCCGATAAAAGCAGTCGTTCTCGAAGCGAAGAAGAGGCTTTTTTAACTGGCTAGGTGGAGAGCAGTTGGCGAGATTGGACCGGCGAGTTGAATTGTCAGCATTTTCTTTTTCTGGCCCGAAATTCGAGCAATTTGCGAGAGAATATTTCCTACAAGCTATTTCGGCATTTTGACGGCAAGACTTTTGACGTGAAGTTGATACCAGAGTTTGATGGTTCGGTAACCGGACCGTCAGTTACTGAATGGATTGAGAAGGCAGAACTTGTTTGTGACCTGTGTGGAATAAAAAAGGTTGAACGTGTTCTTCCTCTGAGGTTGATGGGCGGAGCATTTGCTGTTTATCAACAACTAAACTCAGAGCAAAAGTCAGATGTCGAGCAAATAAAACAAGCCCTGCGGACTGCCTTTGCACCAGATCGTTTCTTGGCTTACTAGCAGTTCGTGGAACGCCGACTGCGCCCAGACGAATCCGTCGACGTATTTTTAGCCGACTTGAAGAAGCTAGCGTGTCTCTCTGGCGGAATATCCGAGCAAGGACTCGCATGTGCGTTCATAGCAGGATTACCAGCGCACGTCAAACAACTACTGCGTGCGTATTCCAGAATGTAAGACATGAAGACAAACCAACTATTGGACCGAGCTCGGGCCATAATGAAAGATCAAATCACAACTGAGGAAATGGTTGCAGCTACCATTTCACCAGGCGGAGCTGATAAATATCCACATGATAAACGTCGGGAGGGTATGCGATGCTACAGATGTTCTGGGTGGAATCACTTTTCCAGGGACTGCCCAATTCGACGAGAAGATGCCCGTAAGTCACACAGGTCACGCACAACACTGCGTTGCTTCAGATGTCAAGAAATAGGCCACATTGCTTCATTCTGTCCGGGAAAAGGGGAAGGGGACAAGACGTCAGCGCCGGTCTCTTCCCCAAGCGAGTTATGAATGAGGCGCTACCGGTATTGAATATTTACGTGAACGGAATTAAGAGAGTAGCACAAGTAAACTCTGGCTGTTCACAGACACTCGTGAGTAAATCAATCTGTCAATCCTGGCAGATGACAGAGGTGGACGTACTCACTGTAAACGGAAATACTCTTAAATGTTGCGGAGTTGGACGTGTTAAGCTTGGCGTAGCCAATGCAACCCCCCCAATCGAAGTCTTGGTAGTGGATGGAGAACTATTGGGCTTTGATTTATTACTTGGGTTCGACGCCATTAAAAAGTTAGGCGGACTCCAAATAACAGTGTGGCGACGTACGATTTCCCAAGCATGGGACTGTCTGTTGCGCCGCTATTAAAATAGAAGAACCTGATTTCTGTGCCGAATTCGACCCAAACCGAAAGATATGGGTCGCATCATGGAAGTGGTCTGATGGTCGATCACCGGAGAGTTTGCGAAATCGGATACCCGAGTACCCTATACCAACGCCAATTAAGGAGGAATACGACCGGGAGCTGCAGACCTGGCTTGACAACGGTTGGTTGCAGCCTTATCCTGAAAAAGAACTTGGTCTTCCAAAAGGATTAATTCCGTTGATGGCGGTTGTGCAGAAAAACAAAAATAAAGTGCGGCCAGTATTAGACTATCGAGAGCTGAACTAGTGTCTCGCCGCACACACAGCCAATGCGGACGTATGTGCACAGAAACTGAGGGAGTGGTGGAAAAAAAGGACCGGATGTCGCTATCCTTGACCTACGGCAGGCCTATCTGCAAGTTCATATCCATAAGTCACTTTGTCCCTTTCAAACTGTAATCTTCAAGGGGCGAAGATATTGCTTGACCCGAATGGGTTTCGGGTTGAATGTTGCACCAGCCATAATGAAGGCCATTGTGGACGCCGCGTTGTCGAAAGACTAGTCAGTTCAGCGGGCAACATCATAATATATTGATGATATTTATGTTGACGAGAGAATGATTTGTGCAGCTTGCGTGAAGGAGCACTTGGCTGCGTTTGGTTTGACCTGCAAGGATCCGGAACGGATACGGGACGGCGCACGTGTGCTGGGTTTGTGTATCGAACAAGATAACGACACGCTTAAGTGGAAGTGTGAAAATGAGATTCCATCAGTTTCTGAGGTCCTGACGCGACGTAACGTTTCTCGTGGTGCGGAAAACTGGTGGGTCACGTTCCTGTGTGTGGATGGCTTCGTGTTGCTACAACATTTGTTAAACGCAGGACCGTATCGATCACGTCTGGTTGGGACGGCAAAGTGACAGACGCTCCCCTTACGAACATGATTGAGGACATAGCGGAAAGAATTCGCCAGAATGACCCTGCATACGGTAAATGGTGCACAAGCGGACACACTTATGAGGTATGGGTCGATGCAAGTTCTCTCGCCACAGGGGTTTCGCTGGAAGTTGATGGAAGCGTTGTAGAAGATGCATGCTAGCTGCGGCCAGAGAAGGACATCCAACATATCAATTGTCAGAATTGGATGCTATTCTGAAGGGCGTCAATTTAGCTCTACAGTGGGGCGCAATGAAGCTACACCTCTTCACGGACTCCGCGTGTGTGCACCGGTGGGTATTGAACATGGTCACTGGCAAAGCCAGAATACGAACTAAGGCGGCAAGTGAGATGCTGATCCGGAGGCGTTTGAGTACTCTTGAAATGCTGATTCAATAGTATAACTTATTGATCACGATGAGTTTAGTATCGTCAAGTGAGAATCTAGCGGATAAGCTTACCGGAGTACCGCAACGATGGTATGATGTGATTAAGAATGAAGAATGTTCGATAATGGAGGCCGTATGCTAGCATAATATCACGCCGAAGGATGATGTATCGTCGACTAATGCGCCTGCCAATATGATTCACCGTTACCAACTGAAAGTGAAGGGAATTACTACTACATTACCACCTGATCGCTGTAAGGATCATAGTATATACAATATTGGGAACAGAGTATGGGTGAAAACTCCCCATGGCCGGTGCACCTCCAGGTATCAAGTTGGTCGCGTAACGGACATCGTAAGTCCGCAAACAATAATAGTTGACGGGATGTCACGGCACGCAAAAGATCTTTGTCTTTTCGTTGGTTCTGATGCATCGTCGAGCGAATCCGATGATGATTCATCGTCTGACAGCGATCGAATAATCGAAATCTGCGAATCCAATGCTTCTACAGACGCCGAGATTCCAGAAACTCGAGATACATCTAATGACTCCTCAGGAGAAGACTCTCCGACACGACTAGAGGAAATCGTCCCATTACGACGAAGCATCAGGATAAAAAGACCTGCTCCAAGCTGTTCGTTTTGTGATAATGAGATCATGGGGGGGGGGGGGGTATAGCGAAGAAAACGGCGACTTACCTCGTCAAACCAAGCGACAGCGCGTCGCGTTAATACTACGACGTAAAATGCGGCGAAAAAAAAAATTACAGACCCAAAACAAATCCGCCGCAGGAGTCGCTATGGGAGTGTATGCAAATCTTTGGCGTCCTCTGTGTGTTGTCAGCCAATGGAAAAAATTGATCGGCCGATAAAAGCAGTCGTTCTCGAAGCGAAGAGGCGTTTTTAACTGGCTAGGTGGAGAGCAGTTGGCGAGATTGGACCGGCGAGTTGAATTGTCAGCATTTTCTTTTTCTGGCTCGAAATTCGAGCAATTTGCGAGAGAATATTTCCTACAGTCCCCTAGAGGAGGGGACTGTCATTAGATCTGGCGTGTCTTAGGCCACTCGACCACGTAGGACTATTTTGAATTAGTTGCATTGCGTACCTATATTGCATATGATCCATTATTGAACATAATTAGGTTACAATAAAAATTATAGTTCATACAAATACTACCTTATGAAAAGTGATATGTCGTAGAATGTACAGAATTTTTCATATTTTGAGCAGTGTTAGTTTCCTATTTAGGATTGTGTTTCCGGTTCCTTCTAAGATCTACTTTATTTCCATGTGTGATATCTATATATATATATATATATATATATATATATATATATATATATTGTATTTTGGCAGCATCTTTTCATTAATACAGGTTTCATTGAATAATATAGACAAGTTCTGTCTATTTTGTGTAAGATCCATATCTCTCTGACAGACCCCAACAAAAGAATTAAATTTATATTACGCTAAATCCACAACATCCAACTCAATCGTCCGCAACGACTCCTCCCCCACCGTTAGCGATTTGCAAAAAAACAATGTAGTGTATAAATTTAAATGCCCCTTTCGAGAATGTATCACTAACAAACTAAATAATACCCACATTGGACATACTACTAACTCGCTTTCGCGGAGACTTACATTGCACTTAAATGAAAATTCTAACATATTCCGACATTTAAAACACCACGGCTATCAACACACATTTCTTAGGAAAACACTTGTTGAAAATACGCATATACTTAGACAAGAAAATAATAAACGAAAACTTAAAATTCTAGAAGCTATCTACATCGAACAGTTTAAACCTAGCCTAAATAAAAAATTTCGACACCTCTACTAACATGCTTCAATGCCTATAATCGACGGGAGAGGTCATAGTTATTATACTTACCCACTGCACCATAGTAGCAGCAGTTCCCAGACCAATCCCCTCATGCCACTATACTCTCATTTGAACAAAAAACCCACGACCACCATTCCTTCTCGGCCTACAGCCATGTGCGACACAAAAAATGGACCTGTCTAATTTTCTCTGTCTAACTCCACTCTGTTAATAATAATTTAAATGTTCTATGTTCACTGAACATTAAATGTTCATCCTTTGATAATGGCTTATGTAAGCCGAAAGCTCAGACCTGATAAAAAAATCAACAATTATTGCGATTTCTTGTCTTTCCATGACAACACGATCAAGCTAATCAGATCATACGAACGGATCTTACACAAAATAAATAGACAGAACTTGTCTATATTATTCAATGAAACCTGTATTAATATATATATATATATATATATATATATATATATATATATATATATAAACAAGTTATATTAAATTCAGCTTAGAAGGTCTCTATAATTATTTATATCTATTTTTTCTCTCCTTTTTCCACTTTTGAGGGTCGTAAATTCGGTTCAAATTTTTAGATAAAGTTGTTGCTATGTTTTTGTTAAAATATTCTCAGTTTCCTTGATTATTCTCTGCTGTGCTGGACTGGCCAGGCTGTCAACTTGGCCAGTAGCAAATGAGCCCCTAATTGAAAAGTCTCCCCCTATCATCAAATAAACATGCAACAAAGAAACAAATATCGACAACTGTTTTAGTAATAAAACTTAGTAAATTTATGTCATCTACACACTATTATTCAAATTCAATGTGAAAGGAGATTTTTCAGAAGCAAAGAACATCAGAACAAGGTTAAGAAATCCACAAGTCTGAAGAGAATTTAGAATCATACATGGCGCTATTCAATGAAAAGGAATTGTTACATAATTGGTTGCAAAAGCAATTATTGTCAGATCCATTATTGTACAAATTAGATTATAATAATATTCGCATTTTATATGAATAGTACCTTACGAAAATTGAGATAACATAGAATGGGGGACCCGTATCAGTTTCCGTGGTGGAGGTTGGTTCAGGCTTCTGCATTTATTTTTGAGAAGAGCTTCCTAACATCTGAACCATGCTTCAAAAGTTAAACCTTTTACATTCATTTATGAAGTTTGTTCGAGTGTAGTTTATGCTTCCTTTTCGTTTTTACCTTCATATATTATTGTCCACCTCATCACGTTTATGGACGATGAGTTATAGACAGAAACAATTATAATTCTTCTATGAGCAATGTCCCTTGAAACTGTAGGCCATCATGACTCCGTAATTTCCCGTTCTTCGTAGCTCTTAGTAAATGTTTATTTTTTATTTCCTTATCTCTTAAGTCATCCATTTACACAAGCTTGTTAGGTAAGTTATCCGCTGCTCTCCTCTACCCCTCTTGCCTTTAATATATCCTGTGAGTGTCAAATTCTCTAAACCCTCGTTACCTGCCTTAAAAATATAAGTGTTTTGTTTCAATTTTCTCTAAGACTTTGTTGCTACATGTTTAGTCTATGGTATTCTCAGAATCCTTCTGTAGGATATTTATTGCCTCTAGTCTCTTCATCTTTGAAATTGTCCAACATTTACTGGAAATATAGTAGAATCGATATTACATAACAGTTCTGTACTCTTCTTGGTTTCTAACGAAATTTTTCTTAATACTTTGTACATTTTTTGAATGGCATCATTCGGTATCTCAAGGCGTCTTCTAATTTCGATGTTGCACACTTAAAAACACTTTCCACTGCTTGGCCTGACACTCTCAGCGGACCTCAAGTGGAATGACTACGTCGAATCCATTTCTAAATCCGCTGCTATGAAAGTCGGCTCTCTGTGCAGGGCCCGGAAATTCTTTCCGCCTGAATCTATCCTGCACTTATATAAATCCACCATCTGCCCGTGTATTGAGTACTGCTGCCACATCTGGTCGGGTGCCCCTTCTATTCTCCTCGGGGTTCTTGACAAAATACAGCGAAGAATCTGTAATGTGATTGATACCGACTTGGCTGACCGCCTGAAGTATCTCTCTCACCGGCGTGACGTGGCTTCCCTGTGCCTCTTCTATAAATACTTTCATGGCTTCTGCTCTGACGAACTTAAATCACTGGTGCCCCCTAGATGATGTGAATTTGCACGAGATACTAGATTGGCAACTCGGTCCCACCCTTTTACAGTGAAACTGATGAAATGTAACCACAATTTCTACTCCAACAGTTTCTTTTCTCGCACTTCCCGACTGTGGAATTCCTTTCCACAAGACTGCTTACCCGATGGCTACAATCTCCAGGAGTTTAAATGTAAGGTCAATAGACACCTTCTAACACACTAACTCACACGCACTCTCTCCAACTCTCTCCCTATGTACATCCTAAGTCGTCTACCATCACCCTCCTGACATTTCCCATACCCAATCGCTCTATGTAACCCTCTGCGCTATAGTGGCAGTGGAATGCCTTGCTTGGGGTGACACGATTAAAAAAAAAAATTTTAATAGGTGATTTTATAAGCGCTGTTTAGATGTGACACAAAGCCAAAAGTATGGGACACCCAGTAAGGATTGAATTCACTTGTAAGTGGTTCTAGCGAGACAAGCTTGCTAACCATTACACCACGACGAAGTTACCAGAAATTGTAACAGCTGGACTTGCTTTAATGTTGAGTCTTCAATTTGTAATTTGCATGTCAGGATGTTTCTTTTGCATAGATTCTGTCTCCTTGCAATTGATGTTTAGTCCTTTATTCTCGCTTTTCTTCACTATCTTTTGTTGGAGTTCCTGCACTTCCCTTTCTGTCTGCACTGTCATCTCCATCTTTTGTTGTTGTTAAGAATGTGTTCACCAATAATAAATCCTGGTAAGATTTCTAATTCTCTCAGAATCGTCTCACTGCACCGATTGAATAAGTCCTATGAGAAGATTCTTTCTATTTTCGCATATTTACTGAATTCATTTGATATCCATTTCCTATTATAGTTTCTGGATCATTCTAATATGCTAAGTTTCACCAAGCTCTAACCGTTTTTTGTGACGTACCTCGTCAAACACTTGCATAATCAATAAGACAAATATACATCCCTTCGCATTTGTATTGTTCTATAGCTTACTGGTACCCCCTATATACGAATTTCCTCGAGTCACAAGATTAGCAACTAGGTCCCACCCTTTTACTGTGAAGCTAATAAATTGTAAACGCAAATTCTACTTCAGCGGCTTCTTTTGTCGAACTTTCCGCCTGTGGAATTCTCTTCCGCATACTTGCTTTCCTGATAGTTACAATCTCCAAGAATTTAAATGTAAAGGCAACAGTAATCGCCTGTCACACTAACTTACATCTTCTCTCTCATCAGTACTCTCTTCCCTCTCCTACTCTCTTCGTGACACCCCCAGTAACCTCTCACTTCTCATAACATTCCTCCTCATCCACCCCACTCTCATCAATAATCTCTTCTCTCCCCTACTCTCTTCCTGACACCCCCTGTAACCTTTCTTCATAACATTCCTCCTATGTAATCCCCTGCACAACAGTGGCAGTAAAATACCTTGCTTGGGGCGACACGATTAAAAATAAATATTGCATTTCTTGTTCCTGCCCTGTTTCTGGTGGAATTCTACTGCACGCTTTATTAACCAGAATTCAGATAAGCTTTGTTATATCAATCATTAGGTTGGCTATGCAATGAAGTTCATATTCGTTTACATCTTTCTCATATAGTGCTATGAAAATGGATCAACTTGAGCCTTCTAATATATCACTTCTGAAGTATATTTCATTTATTATGTCGATAATTAACAATTTTTTGTAAACTAATACCGCACATTTTTAAAGAAATATATAATAATGGATTTTTAAAAAAATTTAATTCTTAAATTTAATTCCGGGCTTATGGTCGGTATCAATAGGTTGATTCATGAATTTAGTTGTAATCAACGTTTCTATCGTACTGTAGAAAGTTAAAATACACACAAACACAACAGAGTTTACTAATCTGCCAAACCCTATATATGTGTGGGATTTCCAGATGGATAAAAAAACTACCAACCATCCTGCTGCCTTAGCGAGAAATTGTAGTGATAAGAAAAAAATTAAGATCAATCTTCTTCTTCACTTTTACAAAAATACACAATAAGGTGTGAAATTCTGGTTTTTCCCAAATAGAAAAAGGATTGACCATGTGCTTGAAGAAAAAGTCGAAACCAGATTTCGCAAGTAGGTGTTAAATTGATTTTGACCAATGGGAGCGACTTGCAAGAGCAAAAGGACTTTGAGTAAGTGCGAAAAACAATCGAGATTACAATAAAAGGAATTCATCAGCGTCAGTTAGTCAGAGAGAGTTAGATGGGATCCGCGAGACGAAACAACTAAAATGTAACTTCAACTTCAAATCGACCCGGAGATAAGGTCAGGCCGCACCTTGTTCTCCTTCTCCTTATCTCATTCAACAATTACTACTACGAACAATTTCTTCAACTCTTGATACGTTTAACTTTATCACTGAACACGAACTCTACCTTTAACTTCTTAATGTTTCTAATTGCACATTAACTTCTACAACTTGTGTTATTTTTTCCTTTTAATAAATTTCTATTTTAAAATGCAAAATGCATATTTTATTCTTACACTATTCCGCACAATTCCACATATTCCGACGGACAACCAACCTTCTAACGAAAACCTTTTGATGATAATTCTGGATAAAACTTGTAAGCTGTAGGGAGTTCGATTAAGTATGACACAAGGCCGAATTAAAGAAAAATTAACCATCTTCCTACGCTACAAAATACAAAGCACTTGGCATTTTCTCACCTCCAGGACGTGAATAGACAAGAACTCATCTGTCCCTCTGATGAAACTACATGCCAATTTTTTTCCAATGCAGAACTTGCATCCTTCTTTCGTAAAAATAAAATGAAAAACACAGTTTTGTCTCCTGTATATTTTTCTCAAAAGAATTAATATTAAGTACCGTATATGCCTGAACTACTCTTATTCTCTTTTCGTTCTGATCCATAATGTTCCCTTTGAAGTCGACTTCAACTCCATCTCTAACGTCTCCGTCTGAACTCCGAATTTTTATTCACTATTTTTATTATTTTCTTTCCCAACAGGAGTGGATAGACTCGTCTATCGTCCGGTTCACACCCCTTGGTTCAAATCTATGCTTCTAATGTCTTCGACTGAACTCGGAAATCTTATTCCAGTTTTTTTTTTTTTTACAGAAGGATACTGAGGATACCCACAGAAAGCAATGACAACCTACTGCGGGATAATCTTCTGCCCAATCAGTCATGTCTCGAAAAACACATGATCGCCCAAGCGTGTATCACGTATGGCAATTAACTAATTGACTGACTGAAGATACCATGATCTAAGCACGTGAGCAACGATGAGGTGTTGGAGAGGATGCAAACGGGAAGAAAACTCATACTTATCAGGAAGAGACAGATGTGGGTACTGGGGCGCGTAATGAGGAAGGAGCGCATGGAAAATGTAATACTCACAGGACTGATAGAAGGAAAGAGAGACAGGATAAAGAAACGCGTCACCTATGGATGGTGGAGCGGGGTTTGGAAGAAATACCAAGAGAAAAGATATTGGGAGAGACAAGAGTCAGTGCCAAGTAAAAGTCCATGATCGTCTACGTACTGAAGATACACGGCAAATGAAGAATTAGATTTTTTTTCCCTTCTTTCTCTCCAATAAGATTAGACAGGTTCGTCCGATGCACATTTCACCGCGGTCTGAGCAGTAGTAGCTTCCTATTTAGGATTGGGTTTCCGGTTCCTTATAAAATCTACTTCATTTATATACCTCTAACGTCTCCGACTGAACTCTGAAACTTTATTCACTAATTATTTTTTCTTCTCTCCCAATAGGAGTAAATAGATTCGCCTATCGCTCGGCTCACACTCCTCCGCGGTCTTTTGAATAGAAGCAAAATTTTATCTGTTGTTTTCTGTTTAGGATTGGACTTCTAATTCCTGATACAATCTACTTCAATTCTATATTTCTAACGTCTCCGGCTGAATTTTGAAATTTTGTTCAATAATTATTTTGTCTTCTCTTCCAATAGGAGTAAATAGATTCGCTTATCGTCCTGCTCACACTCCTCCGCGGTCTTTTGAATAGGAGCAAAGGTTTATCCGTTGTTTCCTGTTTATGACTGGATTTCTTATTCCTTATACAGTCTACATCAATTCTATATTTCTAACGTCTCCGGCTGAACTTTGAAATTTTATTTAATAATTTTTTTTCTCTTCCAATAGGAGTAAATAGATTCGCTTATCGCCCGGCTCACACTCCTCTGCGGTCTTTTGAATAGGAGCAAAGTTTTATCCGCTGTTTCCTGTGTAGGATTGGATTTCTAATTCCTTTTAAAGTCTACTTCATTTCTATATTTCTAACGTCTCCGGCTGAACTTTGAAATTTTATTCAATAATTATTTTGTCTTCTCTCCCAATAGGAGTAAATAGATTCGCCTATCGCCCGGACCACAATACTCGGCGGTCTTTTGAACAGGAGCAGTTGTTTATCCCTTTTTTTCTGTTTAGGATTGGATTTCTGATTCCTTTTAAAGTCTACTTCAACCCTATATTTCTAACGTCTCCGACTCAACTCGGAAATATTTTACACTAATTCGACTTTGAGATCTTCGAATTTAGAGTACTGTTATCTTTCAATCATTTAACTTCTTGCTCTTTCTTACTCTAATACAACACCACACAGTAATTTTCTACCTTGAATGACTCTTGGGCCTTGTATTAGGTGAACGTTAGTAAATTAAAACAAATAATTACAGTACATTTCTCATCGCCAATGTTGTTAAATTAGTTCCTCATCGCCGAGGGGTTCTTTGTTGACTAGGAAACCACGTCAATTGTTTCGGGAAATCAACTTTTCTTTTCCACTCAGCCAATATGTATGCAAATTAGAAACAAATTCCCAAGTATGGACAGCAAATATGACGAAAGAATGGGAATAACGTTAGCGAAATATCTACTGAAGCGCACTGTTTAATATTAGAAAAATGTTATAGAATGTGACATATCCAAGGAAGGACGGAGTGGTTTTATTTTTCTTTCTATAAGCTATGTCTCTTCAGGACATTTTTTTTGTTTTTATACTCTAACTTCTGACCTTGATCATCCGTCCTGTTTTGCCATTCATTAACACAATGTCGTTAAATAGATTGTGTTTCTTTTTCTTCTCTTGGGGTGTCCTAGGTGTTAAATTCTGTGCATCTTTTCTCGTGATTCCTTAAAACTTTCTCGTTGCTGAGATATTGTGTCTGTCGCATTGCCAGCATTCATTGATAGAGATAGAAGCTTAAAATCGTCATCTGTGAGGAAATTGCACCGCGTTCACTACCGTAGAAAGTTAAGTACATGGCAATTTATTCCTGTTTCTAACGAAATTTTCCTGTTTCTTCAGAGATTGCTGCGCGTTTGAAAGGCATCTTTCCCTATTTCCAAAATCACATCGGATTTCAGTGTCACATTTTCCGTTGTTTGTTAAAACAGTTCTCAAATAGTTTTAAATTTCTTTGCTCATTTGACTTTGTTTAAGATATTTACATTATTTGGACTGTTCTCTTTATTGCCATATTCACGATTTCTCAGCCGTTTTACGCTCCGGACGTCATCAAAAATACGTCTGTATTTTTTGTAATACAGACAGCTAGAATAAAACAATAACAAAATTGTATTATGGTTTCTAAGAAATTACGCTTATAAGTAACTAGCAGTATAGGCCGGCGTTGGTCGGATGTAATGAAAGCTTTAAAACTAATCCATGGTCCTGGAGCTCAGAATCAGCCTAAAGAATATTTGTGTAAAGTTTGGTAAGAATCGGCTAAAAATTGTGGATTTGTATAAAGGCCATACAGACAGATAAACAGAAACACACACACAAACATCTTGCCTTTTATATATATATTATCGATTTTTTTCACTATTGTAAGAACTGCAACCTTGAAATTTCTGAATATCGTTTCTTATGTCTTTGTCTATGAGTGTATGAAATTTGATTAAAATCGGACAACTCCTTCTATAACCCGATTTTTTCGATTATCGATTTTCGATATTTATCGGGGGTACCTCGACACAAAGCCTAGCTAAGAACACTCGCAGACGCTTATAGTACAACTGTGTAAATTTTCAAGAAAATCGGTTCAGCCGTTTCGGAGTCTATAGGTAACGAACACACATACACAGACATATATATATATATATATATATATATATATATATATATATATATATCACTGATATCCCTAAGGACACATGGATAAAAATGTTACCTTAGTGATCCAAAAAGTAACTTGACCCAAATACTAGAGAGTTCAATACCTGACCAAAGGAGTGGAGAGAAAAACTGAGTTGAATTACTAAAGGGAATTAACTGAAACCGATATATAAGCCATGACACGTGGGATTAGAATAATCTACCCTCGAGGACTAAATAAAGAGTTCAGTTCGAATTTCCAATGTATATCACTTGAAGGCAGGAATGTACAAGGGCTGAATATGGTAATAAAGATGAGGACAGTCAAAACGATGTAAATAGTTACAATACCCCATCAAAGATTTTGACATCTTTTCGTATGTTTTTTTCAACATAAGCTGATCATCTTGTAAACAATCATACATTCTGTTTTATATAAAAAAAAAAAAATAGCCACTTTATGAAGCTTCTTGCTGAGAAGTTCATGTAGGTCTGTTTCTGTCTGCTGTTAGCCCAATGTGATCTGCGTATCTAATATTGTTAAAATTGTATTCATCAATAACAAAACTAGTTTGGATCTCTAGTAATATTTGCTCGGCCTCTCCACTAAGGTTAAATGTAACCCAAGGTCATTTTAACATTTGCTGTGCTATTCATATACTAATGCATGTAGGCCAATGACAAACATTGATTCGTGTCCAGCCCCTGCGACCACTGTCATGCTGACATCCATATTATACCTACTTAACCTCTTGTGCAATGAGAAAGGTGCTGCCACAGGGTTGGAATCCCCAGGACTGAGCAACTTCTCCAATCTAAGATTAGGAGAATCATAGCTCTACTTACAGTAGAAAGGGTCATTAACACAATGTCGGGTTTAACGTGGGGAAAACGAACGTGTACACCGGACAGAGCCACAACTGAGTCGCATTATTTTCGAAGACAGAGATGCAACTGAGTGATTATAAACCTACCTGGTAAGTGTAATTACCCTGGAGCGAGTTGTGACACAAGGTCGGTTTTTAGAGTGGGGAACCCGAGCGCAGATGCTCGGGTCACTGGCCAAAGATTACATGGTAACTGGGTACAAAGCTTGTCTTAACATGCCTAAACTTGTGTTAACATGTTTAAACGTGTCATAATTGGTCATGCCTACCCTCACAGGAGACCTGTACCAGGTAAGTTAGGTTTTCTAGTTCTTAGAATCACCTCCTTATATTAATATATTAATTATATTAATATATATTAAGCTTATGCTTCTTTTTGTGTCCCTTTTCAGCTTTTTTTATTTATTTATCTGTATACAGGTGCTTTGTTCTCAGTAAAATGTTCCAGATTATTATTATATCTTTCCTAAATAAACCAAATCTACCTTCGGGTTTCTTTTCGTGTTTGCCATGAACCCTTTATTGGGCTGTGCTAAGAAAAGCGCGTGGGCTTAATTAGCATTCATCTCCTTCCCTAATAAAAAATAGAAGTGTCCGAGTAGTTTGTCGTACAAGATGTTTATCTTTTTCTACCGTGAATGCAATAATCTTGTTTATCTATTTACTGCTATTTAAAAATGAATGGAACTTCGCGTCTGTTTTCCTACCAGATTTTGTTATTCTTATACATGTACTCGAAATGAGAAATCAGTGAGTTCGAATTCCAGTTAAGTTAGTTGCATTCACTTTTGCACAAACACCCCAGGTCAAAGTAAGAGTCCTTGTTTTCATTTCTCCCTCTGAGTTTAATAGAATAGACTGGGTTCTTCTGCGTTCAGACAGCAGCCTGTCTAGGAGAAAGGAAACTGACTTCAAAACCAGCTTGCAGAGGGATGGGATCCGTCAGGTCATCTTGCTATAGGAATACCATTGCTATAATGGCTGTAATTCACTTACCTTTATCACGCTTACGACACCGTTTGTTTTTTAATTTTTTTTTATATTATTATTTTCCCTGCGCAGTCTTTTTTCCGAAGAGAAATACGGATGCCGATGCAAGGCACACTCAGGAGTTGTTCTTTGGAAATGGCAAAATTAATAACTAGGTTATCTTGCTCTAGTAATAGCATTGCTACCATGGCTGTAGTACACGTACCTTTATCACGCTTACAAAACTGGTGATGCGGTAAAGTATATATATATATATATATATAGGAAAAACTACTAAAAAGTTGGAAGTTTAAAAATGTATTTTTTTGACAGTATTTATTTATTTCTATTATTATATTTGATATTTCAGACCGTCCTCGGCCTTTCATCAGAAACAAACGATTTTAAATTTTAAATTAGAAGCGTTTTCGCGAGGAGCGTTCGTAGAGAGATTGTTTACATCGCGTGACGCAGAAAGCGACAAATTTTTTAAAAAATATTTGTAAACATAGACCTATCTTTAATAATACTAATATACGTATATATATATTATTTATCTTGAAGAAGAGAAATACAGATGCCGATGCAAGGCGCACTCAGTTGTTCTTTGGAAATGGCAAAATTAATAACGTGGTATTTTTGGACATTCCTGCTTGACGTTATATTTGCATCAGACTATTTTGATTTTTTTGTCACACGCACACATAATCGAAGTAACGGATGACGAAAACTGTGCCAATGTCAAGAATGACGAAAGACTTCAGAAAAGAGATTGAAAAGCAACATTCTTATGAGCCGTGTCATTTCAGCATGTAGGCGATCATGGACCTCCACTTATCTCTATCCTTCGTTACTCTTAACACTTCTCATTTTGGTATTTCTTCCAAACCCTGCTCCGCCATCAAATTGCTCAACCTCGTCAAGCATGTCCCGCCTTGTTTTCCACTGTCTCTTTTCCGTGCGTATCAGATTTTCCAAGACACCCTTCCTCATTTCCCTGAAACTTCAGCTGTCTCTTTCTGGTGTTAACTTTCCGTTTGCATCATCTCCAAAACCTTGTCGTTGCTCACATGTTCGGTTCATGGTATCCTCAGATTATAAACAAAGAATTGAGTCTCGGCTGCTACGTGATGTCTGCCCTAAAAGGGTAGACATCAGATAGCAGCCGAGGCTCTATTCTGTAGCCCAGACTATTCTTTTCTATAGCAGTGAGTGCTGGCATTTTATAATACGAAAACATAACATAACACGAAAACATAACATATCCGAAACAGCTGAAATGCGGTTCCACTGACGAATCTTTAAAATATCATCGACAGAACACGCAACAAACGAGAATATAAAAAATTAAACGCATTAAAAGGTAATTTTAGCAGAGAAGAAGCAGTCCCTTTTACAGTGAAACCGATAAAATGCAACCGCAACTTCTACTCCAACAGTTTCTTTCCTCGCACTTCCCGACTGTGGAATTCCCTTCCACACGATTGCTTCCCCGACGGCTACAATCTCCAGGAGTTTAAATGTAAGGTCAATAGACACCTCCTAACACACTAACCTGCTCCCATTTTATCAAGCACTCTTCCCATCTGCCCAACCCTCATCCTCGGTATCCTTACTCATCTGTCACCTTCCTCCTGACATTCCCTATGTCTAACCACTCCTTCTCTTTACCTTCCCCTATGTAGCCCCATGCGCAATAGTGGCAGTTGAATGCCTTGCTTGGGGTGAGATGATTAAAAAAAAAATCACCGACTTAACTTGACAAGAAGCTAAGATTTTGGTGGTTAAGAAACAACATCTCGGGAGGGTGTCACTTTGTAAAACATATTTCATCGACCCTTACAGTCCAGAATCTAAAACCTATCATACTTCATAATATGCATCTCCTCTTCTTTGCACCCTGGAAACTATCTTCATCAGTAATTCTCTACCTTAGGAGTTCTTGGGTCTTGCGTGTACAATAGGACAAAAATTACTACACATCAAGAGGGAGGGCATCGATCATTAAAAAAATGCCGATATCATGAAAACTTTTTTACAGCTCTGAGTTAAATAGCATGGCAGAATAGGCTTTTTCACTGTCAACCAGTCTGAGAGAATAAAAACTAGATTCCATTGCTTTGCGAGTATCACTAATAGAGAAGGCTAAAGAGTAAATCTTAGATAAACCCAAGAGACGTGAAAGCGGTAAATGATGTGCTGCGTCACTTGCCGGCAATGTCTGCATCAGTGTCGGTGCAAAGCAGTATTGGTTTATCTTTTTTTTAGGACTCTACCGACAATGATCTCCATTGCATCTGTCCATGCCTGCAGTTCTTTGCGCTACATCATCTCTACATCAGGACTACTCTTCATCTATAAAGAAAAATACTTGTCAAAAAATACTTCTTCTTCTATGTGCCCTGTCCCTTCAGGACGTAGGCGATCATGGCTCTCCACGTCTCCCTATCCCTTGTGGCTCTTAGTATGTTTGCTCCTGTTGCTCCTGGCAACCCCCGTTCCGTCATCCACCTGATCAGGCCCTGCAAATATGTTATCTGCTGCCTTCCTCTGTCTCTCCTTCCTTCTATCTGTCCAGTCAGTATCAGGTTCTCCAGGCTCTCCTTCCTCATTGCATGTCCCAGGAACTTCAGTTGTCTCTTCCTGATGCTCAGCATCAATTTCCTTTTTGTTGCCATTCTTTCTAACACCTCGTCGTTGCTTGTATGCTCAGTCCACGATATCCGTAGCATCCTTCTGTAGAACCACATTTCGGCCGTCTCCAGTTTTGTCCTCATTTTCGATATGTATAACAAATTACCGAAAACATCACGCTATAAAAGAAGCCCTGTGCACCAAACATCCCTTCTCCACCGTCAGCTTGTTTGACAACGGGAGTGGCGTACTAAATGACTTAGAAATAGAAAGTCGCCTAATCGAATCCCAGCCATGTCCGAAACAGGACGGCCCCGAATAAACGCTTCTACTAGGATTCAAAAACCACACAATACATCTTACAGTCAAAACATGAAAAGCAACTAACAGTACTAAAAACAAAAAAAAATCCTCTTGGAAATGGCTAAGGAAGTGGAAAAAAGCGCTTGGGACTATGAACGATATGAACATTTTTGTACTCCATCACTTCAGTAAAACGAAAAAAAACAAAAATGATGGAGGAAAAAATAATACAAAAATAAAATATTCCTTTTGTCATATTTAACGAAATTATATATATATATGATGCGTTCAAATTTCACTCTAATATATATATATATATATATATATATATATATATATATATATATATTAGAGAGAAATTTGAACGCATCATATGCTCAGTTCAATGTAAAATACCATAAAATTACCTGATTACACAAAAGTGACGAATTAATATAAATAGATCTTATTCAGCATATTTCTATAGGTGAGTGAAATATTTTAAAATTATAATCTAAACGCTCTCCGAAAATTTGTGCATATTGCGAATCTCTGCATCAACCGTCCAACTCTCTTAGGGGGAAAAAAACCCAGAGAAAATGACCAAAAGGATGGGCTCCGTCAGGTTATCTTGCTCTAGTAATACCATTGCTACCATGACTGTAGTACGCGTACCTTTATCACGCTTACAAAACTGGTAATGCGGCAAAGTATATATATATATGTGTGTATATATTATTTATCCTGAAGAAGAGAAATACGGATGCCGATGTAAGGCGCACTCAGAAATTGTTCTTTGGAAATGGCAAAATTAATAACATGGTATTTTTGGACATTCCTGCTTGACGTTATATTTTCATCAGACCATTTTAATTTTTTGTAACACGCGCATGTGCGTACATAATCGAAGTAATAAATAAAATATTCCTTTTGTCATATTTAACGAAACTAATATATATATATATATATATATATATATATATATATATATATATATATATATATATTTGAACGCATCATATGTTCAATATAAAATACCATAAAATTACCCGATTACACAAAAGTGACGAATTCATAGAAATAGATCGTATTCAGCATATTTCTCTAGGTGATTTAATTTTTTTTAAAAATCATAATCTAGACGCTCTCCGAAATTTTGTGCATATTGCGTATCTATGAATCAATCGTCCAACTTCCTTGGAAAAATAATCAGAGAAAATAACCAAATAGCAGATATTTTTATTCTTTTTTTTATTTTCTCCTCATATTTTTTTCAATAGGATTAAATTGATTCGCCTTTCGCCTAGTTCACATTGTCTTTTGGACAGGAGTAGAGCTTTACCCATAGTTCCCTGTCCAAGACTGGGTTTTATTGTTCTTTCTAAAGAACTCTCATTCTCTTCTACTCCCAGTAACTCATCGTGTCCGAGTGGCATTATCGCCTTGCTTGAGACAATTTTTTTGAGAAAAGACTTTATGGTCAAGCTATGAACTTTTCAGAATCACCATTTCGTTTGAGGAATATCTTTAACCAGAAGGATATGTTTTTGAATTGGCGTTCACTGATGCAGTCATCGCCTTCTTCAAAGAGACTTGTCATCACAAAATGAACACGAATTATCTGCTTTACTCCGTTTGTTGTCAGATCAAAAGAACCTTGTCATGATTTAATGGTAAGTTATTCTTTGTAATTTTGTAACGTATTTTAAGTCTAAAACTTTAACAAGTACGAATGGAGAAAAGATACTTTTGTTTAAAGGATGTGCGTTGTGGTGCAGTGGATATCGGCTCGAAACGAGAAAATCGGGGAGCCGAGTTCGAATTCCAGCTGAATTCATTGCATTCACTTACGCACAAATACCCTTGGGAAAGGTATTAATCCGTCTCTTCCCTCCAATTATGGATTAAATAACAGGACAGATTGGGTTCTATAGCCTTGGTCGGCAATCAGTCTACCGCAGAAAGCAATGGCAACCTACTGCGGGATAATCTTCTGCCCAGTCAGTCATGTCTCTTTGGAGACATGATCGCCCAAGCGCCAAGCGTGTATCACGTATGGTACTTAACTGACTGAATATGAACGATCATCAGCTCCCATAACCAAGTGCAATCGGTGGGGACACTGTGCAGCTAAGCATCTGACTAGTTCCCTCCATATTCTTGTGTTCAAAGCCGGGGAGATATTTTTGTGTAGTGCGTCTTCGACAACTAGACTTAGCGGTGCCTATTCCTTTTCAGGTCATATGGTTGCTCAGATTTAACAATTACGTCAAAAGTGTTATTTTTAATTTAATGATAGCAATGCGGCATATATTAAAAATATAAATATATATAATCTAGACTGACCTCAGATCATGTCAGAATAGACTTTGCATTCAGAGAAGCCAGACGTAGAAATGACCTGAAGGGCGAGATGTAAAGTCTGGGTGAAGATCCACGATTCACCTGATATTAGTGGTTACCCCCGACTGATGAAAACGTGATCGGCTTAGCTGCGCGTGCGAAGTTAACGCGTTGGAAGAACCGTAGTAAGTGGGTATATCAACACTCACCCCAGAGAGGCGGTTGACTCGGGTGAAAGTGTCATCAAGTAGAAAAATTTAACTGTCTTGGTGTGTGAAGTTTGCTGCAGCTGAGAAAAACAAACCACGTGGTGTCCCAAGAAGGGGGGGAAATATCGTTGTAGAGTTGAAGAAGAAACTAAGATCTCATAAGGATGGTTTTCATAAACGCGGGAAAGTGTATCTCAGACTTAAAGACGCATGTCCCAAGAATCTAAATATACGCCAGAGACTCCAAAAAAAAAAAGCAGCTTCATCAAGGTAGATCACCATTCCTCGATTCTTCGAATTTCAACTTTCAACCAGCGTCATTTTAACTTATAATCTTTTCGAAGTAAATTTCTTTAATGCGAGAAAACAGATTTGTATTTGAAAGAGCTGTTAACATGGTGGTTTTCTAAGCGTAGCTTAGATGAGGCCGAAAGTATGGGACACCCAGTGAGGATCGAACTCACTATTCAAATGTAATGATTCTAGCAAGACAAGCTTGCTAACCATTACACCACCTCGAGGTACCCAAAGAGCTGTTAACATGTCTTGATAATTTGAGGGACACAAGGGAAATCTTATGCAAGGCCTCTATTGTCATTTGTATCTTGTGAAAACTATTTTTGTTCTTGTAATAAACGTTTGTTTCTTTGCACATTAACGCCAGAGTCTTGTTTTATTTCTTTCCTTCGTGACATTTAGGGATAACAGATTTGACATCCTCCTTACTTTTCTTCTTATAAACGCTTTTATATATACCTGCGTCGTGGTGCAGTGGATATCGACTCGGAACGACAAATCGGGAAGCCGAGTTCAAATTTCAGTTGAATTCTTTGTATTCACTTACGTGCAAATAACCTTGGGAAAGGTATTAATCCATCACTTCCTTCCAGTTATGGGTTAAATAACAGGACAGATTGGGTTCTATAGCTTTGGTCGGCAACCAGTCTACCGCAGAAAGCAATGGCAACCTACTGAGGGATACTCTTCTACTCAGTCAGTCTTTCGTGACATGATTGCCCAAGCGTGTATCACGTATGGCACTCAACTGACTGACTGATTTTAATTGAAATAATTGAGACACACACATTTATATATATATATATACAATTTTTCACTTTAACTGAATAGGGTCATGTAGACTTCGAAGTTTCGTGAGGGTACCATTGTTTTCACTCATCGGGGCTGGTTTTGTCAGCTATTAAGTCCCTATCTCCTTTCCTATTTATATAAACGGACACCCACTCACGCGTACATTAAAAACAAATAATAAATCATTAGAAAGAAACCAAACACTTGCAAAACAAAAATAAAAATCAACCAATTGCAAGCGGAACCGCTCCCAGAATATATCAAATTACACCAGGCTCCTTATTTATTTATTTATTTTTTTTTAATCATTTCACCCCGAGCAAGGCGGAAACGCCACTGATGTGCAGGGGGCTACATAAATGTAAAAAGATTAATTAGAAAAGAGTGAGGAGTACAAACTAGTTAGAAAGGAACAATAGAAAGCAGGTGCGATGACAGATACATAGGTGGAGAGAAAGGGAAGGTTATACAGGGGTGGGGAGAGAGCTAGAGTCCAGTGGTTAGTAGATGAGTATTGACTTTGCATTTAAATTTCTGGAGGTTGTAGCCGTCAGGAAAGCAAGAATACGGGAGCGAGTTCCACAGGCGGGAAGTGCGAGTGAAGAAGCTGCAGGAGTAGAATTGTCGTCTGCATTTGGCTAACCTGACTGTGAATGGGTGGGACCCAGTTGCCAGTCTGGTTGCACGAGTAAACACCCGTTGAGGAGGCATCAGTGACTTAAGCTGTATTTATTTTTGTAAAATACAAAAAATGTGGCACAAGGCCGAAATTGGGGATGGGGAAGGCTGGTCATCATCTGTCCTAGTTTAACTTAGCTATTCACTTTCGTCGACCCTGACACACTTACAATAATCCTTGCACCATAATACCACTTTTTTACTTACCATTCTTACCACGTTCACCATAATACCTCGGCTGCTCTATGATGTCCTACTTAACTCCCATATTTACAGTATTCAGAGGAGGGCATGGGCAGAAAATAACAACAATAAAATATCCCCAATGGTTCTATACAATGAAAGAACGATATATACAAGAAACTAAATAAAATCGTATTAGTAATAAAAGCCCCCCACTACTTCTAATATTGTGACAGCAAAATCACTTCCCCGGACGAAATATAATGCGTGGCTTTAGAAATATCATAATACCACTTATCCGATCAGCAAACACTCACACAATCACTCACACATTTAAACACCATAACAAAAACGAAAAGCACACTTGAAAAATAACGAAAGACGCCACGCATCCACCGGAGAACTAATATTGTTGAACACCTAAGGTGGGAAAGGGGGTGGGGGATTAAACTAAAAGAAAACTGGGGCCAAAAAGAAAAAAGTGGGGCCAATGAGCAATCATAACCTAGCTAAGTTACCTTTAAAGAGAGAAAACAGAAAATCAAATACTTCCTATTCTAAACTAACAGGGAAGGGGTGCACATGTTGTGCCCAGCACACCCAATATCCTGATGCCTAACCAGCATCAAACAACCACTCCAGGTCAGCACCTTTCACTCGACAGAGACGCGCAAGACTCACCCACCTTTTGCCAAATTCAGATGGAGTGAGTCGTTTCCTTTCCGTCCTGATCTTGACTTTAAGCTGATGCTTAAAGAACAAGATCAGTTGGGAAGAGGTAAACTTCTCATCACCATAGAATTCCTTCTGTCGCGTCGTCCAAATCACGATTCGCATAACACCTAGTAAGCAAAAGAGCACATAGTGCTCAGCCCTAGATAACGGAGGTACGACATTGCTACAAACAGAACTAGCCTCAAGGACAAAGAACTTTCCACGCAGCATACGGACCATGAGATCTTCAAGGAACTTACATAGCGGCGCAACAACACTGCAGTGGAAGAAGGCATGATCGACGGATTCCGCCGACAGCCCACAACGCACGCAGGTTGATTTCGGTGTTAGGCCCGCTACATGAAGTTTCTTGCCTACCCAGAGAGCCTTTCGAATCATCAGCCAGGTGAGTGATGCCTCATCGTTAGTGAGACATTTCAACCCAGGCGCCCAAGGCCATATGGAGCGAGCCTCCTGCTTCGTAAGCCCGAGCTCGCCAATCAGTTCATCTTGAACGGCCCCCCTAACTAACACCCGATATAATGCCCTAAGAGACAACGATTGGGCGTTGGAGAGGCCATCCGTAGCCCGCAAGAGAAACTGGAGAGCCAAACGACATTCTTTATAGAAGGAGCATTCGCCACGAGGAATACGGCCGGCCTCTTCCTCCGACAAATGCACACTTCTCAAGGATGGAAAGTTTTTATGGACGTCCTCTTTAACGAGGGCGCCTTTCTCATCCACTAGCATACACATTCGATCCAGGAATCTAATGCGAAGCGTATGTTGACGAATCTCAACGCTAGGCATGCCCAGACCGCCTTCAGATGGATGAAGGTAACAGATCTCGCGACGCACCTTGGGAGCCTTGCCTTCTCGCCAAAGGAAAGAGAACAAGAGCTGAATCAATCCCAAACGAATGGCACACGGGAGAGGAAGTACGGAGAGTCGGTAAAGGAGAATCGGGTAGATGTGCGAGGCACATACTTCCGCCCTCCCCTTTAAGGAAAGATTCCTCCGAGTCCACAGATGAACTGCGCCCTCGGCCTTCTCTTGAACCTCCGACCAATTCATTTCCAACTGGAGATCAGGACCGAAAAAGACGCCGAGAATCTTGATCGGCCCGTCCGTCCAGAGGAAAGGTCCGGGGAGAGAAACTCCCTTCCACGCACCCAATCGCAAGCCAACAGACTTATCGCGATTGATCTTGGCCCCTGTCACCGTCTCATAGCATCTGATTTCTTTGCTAACTTCGTCAATCTCGGCTTTGCTCGACACAAAAACCGAAACGTCGTCAGCATAGGCGGATTACCTGGCCGAGGTGGTAGCACCAGGTAGGGAAATTCCGCGAAGGACCGGATTCGCCTTTAACTTGCGAAGGAAAGGCTCCAACGCAAGAACGTAAAGCAAAGGCGAAAGTGGACAACCTTGACGAATGGAGCGAGATAATGTGAAGGGCTTCGATCTTACCCCATTCACTTCCACCAGCGCACCGGGGGACTCATACAGCAGTCGGATCCAGGTGCGAAAGTACGGCCCGAAACCGGCGGCGGAAAGGACAGATTCCAAGAAGCGATGGTCAACCCTATCGAACGCCTTGGACTGATCCAAATTGATCAGCGCGGCTTCAGTGTCGGTTTTCTCGATGATCAGGCGTACCAAATGAAGGTTGTCCTGAATAGTCCTGCCCTTCACAGCACAAGTCTGCTCGGGGCCAATCAGACTAGATAGGACAGCCTGCAAACGGCCGGCCAAGATCTTGGCAAAAATCTTTAAGTCAGTATTTAACATCGTTAAAGGCCGATAATTATCTATGCCACCCCCACCGTCCTTGCTCTTGCGAAGCAACTTGATTACACCCCTGGTGAAACGTCGAAGTATAGACCCCTGCTTCATCCAGTTGTTATAAACAAGAGCCAGCAGAGGAACAAAAACGGACGACTGCCTCAAGTACAGTTCGTAGGGAAGACCATCCAATCCTGGAGTTTTGTCCCGGCCAACCAATTTCAGCGCATCCCAGATTTCCGACTCTGTTATGGGCCCCTCGCACCTAGCCGCTTCAGCCGCCGAGAGGCGGGGAAAGTCAGCCAAATAGGTATCGAACTGAGCCGAACTCAGACCGGGCTCCCTGGTGAAAAGATCCTGGAAGTAATCCCGAAAAGCCCCACATATACCCACGTCTGTAGTCACGGTACGTCCATCCGGCAATGTGATGTCCTTGATATGCCGATTGACTGCTCGCCTAGCTTCTTCTGCACGCAATTCTGCGGCCATATTCGTTGCCTCAGAAGACATTCTTTTTAACCTAGCCCTAACTACCAGAGCTTGATCCTTCTTGATAAGCAAGGAGGCCAGCTCGGCCCTAGCTAAGGCTACGTCCCCTCTATTACGGGATTTAACTGCCCGATCAACTTTCTTTTCTACTGCCGTTTGCGCCGCTAAATTAGCTAAGTTGAGCCGACGACTATAGTCGGCAGCAAACGACCTAAGTTTTGATTTTAGAGTGTCCCACCACTTATTCCCAACCACAGCCCCCGTCAGTTCCCGCTTTAGTGTTAGTAAAAGCTGGTGCTGGAAATCTTGGCTATCAAATAATGACGCGTTCAATTTCCAGTAACCAGCCAACTTAACCTTAGGCTTATCTAAGTTTACACGAACCCGGACGAGCCTATGATCCGTGTAAACTATCGAATGGAAACTTGGACAACCTAAGAGCCCTACGTCGACTCTCTTAACTAGGACTCGGTCGAGGTAGCTGGCGCTTACCTTCGAAACCGAGCTGCCCCTATTAGTCCAAGTCCACACTACCTCCCGGGGGTGTTCATTTCGGTATTTATCGACAAGATCATTCCTGTCGATAAATTCCCGAAATGGTTTCACATCCGGGTTGTTAGTACCCGATCTTTCTCCTATCCGATCTTTCTCAGGGTCAAGGACGGCATTCCAATCCCCCGCTAAAATTACCCGCCTCGATGTTCCAAAGAACGACTCGAGCTGCCGAAACAAAGCAGGACGCTCCGCATGGACATTGGGCGCATAAACCCCAATGAGGCGAAAAGACTTCTCCTTTATGGTAATATCCAGCACACAAATCCTGCCCGCTGGATCCGCGAAGACAAGCGTACACACCGCATTCAATGACTTGCTCACTAGCCAGGAGACACCTCTAGAACGACCATCAAAACATGCTGAAAAGAGATCGTAATCCCTAGACAGTATGCTCTCATGGTCGCCAGCTGAAAAACGGGTCTCCTGTAAACAGCAAACATCCACACCGAGGCGCTGGAGATCATGAGTGAGTCTCACCCTCCGAGACTCGGACCTCAGCCCCCGGGCATTTATACTTGCTAACCATAAAGCCATTGTGATACGTAATTAGGGTTGGGGTCCTGGACAGAACATGGTCGGGGAAAGGATGCCGACAGCCTCTCCCATGGACCCATGGCCCATCTCATTCTTGATGGTGCCGTCAGAGGAGACGCCGCCAACATCCCAGGGAAAGGTTAGTTTTAGCGCCCTATAGAGGGAGGGGTGAACTAAAACAGGGACCCGTCCTGAACAAAATTTCTCCAAGTTTGTTAGTCTTTCTGATTTTGTAGTGATGATTGGTGGAGTCAGGGATATTACTTTGGCCGCCTCCTCGACCATGCCCCACACCTGCCGCGCCCCCGACCCCGTGCGGATAACTGTTAATATCCTCTGAGCAGTAGGGAAGTTTTGTGGCACTTCCACATCCTTGTCCCCGCACTTCTTCATTGCCAAGAGCGCGTTGAGTTGTTTTATTCTTTTTCCAAAATCCTTGGCTCTTTCGGCCTGGGCCGGGGAAATACGGCAGATGTCCTCCCCTTGCCTGTACGGCACTTTTGCAGGCTTCTTGCGCGTTTCTTTTTCCTCCGATGAAGCACTCCTTTGCCTTTTTAATGGAGGCGGCATCAGTTTTGGAGGAGAGGGACAGGGAGAGAGGCAGGGAGAGACTCTGAAATAATTGATAATAGGGCTGGGATCCCGACTGCGAGGGGAAGGTTTCCTGGGCGTGGGTTGAGAAGAATGCACTTTCTTCGGTCTCTCCGTCTTTTTCTTTTGAGGGGAGGACGGGGCAGAGGCCGAGGGGCACGAGCGACGTTTTTCCAGTTGTTTTAACCGCTCTTCTGAAGGCCGAAAAGAACGTTTTTCTAGCTGTTTCTTCAGCTCCTTAATTTTTAAGGTTTTTTCGTATCCCGGATCGTAGGCTTTTTTTAGGTCTTCTAATTTAGGAGCAGACCAGGCCGAGGCATCGCCCTTCTTGCTGGTAGAGGGAGTGGGGCTGTACGTGCCTTTAGTCTTTGGGGTCTCCGGGGACCGAGGTTCCGCAGCTTGGCGCTTCCCCCTGGCCCTGCCAACAACCAGCCACTCCCCCTTATCCTTCTCCTTGGCTACACTTGCAGCTGGTGATGGTTTTTCGGGGGGTGAGGGAACTTTTTTGTTCCCAACCGGGGTAACTGCCGCACCGGTCCTGGGTATTGGCATGCCCACTACGGGCGAGACGGATGTAACAGAAGCGGCCAGAGGGGGATTTTGGTCGACTGGGGCCTGGCTTCCAGAGGACTTCTTCTCTGGGCAGGAGGAGGAGAGGTGACCAATCTCTCCGCACCTCCAGCATTTCGGTTTGCGACCGGTAACTATTACCGGTAGGCTCAGGCCCCCTACGTCAAGACAGTTGGGGATAGTCTCGAAGTCTTCACGGCTGATCATAATATCAAAAGACCATCCCCCGGTCAGGTCTTCGCAGGAGGCATCTAAAATTTGGCCAAACTGCGAAAAGTACGCAGCCAGATGCTCCCCGATGACCTGAGGAGGAACCTCATACACTGCTACCTTGGTCCTTCGTTTGCCATCGTACTCACATCTGAATATGAGATCTTTCATTATCAGGTCTTCCGTTGCCAATTTTATGCAATCTTCTGGCGTGGGTAGCAGTATGTCCCACATGAAGAAGCCCGCACCTTTAACTATTCTTAAGGGCTTATACCCCTTTGACTGTAGTGTTTTCAACACCATGTCTTTCGTGCTGCGACAAATTTTGCGCGTACGCTTGTCCACCACGAAGACTGACACTATTTTTTTTCCAATCCTCTTTAATTCTTGGGGATCCTCCAAGAGCCCACCTTCTACGACAAGGTGTGCGTAGCTCTTAGCTCTCTCCAAGAACTCCGCCAGATTGATCGTGCATTTCGGAGGGGACTTCCAGCCACAGGGCAATTCCCCGGCCTCAGCATCTTTCGTTGTCTTGTCTTTTTCTTCAAAGTTTTGCTGGCCATTCTCGGCCATAGTTGCTTTCATTTCTTTGTCTTTGTCTTTTTCTTTGCCATGCTCTTCTCCCGGAAGAGGGGGAAATGCCTCATCGGTTTTTTCCGGTGGGCCCTTCCAAGTGGGGTCAAAGTTCAATTTTTTCTTTATTGACCGACTAGTGTCGGCCATTTTTAAGTTTCACAACTCCACTCAACACTTTTTTGTTTTTTTTTTCCACCAATCTAACTTATATGGAGGGGTGGGAAAAGGCGGGAGTAAAAAAATGGAAAAAAAAAAAATATATATATATATATAAATAAAAATAAATAAAAACACAAACTAAACAAGCAACAAAGAAAGACAAGGAAACGGTTTTAAAATAAAAACAACAAACCCCGAAGGATTTTAAAATAGATAAAGAATAAGTTTAGCCAATAACGGCCAAAACACTAGCCTTTAAAGGCCAAAACTACACTAAGAAAATGCCTTAAAACGGCAAAAAGATAAGCCTCTAGAGAGGTTTACCAAAATAAACGAAAACAAACAATGAATAAACTTTACAAGTTACAATAAAAAGAAATAAAACAAACAAAAAAAAAGGAGCTGCCTAAAAAAGGCTACTCTCGTTAAAAATAGGAGGAGGGGCAAAAAATAAACTTTGCTGGGATAAATAAAGTTTACAAAAAAGGAATAAACGAATTAAATTTGTACAACGAATAAACTTTACAACAATGAAACAAACTACACAAAGAAAATAAATACGCAAGTCAAACAAAAAGCGAAAAGTCGCCTAAGGCAACCTCCGTAAATGAAATATGGGGAGGGGTTAAAAAGAAAAGTGGAAAAAATAAATTAAACGGTTTTTTTTTTTTGGTCAAAAATTCAAATGAAAGTTACTATTAAAAGAAAAGTTTTTAAACAAAAATAAATATGGCACTTAAGGCCAAACGGATACTGAAAAAAAAGAGAAACAAAAAATAAATTCAAGACGGCCGACCTAAACAAAAACAAATATGGCCGACAAAAAAAATACGAAACTAAAATACAAAAAGCTAGAAAATAAAATTAAAAAACAAAGCAAGAAAACGAAAAGATAAATAAAATTAAACTTAGCTAAACCAAAGAAGGGTCTTTTGTGTGAAATAAAAGTAGTCCAAATGGGTTATTTGCAAACAAAAAGTCTGACGCTCGTCAAAGCAAGTCAGGAAATGACAAAACACGTCAATCAGTGACTTAAGCTCGTCCGAGCAGAAGCCATGAAAGTATTTATAGAACAGACAAAGGGAGGCCACATTTCGACGATGGGGAAGTGGCTGCAGTCGAGTCGCCAGATCAGTACCTATCACATTACAGACTCTCCTTTGGAGCCTGTCGAGAACACTGAGGAGAACGGCAGGGGCACCTGACCATAAATGGCAGCAGTACTCCATGCACGGACGGATGGTTGACTTGTATATATGCAGGATGGATTCAGGTGGAAAAAACATCCTGGATCGACATCGTGACCTAACCTTCAAATATTTACTGAAAGTTAAAGCTTCTCTTCCAACAATAGCTATATTGAAAAATACTCTAGTTACTTAAAAACCAATGCAAATAAAAATGATGGACGAAACGCTGGTAATTAAAAGAGACTAAAAAAAAAAACTACTAACAAATGTTACAAGTAACAAAATTACATGAGCAAATTTTTACTATAAGTTTTAGCTCGACAAAAAAAAAAAAGAAAATTAAAAAGATTAACCTGATATAAGTCAACGGCTAATCGATTCGAATTTACGGCTTATCAACCTTTTGTCGGTTATTTAAAGCCAGAAAATTTTAGATAAAGATTCGAGACAATGACTAAGTGATACAAGTCATACTAATTAACCCATAGCTGGTAGAAAAATATGTGGATTCATACATTCCCCCTCAAAGATATTTGCACGTAAGTAAAATAACGAATTCACCTGGAATCTGAACTCTGCTCCCCGATTAACAAGCGACTATCCATTACACCACTTGCACATCCAATCTTACAGTACCAAGACTTCCCAGGCGATGGACCTACTGAGTGAACTCGACGGCGCTTAACCTCATAAATCAACTAACACACAAAAAAAAAATCATGAATCTTTGAGAAACTAAATTAAAAGTCAAGTAAAATGACAAAAACTTACCGGATCAAAAACATTTTCCATAAAAATAAAAACTGAAAATTAAACAATGAAAGTGAAAGTCAAACACGGAGAAAAAAAAAGTCTGAAATAAGAGACGAAAAACAAAAGAAAAAAAAAAAGGAGGGACAAAAATAAATTAAAACAAGCACAATAATTATTTTAAAAAGGTCAACTTTTCTTGAATTTTTTGTTGAAGCGAAAGGGAATAAAAAAAAAAAATAAAAGAACGACGTGAAAATTGAAGAATAATAATAAAGAATCACGGCCCGAAATGCCGTTAGGCCGAAACTCAAAATAGAAATCAAACAAAAATCTGAAAAAAAAAAAAAAAAAAAATTGTATGTCAAACTTATCATAGTACGAGTATAAGAAAATTCAAAGTCTTCCTGCATAATCTAAACATAACAGTAACACAGTATTTATTGTAAAGAATATTACAATTACGGCACAAGGCCAAAGTTGTGGTGGTGGTGGCGGGTGGGGGGAACAGGATGGTCAACAAGTAACTATCCTATACCTAGCTAATCCGATTCACGACCCAGACATACTCATTTCTAATTCACCACAAGAACTTATCTATCAGCATTCAATCCTTCATATACCAAAATACCTCAAACGTTCCAGGGACCTAAAAAATCAACAAATGACCATAGAAATTTTATTATGTACAATACATCCAAAAATATATATATATATCTATCATGAAATGACATGTGGGGAGGGATATAACTCAAATACCCAAAACAAAATTTTCAACTAAAAATACAAACATAATTCATGATGCTAATTGGACCCAAGACATGAACAGTAACATAATTGACAGTTGCGTTGGACATACCTGTTTTAAAAGAGATACTTATCTATTATTATTATTATTTATTTATTTATTTATTTATTTATTTATTTATTGGGACATTACGGCACGTTCTTTTTCGTTATCGTCTTTGTTTAAATGCATTATTTATTTAAATAACAGTTTTCGGGCCTCTTGCCATTAGCCAATGAAATTCTTCCACGGAAGTATATTTCTGTGTGGGTGGAGTGTTTCCGGTTTCTTGAGAGTTATTTGGTTGGAATTGTTTGCCTTCTGCAGTGTGGTAAGTCGTTATTTGTCCTTTTTTGCCACCAGCTTTCTTTTCCTAATTTTGTACCTCATTGGTTATATTTGAAACTAACATTCACTCTGCTATCATTATTTTCTAAGACCAAGCAAAGAATTATAGAAAAACGTAAGAAATATATCCAATATAAATCTAATTTCGATAGCCTTCATTTTTAATTGAAAAATTAACCTATTCTAACGATACTCTTAATTGTTTTTCAGGTTGGCATCCCGATTCTAGTTTGTCTAGCTTTTATTCCTATATTATTTCTTTATAAACTACTCCTTGTTATACTTCAACTTATTTAAATTAACCTGTTTATTTAGAATTAATAACGAAATATTGTCAGTTTTCTTTTCCGTTTTCCCTTTAGAAGTTCCCATTTTGCGACTTTCTCCCTTGAAATTCCTATTGTACTTTATGGCATATTTAATCCTGAATCCATCTAAGACGACCTTTCGTCTACTTCTATTTTTTTTTTCTTTCAGAATTTTCCTTCTTACAAATCTTGATTCCTATTCTTGTTAAGGAATTTCAAAAAGCTTGTCCTACGAATCCTACATCTTATCTCGGTTGATTCGATGTATGATTGCCATCAATTTTGTTGACACCATTTAATTAGTTGTTGGTACTTATCACGTTCTTTTCGTTTGCAAGTATCAAACTCTTCCCAAGGCACGCCCAGCTCCCATATTATCTGTTTCGTGCTGTTGGAGAAGATTATCAGATTTGGACGAAGAGCTGTTTCAGCAGTTTGATGAGGAAATTTTAATTGCTTTTTTTCTAATCCGCTTTTAACTGCCAGTCTAGAGCTGTAGATAACACTGTTTTTAACCTTTTTTGTACTTTATTTGTTCCTGCTGTGATAAAATTGACTTAATTTGCTCTTTTTGATGACCGTGGCAGCTACGTCAGTTGTCGCTTTTAGGACTTGAATGTGTCTCCGCCAATAAGGTTCGTCGATAAAAGCCTTGGGCTAGCTACTTTTTGTAGCGATTCTTTCTTTGCACAAAGTCGACTTCATATTTTAGCCTCTCGATCTTAACTCATGTAAGTTTGCCAGGATCGGTAAGGTGTTGTATACAAATTAAACGAAGAAATGGAATTGGTTGGAGTCAACTCGTCCCAAACCTGACCACTTGATCTTTTATTCTTCTGTTTCTTTTCATCCGTCCTTGTTTGCGTATGCTTACTCTTTGAATGTGCCTTTGTTTCCCGGATTTTGCTCAAATTTCTTCCGACATGAACTGGCGTATCTCCCTGCCTTCAGTCTTATTTGTGGGAATTAGGAAACCAGCTTAGACCTGTTTCCACTTTACTATCGTCTATACTAGTGCTTTTGTTGTCGTCCTCCCTTCCGCTACCCTTAGTTCTCTGGGAGGGCTCCATTTTCTTCCAATCAGAGTTTGTATTTGGGCTGCTTTTACTTTAATGTCTCTTCAGTCTAGCTACCGCCACGCAATTGCCGAAAAAAACAGTATGGCATGATGCTAAAAGGGCTCAAAATAAAAAAAAGTTTTATCAATCTTCGTTATTAAGAGGAAAGATCAAATTTTGTTACTTTTTAGAATCTTTAAATCCTTTCTAACACGTTCGAAATTTCAGTTAATTTTTTTGTTTGTTTTCCGTCAGCAATTCACACCATACTTACATAATGTGACTACTAAGAAAAACGTAATATTACTAAAATCGTTTTTTGGCGTTGAAAAACACATTAATTTGAAAATTTTTGGAAAAATCAACTATTTGTTAATTGAACTTTCAGGACTTATTAAAAAAAAAATGAAATTATTAATGCAATTATTTTTTAGAAAATCTTGGTAAAAATATTTTTATGTTATCTCCACCAACTTCAATTAATGGATAAAAAAAAGATGTTATACAACAAATGATTTGGCATTAAATGACCCACAGAAGCCATGAAACCCAACCAACCAACTCCAATTAATTGCATAAAACTTCTACAAATACATTATTCATACCAATTTTTTTAATTAGATGCAGGTCTCATTGGGGAATGTAAATAATGTAATTCTTTTTAATTTACGAAACCATTTTTCTGAATTTGCTCTGAAAAGTAAAATAAAAACTACGCAATTTTAATGTAGATAAAATTTTAATTGATTTTATAAATAATATACTTTTAGGATGGATATCATATTCTGAAGAAAAAAAATTTGAATAATTAATTTTGATAAGAATTCTTTTCATTTCTTCTTTGCAAATTAAAGTTTCAAACATCTTTTTAATTTTCTCGAGTTACTCAGTGTCTTCAGTTATTAATTTAATAAAGACAATTTACAAATTGAAAATTGAAAAACTTAATGCAATTCATTTAGAATTAAGATTTTAAGAATAATTTTCAATTTTATGTTAAACTGCATATTTTCTTTTACAATGGAGAATTACTAATCATTAAATAGTCACGTGTTTCAAGGGTTGTTTTCTTTACGAAATGTTCAATTGGATCATGTCAATTTTGGTCACCATATTTCCAAATGTGTGAAGTGATCTAACGACAGGTGTTATCATCACCTACTTGAAAGGTAAACGAGTTTGCCCTTTCTGATTAAGAAATACTTTTATTCTAAATTTCATGCTATAAACAAGTAATATTTATTTCAAATCATTAATCTAACATTATATTTGCTAATTTTCCAAAAATAACGCGTGAGATGTATACTTTATTTTTGCAAGATTTGAAAAACCGAGAATTAGCTTTCTTTACAAATGTCGGCCGCTCAAAAAAAAAAAAAAAGGCCGAAAGGTTTTTAAATCCCAAAATCTTGGATTCCAGTGAATATAATTTCTGTTTAAAATACACCCCAGTATTTTGCTTACAATATGTAGTAAATTTAATCACTTAGCTTTCAATTAAGCTAAAATTAAGGTTTCAAGAAAATGTTTACTTTTAAAAATTCAATTTAAAACGTAGGCATCAAAAATGGAGTGAAGGTACCTGCTTTTGTCTCAGTATTTTACTCTCGCCCAATTGAAAGAATGTTATCGGGAATTGGACGTCTTGGAATTTTTTGTTTATCTCAAACGTATTAAATTTTATTTATTTACTTTATACTGAAGTAATGGCTCCAAAATTTCAGTACTTAACGTTGAGATAGTCACGAGGGTTAACAGCCGGTGAATGACGTCAAGGGATAATGACAAACGGGAGCTGCGATGTCGATCCCGGTGAAGGACGTCACCGACCAACAGCTGTAGGTGCTACTGGAAAAAAAAAACCCTACATGGTCTAAACAGGTTCTTAGATACTGCCGAGACTGCAGTTTCCATTTAAGTTAGGCTTGTAGCGGATAAGAAATGAATTGAAATCAACCTTCGCTTTTACAAAAATTCACAACGTGTGAAATCCTGGTTTTCCCAAATAGAAAAAGGATTGAACATCTGCTTAAAGAAAGTCAAAACCAGATTTCGCAAGTAGGTGCTGTAGGGTTTCATACATTGACACACACACACGCATGGTCACTCGCCGTCCACGTGATGACTGGTTCCCGCCAAAAACGATGCTAATAAAAACGGAAAACAGCACGTGGTACACTAGTTAGGATTTCGTCCCGGGACAAGAGAAAACATGTCTTCCTAACTTACACAAACACACGCGCACTAATTGCGTGTAGCAATTAGTGGCGCAAAATTTTTTACTTTTCTTCTCCTACATTAACACTATGCACATTAACTTTCATTCAAACAGGACTTTACATAAAATAACTTCCTACACATAAATCCACAATTTTTCCAACCTTCGTCAGTAGAAATCCACCGACTGTTACATTCGCATGTAAGTCCCTCTCTCTACTCAACGCACACACACACAGAACTTTGTCTTCTGTCTGACTTTCTTCATCAAGGATTTGAACTTTGAACTCTTTACGAAAATCTTAACAATTGTTACAAACCTTTGTTTCAGCTAGAGTAAAAACTTCATACATCTTATTTTGTTTCTACGAAGAGACGAAGGGGAATGACTCTTTCCTTTTCACTTTCTTATGCATGCTCTCTCAACCCCATGTAACCTTTGTCAATACATTGTTTTTCTGGTTACTTTCGCCTTTTTGTACTTAAACCTTGCTTTAAGATATGACCAAGGTTGCGTCGAGTCGACTCATAAATCTAAATTAGTAAGTGGACGCTTCGTCCACTACAGTGCTAAAATGATTTATGATGAATGGAAGCGACTTGCAAGACCAAAAGGACTTCGAGTAAGTGCGAAAATATCTAGATTACAATAAAAGAATTTCATCAACGTCAGTCATTGGGAGCCGTGAGACAAACATCTAAAATGTAACTCAACTTCAAGCGACTCAGACATTGTCCTTTTTCTCTTTCTCCTTATATCTTTCAACAATTAGTACGACAAGCATTTTGTACGAACTTTTGATACCTTAACTTTCTCATTGAACATTAATTTCTACAAATTTCTGTTATTCCTCCTTTTAATAAATGTATATTTTATTATTCCACTATTCTACACTTATCCATACATTCCAACTGACAACCGACCTTCTGATGATAATTCTGGATAAAACTTGTAAGCTGTAGGGAGTTCGGTTAAGTCTGTCACAAGGCCGAATCAAAGAAACATTATCCAGCTCTTTACGCCACAGGCTCTCTTTGTTTATACACCGTTTGTTGTTGCGTATATGTTATGATTATTGCAAAAAAAGTGCACACTTGGTAGATAATGATTAGCCGAAATAAATAAGGGACTAATTATCTCCCTTTAAACTTAGATCCTAATTGTAGAGGGCTCATAGTTCTTTTAAGGTTCCTTCCCTTTTAACTTCAGTTTCTGTAAGTCAGTCATACTGAATAAATGTTTTTGTTACTATGTCATTTAAATTATAAAGATAATCAAAAGAATCGTGCTTTAGCTACAATTGTCTTGTCTGTTGATCCGTCACTAGGATAACCTGTTGACCCTACAATTGTATGGAAAAATTAGCAGACCAATTTCATAAAGAGACTTTAGTAAAAAAAAAAAAAATGACGTTGAGAAGGAGACTGTTACTGTTTTCTCTGAAGTGGAGAGAACGAAATCCTGTTCAGGACCATATCAAGAGGATAACAAATTTTTGAAGAATTATGTTATCGGGGATATAGAAGATCAGGTTATATATTTCCGAGCTAGCTTGCTTGATTCATTATGTTGATGACAGAAGCTAACACGGAGGTTCCACGTTGAGACATTGTAAAAGGAACGCCTACTTACGAAGAGACCAAAAAAATTAAATAAACAAAAGGGGTTCAATAGCAACGAAAGTTATGACCACACAACAATGAAGAGGACCGCCGAATTGTTTTCAGTGCGGAAAATATGGGAACTTAAAATGTTACTGTTGTTTCTTTTAAACGGGGTCTTTTCTTTCTTCTGGTCTACAGAAATCATGTCATACTTCCGTAGACCCGAAGAGACAACACGAAAAGAAACTCCTGTAACCCAATTCAAAAGGAAATTCGAGCAACGGCAACGCTGAGAACGACGGTATTTTGGGGCTAGCGGCGTCTAGTGTTCTACTTACAAATAAAATGGGGACGAAGTGGACTGTTGACTCGGGGCGACTTGCTACATGAGAAATGATGCCGAAAAAATTATGGATTTTGAAAATTTTGATGTAGCATAAGAAATAACATTTGGGATGGCTACATGGTGAAAGCCCTTGAAAGGGGAACTGTTGAAATTTCATTGAAGCTGCCAAGCAGAAACCAACGAAGAAGCTATCTATATATGTGCCTAAACCTTCTTTTAAATTAAGTGTTTATAAAGGCACAGAATCTTGCTCTTTTTTTACCGACCATAGCTGTAAAAATACTCGATGAAAAAGGAAAAGCTATTGCTGCTGCTACCATATTTAGAAATCTTATATTTAAAACTTGAAGAACAAGTGTCTACCTATGTAGCAGCAATATGTTCAAATAATGATACCAGAGAAGAAATTTGGCACAGAAGGTATGGTCATCTTGGAGTAAAGAATTTGCACGAATTAAAGAAAACGTGGTAAATGGTTTGGATTTTGATGTCATAAAATTTTAAATTTCTGTGAACCATATGAAAATGAAAAACACCATCGCCATTCATTTCCCAAATCTGCTGAAAGAAAATTCAATGAGCTGCTTATAGTAATACACAGTGATGTATGTAAAACAAAAAAAAAATAAAGAGAAATCATTAAGTGGTTGTGAATACTTTGTTACGTTCACTGATAAATTCAGATATGTCTGAACATATATACTAAAACACAAAAGTATTAAAAAAAAATTGAATCAAAAACCATAACAGACAAATATAGTAGATACAGTGCTACGCACAGACAACGATGGAAATTATATTTAAGGAGAAATAGAAAATTATTTGAAGAAGGTATTCGCCATGAAAATATTTAGTAAAACAACAGAACAAAATGTAGTCAAAAGAATTAAACGGACACTAGTAGAAACAGTACGAGCAATGTTGTCTGATTCTAAGTTAAAAGATTTGGGGGCTGAAGCCTTATCTACAGCAACATATATTCGAAATCGAAGCTCGACAAATGCAGTGCGCAAAATGACACCATATGGACAGGCTACGAACCAAAAATAAAACACTTATGCATAATCGGATGCAGAGCTTATACTCAGAGACCAAAGGACAAAAGAAAAGCAAATGGACCCTAAAGCTAAGAAAAGTCTTTTCTTCGGGTATGGGTCTTTCATTAAAGGATATAGACTTTACAAACACTGAAAAATCAAGTCTTCTACAGTAGGGATGTAATCTCTTAATGTGTTGGATAGGGAATTAGAAATTAAAAATAACTCTCTCCTCTTCATTTTTACAAAAATTCGCAATGACGTGTGAAATTCTGATTTTTGCAGAATAGAAAAAAGATTGACCCCGTACTGAAAGAAAGACGAGACTAGATTTCGTGATCAGATGTTAAATTAATTTTCTTATTTTCTGAAGCGATTTGCAAAACTGAGAAAAGTAAACCAGTGTGAAAAACTAAAAGGGCTATAAAAATAAAGTCGATGCAGTCAGTCAGATGGGAGCGGCGAGAGACGTCACGCGAAAATGTAACAAAAGAACTTCAAGCATGACCTGGACATATAAAAGTCCCGTCACACATTCGTTCTCTTTCTTCACTCGTGCTAATTCCATTTGCTCCTCCTCCGTTCTCAACATTCAACAAAGAATACGATAACAAGATACTTCAACTGACTCCTAAAAACTGAAGTCCGATAAGTACAATTTCCTTTATTGTTTCACCTTCCTTTTCACTTTCTCGCTCGGCATAAAAAAGAATGTCTCCTTGAACATTTAACTTCTACAACTGATGTTATTCTGTTAAGTTAATGAAATTTACTTTAAATCTACAAACGACATACTTTTATTCTTCTACACATTCCACATTTCAACTTTCTGATAATTCTGAGAACTCTAATAATGATAACTATTATTCTGGGTAAATCCTGAAGTCGTAGGGAGTTCGGTTGTGTTTTACACAAGGCCAATTTAATAAACATTCAATTATCTTCAATAGTTGAACGGTAAGAATGACGGAGACAAAATAAAATGTAGAAATTGAATGTCAGAACACCAGTGGAAATGATGACAACTTAAAACAAAAAAAAATACAGATCCTCGAAGATCAAAAATAATGAGGAATTCGCTTTATTTATATGGTGAATGGGCTAACATCGCTCATGAATTGAAGCTCTTCTCAGTCCCGAGAAAGACGAATGGAGGAAAGCAATGGAAAAGGAAATGGAGTCACGTCATACAAATGAAGTGTGGGATTTAGATGAACTTTTTTTTTCATAATCGTGTCGCTCCAAGCACCCACTCTTGAGCAGGGGGTTACATAGGAGGCAAGTTATGAGAAGGAGTGATAGGTTACAGGGGGTGTCAGGAAGAGAAGAGGAGAAGGATGAGAATACTGATGCGGGTGGAGTGGACGAAGAAAGGAGCATGAGAGAGAGAGAGAGAGAAAGGATGCAAGTTAGTGAGATAGGTGACTATTGACTTTACTTTTAAATTCTTGAAGATTGTAGCTGTCGGGAAAGCAAGTAAACGGAAGGGAATTCCACAGGCGGGAAGTGCGAGAGAGAGTGAGAGAAGCTGCTGGAGTAGAATTTGCATTTACAATTTATTGGTTTCACAGTAAAAGGGTGGGACTTAGTTGCTAATCTTGTAGCTGGAGTAAATTCATGTATAGGAATTACCAGTGAGCTAAATTCATTTGAGCAGAAGCCATGAAAGTATTTGTAGAAGAGACACAAGGAAGCCACATTGCGCCGGTGTGAAAGTGACTATCCGAGCTGCCAAGTCGAGATCGATCACATTACAGATTCTCCGTTGGATTTTGTCAAGAACCCCTAAGTGAATAGCAGGAGCACCCGACCAGATATGGAAGTATTCAATTCACGGTCAGATGGTAGATTTGTATGCCGTAGAAGAAAAGCTATCGGTTGCAAGTGGTTTTTCAAACGAAAACTTGATATTGATGGAAGTGTGGAACGACACAAAGCAAGGCTGGTAGCACATGACTTTAATTACAAGTATGGAATCGACTATAATGAGACATTTTGTCCTGTTGTCAGATTTAAATCTGTAAGAACTTATTGCATTAGCAGCAAAATACCTTAAGCTACATCAGTCTGACATAAATACTGAATTTCTGAATGAAGAACTTAAGATATTTACATGAAGCAACCTGAAGGGTTTGTGATGAAAGGAAAGAACAGGTATGTAGACTAAAGCAAAGTCTGTAAAACAATCACCAAAATTCTGGAATGAAAAACGTGACAATCAGCTGAAAAAGATGGGTCTAAAGCAATTAAATAATGACGCTTATAAACTCATCTTCAGAAGGAGAGATATTTATAGTTGCTGTCTATGTTGCTGACCTTATTGTTTCGAGTAAATCTTCCACACGTTCATAAATTTCTGGAAAAATTGTCAGAATTTTACCATAAAAGACTTGGGCAAACTACACTATTTTGTAGGCTTTAAAGTTGTTTATCCAGAATCGGCGAAATTGGCTTGGTCAACTCACATACACGGCGGATATTCAAAGAAATTTAGATGAAAAACTCAAAACTAACTACAATGCTGTGTAATGGAGTGAAATGAACCAGTGACAGTGAATTATTTCATAAAGAGGTTTACTAATCAGCAACTGGAAGTCTATTATATCTGTCAACGAGGACAAGACAAGATATTGCTTCTGCTGTTTGCATTGTAGCAAGATTTTGTTCCCAACTTGCCAAAGAACATTAAACAGCTGTTAAGCATATTCTGCGATATTTGAATGATACTTGAAATTATGACCTACTTTACAGTAGTGAAGAACCAAGCAACCTCAGAGGATATTCAGATGCAGACTGGGCTAGTGACATAAATGATCACAGATCAACTACTGACTACCTGTTAAAACTGGGTTGAGCTGATATCAGTTAGAAAAGTCATATGGCAAACCTGTGTGGTATTATCCACAGCAGAAGCTGAATATATGGCACGAGCAAGTGCAGCACAAGAAGCAGTTTGGTTACAGTGTCTTGCTAGAGATCTCGATGAAACTTTAGATAAACCAACAGTCATCAATGAGGATAACAAATCATCCATCTGCAGACCGAAAAATCTGTAATACCATAGATGAGCTAAATACATCGATTTAAAATTTTACTTCATTAGGGAACAAGTGACAACAAGGGCAGTACATTTAAAATGTCTAAGCAAAGATATGGTTGCAGATATGCTAACAAAAGGACTCACAGGTGCACATTTTGTGAAGCTCAGAACTGTTGGGTGTTAAAACCATAACTTAATTTCATAATCTAGCAGCGTGTAAGAAAGAGTTTTAAAAATTGCACTCTTGGTAGATAATGCTTAGCAGAAATAAGAAACTAATTATCTCCCTTGAATCATAGATCATATTTAGTTGTAGAGGGCGCATGGACCTTTTTAAGGTTCCTTCTGTTTTTACTTTAGTTCCTGTAAGTCAGCCATACTAAACGTTTTTGTTACCGTGTCATTTAAATCATAAAGATGTTTATGCTTGTTGATTGAATTCTATTTGTCATCAGTCACATGGTTAAGCTAGGGCGTTTGCATTCTTTTATTCTATATGTGGAGGCCCAACTGAATATTTTATTTTAACAATGATGTATAGGTGGGATACGTATATATGTATAATTTTGTGTAGCATTATAAGACTCTGAGAACAAAGCATATTTGTCATTCTTTTCCCTTTCTGCGATTTCGTTCTGTCCGTGAACTACGGTGTTATTATATCACGGATATAATAATGTCCATAACGTGAGAAATTCAAATAGAATATAGATATTTATTATTGTAATAATACAATAAACGTGTCACATGACCGAACGAATGGGTTGAGGATGGTCTATGCAGATTATCCTATACTTAGTTAATCAGGTTCACGATCCAATCACTCATTTCAATTTGTTTATTCACCACAAATATGTCCATCTTACAATCCTACATATACCATAATACCACATATACGCAGAGGAACCTAAAAAGGGGAACAAAACAAGTGACATGAAAATAGATTTTAAAATTTGATATAAAAATGAAAGGGGGGGATGAATAACCCAAAATCTAAAATATGTTAGTAAGACACGTGCACCCCATAATTAAAAAAGAATATAATTTTCTTCCATAGTAATCACGTTATGTATCCAAACTTTGAATCGACTTAGTAATTTTAATTTTTTCCAAGCACACTTCCAGTTCGTTGGTTGCTGATTGGGTGGCCACGCTGTCTACGCCGATTAGTTGGCCAAGCTGAAAATTTTACGTAACCTCTTGACAGGCTTTATTTTTAATGTTTGGATATTTATTCCTGAGATTGTAAACCAAAACTTTTCAATGGTTTGACTTTTTGTCAAAACTAACAGCCTTGATTTATTTGGCTTAAATACTATTATAACCAAATTATTTTTCCATATAGGCCTTTATTGGTGGTTGACGGGTGTTCGACCTTGACAGCTCGGTCGTTCGACTTTGTTGTATTCTCTGTCTTCGGTCAAAGAGGAACTCGGACGTGGCTTCGTCGCAGGGCAGTCTCGTCTGGGGAAAAGCAGATAATTTTTGCCCGCGCTTAATGGCTCGGTGTCCCCACTTAAATGGCCTTGTGCCGCATCTACCTCGGACATCCGCTCATGTGGTTAATACTTTGACCTTGACAGTTGAACTTCGAACACTAACGAGTATTGTTATCTCTTTTTTGAGCACTGAGGTTACTGTTCCTTTTTTTTTTTTTTTAACATTAACAAGTATTTATTGCTGTTTTTTTTCTTCGTTGACTGTGAATGATATTACTTCACTGCGGACTGTCGCTGATCCTGCTCACAACGCCACAACTGCTACCTGGAATACCTCGTAACACGACATCTGATCGTCGTGTCTTAGAGATAATCAAATAGCATCTTGCTTATGTCGTAATTTTAAAGTCATACATTTTTCGTCTGATAACACATACACTTAATTGTCTCAACACACAGACTCTTTAAATAAGCGTGAGGTAATGATTTAATCGGGCAGCTTTGGTTTCGAACTAATCTATCAAGAGAAGTGACATTGACAGAAATGTCACCTTTTCTTCGTTGCTAGCAAAGAAAGTGTCCGGAAAAAAATCAAAATGGCTTTCAAAAAATAGATCAACCGTTAGGCCAGTGATTCTCAACTGCCTTGCAACAGCACATGAGAGTACCGCGTGATTCTCTTAAGCGTGCTGTGAAATAGTGTCACGAAATCGCATAAACGTCTTTGTGTGTGTGTAGAAGTAGTAATGGTACAGCGTAAGTATTTGAATAAATTAATAAGTATTAAACTTTTTCAAATAATTCTTTTCACTATTCTAGAAACATTTTAGTTTTCAATACAAAATAACCCACATTAGGTAAATACCTTATCAGTTTTATTGTAATAGTGTGAATTAGGCTTCTCAACTATCAGTCAGTTAAAGTGCCATACGTGAAACACGCTTGGGCGATCATGTCTCGATAGAGACATGACTGACTGGGCAGAAGATTATCCCGCAGTAGGTTGCCATTGCTTTCTGCGGTAGACTGGTTGCCGACCAAGGCTATAGAACCCAATCTGTCCTGTTATTTAACCCATAACTGGAAGGAATAGGCGGATTAATACCTTTCTCAAGGGTATTTGCGCGTAAGTGAATGCAATGAATTCAGCTGGAATTCGAACTCGGCTCCCTGATTTCTCGTTCCGAGCCCATATCCACTGCACCACAACGCACAGGGTCTACTTATCGTATATTCGATATAAACGTTGAAGAAATTGCGAAAGAAACAGCGGGTACAGGTTTCACACTAAATCTTCTATGTGCCCTGTCCCTTCAGGACGTAGGCGATCATGGTTCTCCACGTCTCCCTATCCCTTGTGGCTCTTAGTATGTTTGCTCCTGTTACTTCTAGCAATCCCCGTTCCGTCATCCACCTGATCAAGCCCTGCAAATATGTTATCCGCTGCCTTCCTCTGTCTCTCTTTCCTTTTATGTGGCCAGTCAGTATCAGGTTCTTTAAGCTCTCCTTCCTCATTGCGTGTCCCAGGAACTTCCGTTGTCTCTTCCTGATGCTCACTATTAATTTCCTTTTGGTTGCCATTCTTTCGAACACCTCATCATTGCTTGGATGCTCAGTCCACGATATCCGCAGCATCCTTCTGTAGAACCACATTTCCGCTGCTTCCACTTTTGTCCTCATTTTCGATTATATTGTCCAGCATTCACTGCTGTATTGAAGAACTGATATCACATAGCAATCCAGCATTCTTTTCTTTGTTTCTAGTGAAATTTTCCTGTGTGTTAGTACTTTACTCAGCTTCTGGAACGCGTCCTTTGCCATGCCAATTCGCCTTCGGATCTCTGTGTCGCACTTTCCATCTCCTGTTAGAACACTTCCTAGGTATTTAAATTTTTTTACTTGCTTGATTCTGGTATCCTCCACCTGTATTTGGCATTTTGGGTTGCACCTTTTGCTGATGACCATGCATTCAGTTTTTTTAAAGTTTATTTGTAGTCCTTTTTGTCACTCTCCACCGCTACCTTCTGTAGGAGGTCTTGTAGTTTCCTTTCCGTGTCTAACACTAAATAATCCGCAGAAATCGTTCAATAGAAACATTGAAATAAAACAAGTTTATATTTTGTATTTCCTAAATCTATGGTTTTATTAAATAACATTTAAATGTATTTTGTTTAGAAGATTTGCAAAGTGTCAGTCAGTCAGTTAAGTGCCATACGTGAAACACGCTTGGGCGATCCTGTCTCTTTCGAGACATGACTGACTGGGCAGAAGATTATCCCGCAGTAGGTTGCCATTGCTTTCTACGGTACATTGGTTGCCAGCCAAGGCTATAGAACCCAATCTGTCCTGCTATTTAACCCATAACTGGAAGGAAGAGACGGATTAATACCTTTCCCAAGGGTATTTGTGCGTAAGTGAATGCAATGGATTCAACTGGAATTCGAACTCGGTTCCCCGATTTCTCGTTCCGAGCCGATATCCACTGCACCACAACGCACATACTGTGACATTTTTATTTGCTCCAAGATGTGCTTAAAAAAGTTGGGAAACAGCGCTGGACAAATCTTGAGTGTCTTGTAGATTGAGGGCAAAGAACCTACTTCCTGTAGATTTCTCTAAAGCCCTTCGATTCTATACATAGGAGGGAAATGGAGAAGATCCTTCTGGCACATGATACCGCCCTGAAACAGAATATCAGGAGAACCTTCTAGCATATGGTGCCCCCCCCCACTCTTGCCAGGATGATGCCACACAAAAATACCAAATCTTTGGTTACATCACCAGATATACACTCGCTGCTTCGAAAACAGTTGTCTTTCAGGATGACACCATAACATCGTTTCTCTTTATCACCCTTGACTACGTATTGAAAACTTATCTCAACAAGCATCGTCTCGGTTTTACTTTATCACTAAAACAACCAAGTCGATATCCTGTTAACCGATATTGATTATCCATATGACCTAGCTATCACTACAAGACACTATTAGCAATACCATAGTTCTCTTACAATATCTAGAAAATGCTACTAACGATATTGAACCCAGTCAATGACTTTAAAACAGAATTTATAAGCTTCAACCAGCAAGGCCCAATACAGACTCTCAGGCAAACCAATAGAATGTCAAATCTTTGATATCTAGGAAGTTAAATTTTACCGAAAAGGATGTAAAAAATCGCATATCTAAAGCTTGGAACGACTTGAATAATATGGATGTAATCTTAAAATCTTATCTACTAAGCAATCGCAAGCGGAAATATTTTTGAGCAACTGTAGAGGCGGTTTTTAATGGATGTGCCACTGCTTGAACATTAACTAAAATCCTAGAGTTTAAGCTTGATGGAACCTACGCTCGAATGCTGGGAACTATACATAATATCTGGAGACAGCATCCAACTAAATCACAGAATTTATTTCACTTTCTAGGTATGTAAAAGATTCGACAGATTTTAATTTCACCTGAGACAGTTCATATTGAGCCTTGCTGGTTGAAACTTGTGAATTCAGTTTTAGAGACGTTGACGGAGTCCAACAACATTGGCAGCATTTTCCTGATGATGTAGGAGAACTATGACATTGATAATGGTGTCTGCAGTGATAAGTCATCTTCAAAGTCAATATACATCTGTTTTTTGCAGGATACTGACTTGAGAGTCTTGGTGATAAAGTAAAACCTCGATGATGATGTTTGTCATTTAACGAACGTGTGTAGACCATTGAAAGAACAAGGATAAGAGTTAAAAAGGTTAGGAGGTTGTGGAGAACCATTATTCCTCAAGGGACACACCTCATTGAAGACATGAATAGACCACTACAAGATACTGCATCCACTAATAATTAGGGTCTTGCAGAAACTATTGAGAATGCATGAGTCTGGAGTCATTGCTAAGTCGGGGCTGCCGCTTTTGGTTGAGCTAGAGTTGGTCCGAAATGATACCAAACTCCTCTTCTGACTTTTCGCACATTACTATATATATATATATAATATATATATATATATATATATATATATATAATGGCTGCCTGCTAGTATCAAAGTATTGTCTCCTAGGGTGGTTCATTTGCGTTTGTTCAACACCCAAAATCCACCGATGTTTTATACTTTTTTTTTAATCACCTCGAGCAAGACCGTAACGCTACTGATGTGCAGGGGGGCTACATAAGAGAACGACGAACCAGTTAAGGATGGGAATAAAAGTGTGATGAAAGTTGAAAAGGTAGAGAGAAAGGAAAAGATATACAGGGCGATGTAGAAAGAACTAGAGTCAAGTGGTTAAGAGATGGGTATTGACATTGCATTTAACTTTCTGGAGGTTGTAGCCACCAGGAAAGCAAGAAAATGGAAGAGTTCCATAGGCGGGAAGTGCGAGTAAAGAAGCTGATGGAGTAGAATTGTCGTCTGCATTTGGTTGATCTAACTGTGAATGGTTGGGACCCAGTTGCTAGTCTGGTTGCATGAGTAAACACTTGTGGCAGGGGTACCAGTGACTTAATTTCGTTGGAGCAGAAGCCATGAAAATATTGATAGAACAGAGGGAAGTCACATCCCGTGCAACCATACTAAGAAGGCTTTAGTTAGTTTCTAGGAAGAAGCGCGTTATCAGGCGTGTTCAGTGGTGTTGGTTTTTAAGTACTTTTTGAAGTTGCCGCACGTTGGGTTCGCTTCATGATCCTTACAAAATTGACCATGGTGGGATTCGAACACGGGTCCTAACGTCGGAAAAAGGAGCATTTTAATTACTTAACCACATGACCACTTACTGGATATATACTATTGTCTACACGTAATATTTTGTCCTTTAAATATGCTCACTATTTTTTTTCGTTTTTTAAGTATTAAGTAAATTCATCCTTTGGTGTTTGAGATGACAGTGGTATCGAGAGACTCGTTTAAGATTCGTGCTGAAGAGACACCTGTTAATTATCTAACTTAACTCCGTAACACTAATTTGAAAACCCTATGCTCTGAAGAGAAAACTCTGCGATTATATCACATCACAGGCAAATTCAATTAAATAATTCCTAAATAAAGCCATGGATTACTTAGATTTTACATGATTGGGTTTCAATTTATGGCACATATGTTATGTGCGTTGGACAGGAAAAGAGAAAGGGTTTAAATCGGTATTTTTAAACACACTAAAGCTAAACTAAATCGAAGCGTAAAGATTCGCAAGAGAAATGGACAATATCACCCAACAGTTTTATACTAATAGAATGTTTTTTTTTGTTTTTGTTTTTTGCAAAACGCTGTCGTGTCTTGAAGTCCTCACAGTATTTAGTCTTGTTATCGCTAACATTTTTTTTGTCGAGATTTACAAACTACGTTTCGTTCAGTTTCGCAAACCAATCGATGAAATTTGAATAAGTTGATTTGTTTGGAAAAATACTTTGACAAAAACTCTACTTCGCGGTTTGCTGATTAATTTAATTTTATAAGACTTCATGGCAAAAAATACTTTTTTTAAGAAAATTAAAAAGAAAAAATTCCTGTTATAACAGCAAAGAATAAATTTTTAGCATTATTCTTTTTTACTCTCGAGCATGCAATATACAACTGGCCATGCGTAAATAATTTTTTCTGGAGCCAAATTCCACCATTTTGAAGCGTCTGGCCTCGTGATTTGTTTGTAGTTCTCCTAATACACAGCGAACTGAAAACTGAAGTTTTGTATATGTTATACGCAAAACAAAAAAAAAATGCTTTTTTATTTAAATATCTATTTTTAATCATTAAATTCATTTTAAAATAATGGAATCATTTTGTATGTTAAATATTAAAACTTAATTTTTCCAAAAATATTAATGAATTTTTGTACTAAGCTACACAAACTAGTAAAACCAACTGTACTTTGTACCCACTGAGCTTTTTGCACTTATCTACAAAAATTTGCTTTGATAGGTTAATGTATGGCTATTTTAGAGGAACGGACGGACTAACAGAAATCACGGAATTTTATATATAGATTTACATTGTTCGGACTGATGTCTTCACATTATTTCTATATTCACGATAGTTCAGTCCGCACAATGTAAACTCTAAATAATTACAATACCCTATCTCAAAAATATAATTTTTTTAAACTATTATCAGTAGAGCAGATACTGAAATATAAGGTCGAGTCAGAAGTAATTTCTGTTTTGAGAAACAAAGTAAATACAAATATACCATCATAGCTAACAGTTCTGTACATCATAATAGACGATAAAAATGGATTAAATTTGGTATTGTTCAACGAAAAATGAGTGACAAGCATAAATCTCCTCAGTCAGTCAGTTAAGTGTCATACGTAATACACGCTTGAGCGATCATGTCTCGAAAAATACATGACTGAATAGGCAGATTATTATCACACAGTAGGTTGCCATTACTTTCTGTGGTAGATTGGTTCCCATCCAAGGCTATAGAATCCAATCTGCCCGGTTATTTAACCCATAACTGGAGGAAAGATGGATTAATACCGTTCCTAAGGGTATTTGCGTGTAAGTGAATGCAAGGAATTCAACTGGAATTCGAACTCGGGTCCCCGATTTCTCATTCCGAGCTGATACACTGCACCACAACGCACAACCAGTTCCAAAAACTGAGCCACATGGAAAAAAGTAATAGTATGTTTGTTGGGGAATCAGTGGGGTATAAGAGTTTGAGGTAGATGGGTGCGTGTTTTTTGTTTTTTGTTTGTTTTTTTTTCAACCGTCGGGTGTCACCACTGAAGACGTAGGGAGCTGGTTAATTTTTCTTTGGTTCAGCCTTGTGTCAGACATAACCGAACTCCCTACAACTTACATGTTTTATCCAGAGTTGTTATCAGAATTATCATTAGAAAGTTGGTTGTCGGCAGGTTGGAATGGTGTGGAATAGTGTAAGAATAAAATATACATTTTTCATGTTAAAATAGAAATTTATTAAAAAGAAAGAATAACATAAGTTGTAGGAGTTAATGTGTTATTAGAAACATTAAGAAGTTAAGGGTAGAGTTTGTGTTCAATGATAAAGTTGTGGGTATCAAGAGTTGTAGAAAATGTTCGTAGTAGTAATGTAGGTATTTAAAATGTCCGCAGAAGTTTAGAGTTCATGGTTGTGTAGTAGCAGAATGCAAAGTCTCTGTTCCTTCCTCTTTTTGGTAGGTCGCGACAGGTTGATAGAGGGAAAAACAAATAATTTGTACTTAACTCGGCGGCATGGAAGGAAAAAGAAAAGAAAATTGAAAGAAGAGGTCGAATGAAACTGACATGCCCTACGTCCAGGTCGGCTTCTTGAATTTTCTTTCGTTAGATTGCCACGAGGTGGTTTAAATCGTGAAACTTCTCATGATGCCGGCTCCAGCGATCCTTTTCGCATCTAGGTGTGAAAATACGTCATATATGAATTTACTGGTTTTAATCCCATCAGGATTCAGGATTTTACTTTTCCCACTGACTTGTGAATAGTCATTTGAATCCACTTTTGCGGGTGTACAATTTTACTTTGGGTTTTTCCCAAATGTCTTTAGTCATGGTCTCGGTTTTTCCAAAATGTTTTTAGTTCTTAATTTCTTATCCCACTACAAGTTCTTAAAATGCAATGAAATACTAAATATAAATATGCCCAGCAATTGCAATATGTCCATAAAATTTTGTATGGCACCAAATACAATAATTCGTCAAAACAACTCATTGCAAATAATGATGAATATGCTTCCCCCAGAGCAGAGGTTGCCCTGTCAGTTGGGGCTTCAGAATACGCTGACTACACCTTTGCAGAAGAGTACCTCCCCCGGAATTTGTGACGTCAGCTCAAAGGAGCTAGTATCGCTTTTTATTCAAATTAATGGTAGTTTCGTATGTATATAAACAGGCTCAAACTAAAACACAAATATGTACAAGTGGTTACATAGTTGTTGATACATAAAAATTCCAACATAAGCAGTATATTTATTTTTGTCTTCTGGTCTGAAAATGTTCGAGAAAATAAGTACTTTTTTTGAAGAAAAATAAATTTGGTAAAGAAAAGACGTAATTATTATTTATAACGCAACAGCTTGTTCAGGTAATAAAATATTTTGAATATATACTTTCACTCATGTTTGATATCTCTAAATTTTAAATTGAATTTTTAAAAATAAGTTTTCTTGGATCTTTTATTTTAGTTTTAATTGAAAGATATTTCCAGTAAGCATGGTTGCATTTCAAACAAATTATTAATTGGAATAAATTTTTTTTAATCTTTAAATTTCGGTTATGTCTGACACAAGGCCGAATCAAAAGAAACATTAACCATCTCTCTACGGCTTCAAATGAATCCGGTGAGAAAATATATTAACTTACACCCCTCTTTATTTTTGTATATCTTCTAAACTCATTTCCTATCCGCATGCATTCGGTTTGTTGCCAATATAGGTTCTTGAATCTTGATTAATGTCTTTCCCAAATATGTCAAGGTTGTCGATCATTCTCGTCAAGTCCTTGTGGAGCACTTTTTCGTACGCTTTTATGTAGTCTATAAAACACAAGTACACGTCCTTCTTCATTTGTGTTGCCCTTTCTGATAACATTCTGAGCATAAATATCTTGTTTCTTGTTCAAGTGTCCTTGACAAACCTGCACTGTTCTATCTCTGGCTTGATTCTACTGCGCGCTCTACTTGGCATAATAATTTTACTAGTGGGCGGCGTTCAGTGAATATTGGATTGATAGTAATCACAGTTTGCATTATTAACTTGCTAAGCACTTTCATGGTGAGATATCTATCTAGTGAAATACGTTGATATTGTAAATTAATCGTTCTATTAGCAATAATATATTCATAGCATAATCGCTACATTATAATGTTTTTTAGGAGCTGAGCAGTCATGGCTTTCTACGACTTCCTGTTTTTTAGCTGCTCTTAAAAATTTTTGACTCTTCAGCATCACCCCCCCCTTTTTTTTCATCCATTTACTTTTATGTGCTATGTTTCTTCAGGACATGACGGGTCATGACTCTCCACAACGTCCTTCCTAGTTCTAAGTAACCTTTAAGCCTTTTACCATCCCTCTTTGTCCTTGTTCTGCCATTCATTCACTTTTATGTGATGTCTTTTCAGGACATGGCTGGTTTACGGCTCTCTCTAACTTTGTCTTTTGTTGCTTAAAGTAACTTTTAAACGCTTTACAATACTTTTTTGTCCGTATTCTGCCATCCATTCACTTTTATGTGCCAGTCTTGGGTATGACGATAAACTACGTCTAGCAGCAAGACCTCTGATCAGGAGATTAGAGATTTTGAGGAGAGTGGAACCACCTCTTAATTACTGTTGTTTCCAGGTCCATCCTGACCTGAGTAGTAGTACCTGTTAAGCTCCCAACAATTGACAAATAATGACCCTGCAAAAAAAAAAAAATCTATGAAAGTATAAAAATGCATTTTTTATATTAAAAATAACAGCAAAGCATTAAAAAATTTACCAACAGTATGCCCATAGTAACAAATTCTAATGACTTGACCTAAATCTGTTTAAAATATTACCAACCAACATTAACTTTTTCATGACATTAATCCATATAATATCCAACTGTATTCCAAAGCTATAACCTCAAACACACATCACCGCCTCTAGAAATTGTTTACACAAACATATATATGCAAAAATATTGCGTATTTACCATGTATTAATTTGACAAAAACATATTTCATAAGTAGCTGATATGCTGTTAATCAGTCAAATCAACTGACCAGTCTTTTATGAGTTATGTTTTCAAGACATGGAGCTCCACAACTTTGTCTTTTGTTGCTCTAAGAAACTTTTGACTTATTGTTTATCCGTTATCTTTATTTTTCTATTAAGATCCAGGTATACCTGAATCTGGATTAGTCATGTCCTGCAACTGCAGTAGAATTGGGTACAGCAGCTGAACAAAACTCAACCCACTCCAAGCTGGTTTGAATTCAGTTTTTCTTTCTCTTAGATCAGTTGCCAACCAAGGCTATTGAACCCAGTCTGTCCTGTTATTTACTCATAGCTTAGGGGAGAAAAGACAGATTCCTACCTTTTCCAAGGGTATTAGTATGTAAGAGCATGCAATGAATCCGACTAGAACTCGGCTCTCGATTCCTCAATTCAAGCTGCTATCCATATTCTATATTTTCATACAAACCTACTTAGTAGATGACTTCAGGTTTTCTAAGCAATTGTGATACCAATGCTTTATTGAGTTGATGACGTTTGGTGCATCAGTCTATATGCAGTTGTTTACATGTACTAAAATAGTAAAATACTAAAATATACTAAAATAGTTTTTTTTTTAAAGATAGTCATTTTGATATGTATTATTCAAGATTACCCTCTATGGTGGTTGAAATCGTTGGGGTGTAAGGAAACACATTTAAGAATTGTACTGTATAGTAATTAGCAAAGCTAACCACTGTTGGGTTAATTTGTAATTTGCTGCCATATTAAAGAATAGATGAAATACAACAGTCCAGTAGTCTCTTTGTTTCCAGTAAAATTTTCTTGTCTCTCAATACTCTACTCAGCTTTTGGAATGGATCCTTGGCTAAACCAATATACCTTTTGGATCCATGGGTTAATTTGTAAAATTAATGTAAATGTAAAAAATACATTCCACAAACTTCAACTATCTTTTCATGTTGTTAAGTATCAGTTTCCTTTTCATGTCCATTTTCTCCAAAACCTCATCATTGCTCACATGTTCTGTTCATGATATCCTCATCATCCTTTTGTAGAATCACATTTCAGTTGCTTCAAGCCTTTCCTTCATCACTGATGAGATTGTCCAGCATTTACTGCCATATTAAAGAACAGATGATATATAACAGTCCAGAAGTCTCTTTGTTTCCAGTAAAATTTTCTTGTCTCTAAATACTCTACTCAGCTTTTGGAATGGATCCCTGGCTAAACCAATACACCTTTTGGATCTATGGGTTAATTTGTAAAATTGTGTTCTAATGATTATGTGTGGGTGGTCATATCCCATTGCAGACCAATTCAATTATATAATTTCTAAATAGTCATAGATTACCAACTGACTTGATATGATTGGGTTCAAATTTGGTGTGCTTTCTGGGAATGTATTGACCAGAAGAGTCTGTCTTTTTAGCCACAGTCTAAATAGGGGGATAAATATTGTTCTTCTGTGTGCCATGTCCTTTCATCTCCCTCTCCTTTGTAGCTTTTAACAACCCTCCTCTTGTTGTCCTGCTCCATCATTTGCTTCAGTCCATCAAGTATATCACGCCTTGCTTTCCCTTGACTCTCTTTCCCTCTATCTATCCCATAAGCATCAGATTTTCCAAACCGTTTTTCTGCGCCACATTCCAGAAACTTCAACTGTCTTTTCATGTTGTTAAATATCAATTTCTTTTTCATGTCCATTCTCTCCAAAACCTCAACATTGCTCACATGATCTGTTCATGATATCCTCAGCATCCTTCTGTAGAATCACATTTCAGTTGCTTCAAGCCTTTCCTTCACCAATTGATGAGATTGTCCAGAATTTGCTGCCATATTAAAGAATAGATGATATATAACAGTCCAGTAGTCTTCTTGTTTCCAGTAAAATTTTCTTGTCTCCCAATACTCTACTCAGCTTTTGGAATGGATCCTTGGCCATACCAATGCACTTTTGGATCCATCCATGTCACACTTTCTGTCCTCTGTTAGAACACTTCCCAGGTATTTAAATTTCTGTACCTGCTTGATTTTAGCTACCCCTACTTGGATTTGGCATTTTGGGCTACTCTTTTATTGATAATCATGCATTCATTTTTCTTTGCACTTTCTTTAACTACTTCCTGCAGGAGGTTTTGTAATTTTCTTTCTACACTCTCAGCACTGTACCGTCTGCGTATCTTATATTGTTCAGATTGCAGCCACCAATGACGAATCTTGGCAGGACTTCTAGCACTCTCAGAATTGTCTTGCTGTAAGGAAAAAAAAAGTAACATATACAGGTTTGCTGTATTGAATCTTCTTACTCCTTTACCACTTTGAACTATAAAAATGGGTGAAGTTTTAATTTATTTTCTCTTAGAACATGAAGAATGCTGGTTGTAGTACATTTTCAACCAACAATTCTAAGCTAAGTGAGATAAGTGGAAAAATGGAAACACAAGAAAAATATGTACAGGTTTGCTGTATTATCCCTGTCTTATTACTCCTCTATCCCTTTAAATGTTTAAATTAGATGAAGTTCTATTTTATTTTGGCATATGAAAATATTTTATGTAGTATGTATATTGATAGATTCATTGTTTTTATAACTTATCAACATTTTGCATGTTTAAAGGCAGAAAAAAAAATATATATATTTAAATAATGATTTTATTGATATGATACTAATTCACATATAGCTGGTGGGAGAAGAGGTGGATTCATACCATTCTGAATTTTGTTTGGAAGTGAATGTAACTCGGCTGGAATTGTAAATATGATTTCCAATTCCAAGCTGCACATCCATTATACTTCGATTTCTATAATACCAGCTTCACATCAATGCTTACAGCATCTGGCATTCTCAAGAGATCATCCATCTAGGTATTGACCAAGATTAATGTTACATAACTTTGGTGATCCTACAAGAACTGGTGTTTCAACTAGATATGGCTGTAAGCCCATATTATGAAGACACTACTGAATATAGCCTGGAAGTGTTAGAGTATTTTTTTAACCTTAAATCCTGTCTGCTTACACATTCCTATCTTCAGCATGCTTTTGTGTTTTTGCAATCATCTTCAAGATTCCCATTCAGTAAAAGACAGTGAAATAATAATAAAAAAGTTACTAATGAAAATATCTGAAAATTGTAATTGGTGTTGATGTCAAGATATGTTGCTTTTTGGATGTGCATAATATTTGAGACCAGTGCTATGGATGACTATCTACTGTGATGAACATTGCCCCCGACTCTGACATGTAGACAGGATCCTGTAGTCAACTGATGCTTACAATGTTTACAACTCCACAAGAACATGGGGAAGCTTAATTAACTCTTAATTACTTTTCAGAGACGGGTAAATATCAGCTTGCTTGAAAAAATCTATAAATCTGAATGTGGAAACAATATAGTAATAAGCAAAAACAAGAATAGGCATGATTGGGTGAGAAAAGTGATCTACTGAGAACTGTGCAAGTGATTCTTTTGTTTATACAAACATGTTGAATAGTGTAACATTGTGGGAAGTGGAGGGGAATAAGTTAATTTTAGCGATTAGAAAAAATTAAAAACAAAATAGAACCTTCTAACTTGTAGGAAGAACCCAGTATTGTCTCTGAAATAATATATATATATATATAAAAATTGGAGTAGATAGATCTATCACCCCAGGTCCACACTCCACCCACGTCTATTGAACAGGTTCAGAGGCTCATCCCTTGTTCCCTGTTTAGGATGTGGTTTCCGGCCTTCTCTTTTCCAATCATCTCACTATTAGGTAGCCCCCTGCACAGCACATCAGTGGCATTACCGCCTTGCTCGGGGTGATATGATTAAAAAATTTTTTTTAAAATTTAAAAAATAAATATCCGATGACTAGTTTTGACTAGTTTCATCAATGTGCGAAACATCTTTAGACAAGGCTAATATCGTCTTGCTCAGGAACAATCGAGAAATCTGAAACTGGAAACAATAGTAATAATAAGCATAAACAAGAATAGGAATGATTGGGTAGGAAAGGTGATCCACTCAGAACTGTGCAAGTGATTCTTTCATTTATACAAACCTTGTGGAATAGTGTAACATTGTATGTGTGAAGTAGAGAGGAATAAGTTAATTTTAGGGATTAAAAAATCTAATAGCCAGAATCATGTGTTGTCTCTGTAATAATGTATATAAATATCTAATACCCTAGCATTCAGAAGTTTCACCAATGTGCAAAACTCTTATCAGATCGGGGATATATTAGTTTGCTTGGGAAAAATCTAAAAGTTTTGTAACTGTAAACAACAATGACAGATTGTACTGGTTGCATGTGTATATTTGTATTTGAATTATAGTTATATGAGTAGGCCCATGCCATAAAAAATGACAGCAAAATATTTATATAGATATGCTGTCTAAAATGATAGCAGCATATATATATTGATGTACTTACAATTGACTATCTTATATTAAGGCATAAAAAAAACATTTAAACCCCTGATAGTGACAAGAGGGATATATATATATATATATATATATATATATATATATATAATTAGAATTTATAACATTTGTTATAAATTCTAAATAAATATTATTTGCTCTACTTTAAATTGAGCACTATTTTAAGAAGAGTGTTTTTTGGATATGGAATTTTATTTAATTCATATTTATCCTATAACTGTGTGTGTATGTATGTGTGTGTGTATATATATATATATATATATATATATATATATATACACAAAGTAACCAACAAAGCAAGACAAAGTTTATTAAAACTTTATCTTTGCTTCACCTAAGTCCTGTTCTGCCATTCATTTACTGAAGCTAATTAAGCTTATTAGTGTAGAAGTCAAATAACATACCTTTCAGCATAGCCATCTTCTTTTGTCTCCCTGCAGGAAGGTGTCTATTTAAAAGTGTGGATATTGTGCTCAATATTTATGGAGCTCAATATACACACTGAAATTATCAGCCAATCAATGCTTACAGAATAGACTTGCCTGTAACAGAATGGGATCTCCCAGGTTATTATTTAAACCACCTACCAATTTGCCCTGGTGATTTTTTGGTCAGTTAGATCAATTTCTACTCTAGCTGATTACTGGATGGTTGTTCCATAAGATCTTTACAACACTTTGCTTTCCTCCATCTCTTTGTTCCTCTGTCTGGTGAGTATCAGATTTTGCAAGAACTCCTTCATTATGTGTGCCAAAAACCTCAACTGTCTCATCCATGGTATTCTCAGTATCCTTCAGCAGAACTACATTGCTGGTGCTTTGTATCACCTCTTTGTCTTTGAGATGTCCAGTACACACTAGCATACAGGTGGACAGATATCACGTATCAGTTCAGCACTCTTTTCCTTGTTTCTAGAGAAGTTTCCTCTGCTTAGCTTTTGGAAGACATATTTCCCTATCCCGATATACCTTTTAATTTAAATGTCACACTTTCTATCCTCTGTTCAAACATTTCCCGGTAATTTACATTTCTGCACTTATTTGATTTTGATATCTCATTTTTCAATTTGAACTTTTGGCTCATCCATTTGCTAACAATTGTGCATTCTGTCTCCTTGCAGTTGATGTTCAATCCTTTCTTCTTACTTTCCTTCACTTCCACCTGTAAGAGTTTTTGTACTGATAAGATATATATATATATAAGATAGAAGCTTGTCACTTACCTGAGTGGAGTCATGCTGTCTTCAAAGTTTCAATTGAAAAAAGCCATAATGGCGCCTTCACGAAACTTCAAAGTCAACATGACTCCACTCAGGTCAATGACTAACTTCTCTGCATTAATCTTATTAACACTTTATCTCTATATCAAACACTTTGACAAAAAACTGCTTGCCAAAATATCTTTTTATCAGTAAACTATTGAAAAACATACTTTGCAGTAAACATTATCACAACATATATATATATATATATATATATATATATATATATATGTTGTGATAATGTTTACTGCAAAGTATGTTTTTCAATAGTTTACTGATAAAAAGATATATATATATATATATGTACAAAGTTGATAATGTTACCATCATTATTAACTACCTGATGAGACATTGTTCTTTCACTGTCAAAATAAAATGTACAATTTTGTAGTAACTTGTAGTTTGTACATGTTAAGTATAATTTTAAATTAATGTTTTGAACATTGCAATTATCTTTGTTCCTTATTCATTTGTGTGTGTGTGTATATATATATATATATATGACATAAATCTGAAAAAAATGGCTTGGTGGTAAATCCCAAAGAAACCTATTAATTGTAATTTAGCAAACTTAATGTAATTAAATTTATTTATTCACTGAGCCAATATTTATTACATATAAAAAAAATCCAAATTTTATGGAATTAAACTGTGTCTAGAGATTATATAAAAAAAAAGGTATTGTCAAATATTTTCTGTAAAATTCATAGATATGTGTTATCTAATGAAATAATTTGTACTATTATGTATAGCCAGTTAACATGAAAGCAATTAAGTCCCAATTTTCAATTTCAGATTAATATTTAGTATTTTTCAGTAATTATTGCAATTTGCAGTGTCAAGAGATTATTTGCAAGAACTAGAATTTAGTATTATAGCACATAAAAAAGAATTAACAATGAATGAAAAGAACTATCTAATCAAAGAAATTAGCAAAGGAAAGTCTTCGCTTCAAATTTCTAAGGATTTGAAAAGGGATCATCAAATAATCATGAAAATATGTCAAATGGGAATTCAACCAAGGAAAAAAGTCTCTGGCTGAATTCAGGAATTTAACAAAGCGAGATCTGTCACATATCCAGAGAGAATTAATAAGAAACCCAAACACGTCAAGTGCGTTCATATTTGAGGCCGCTGGCGCTCCTATGGTGTCAAGGGAAACAAGGTGTAAAGCATTAAGGAAGTTTGCTGATGTAAAAAATCAAAGAAACCCATTTTAACAAAAAATCATAAGGAAAGAAGATAGCAGTGGGCAAAACATACATGAAAATTGATTTCTGTAAAGTGCTTTTTACAGACAAATCAAGGATTACCCTCAATGGGCCCGATAGATGTGCTCGAGGATGCCTTTACTAGCAACATGACTCAAGAAAAGTTTTTTTAAACGCCAACAAGACAGCAGTGGTATCATGATATGAGCTGGGATTATTGGCAATGAGCTCGTGGGTTCATTTAAAGTGAAAGATGGGGTTAAAATGAATTCCAAAAGTTACTGTGATTTTCTAGAGCAATATTTCTTTGAATGGCTTGATAACCAGTCTTTAGCCAAGCATAGATCTATGATCTTTATGCAAGACAATGCACCAAGTCATGCATCAAAGTTGACTAAATCCTAGTTGAAAGAAAAGGGATTTGTTGAAGATTCTCTTATGGACTGGCCTTAAAATAGCTGTGACTTGAATCCCATTAAGAAGCTGTGGAGGATTCTCAAGAGAAATAATTATCCTAATGGAAGGCAATTCAACAGCAAGTGTAACCTCTGAGAGGCAGTTAAAGTTGCTGCAAATGACTTACCAGCTGCTAAAATTGCAAATCTAAAATCAGATATTGACAATAGGCTGCTAAGAGTTATTGAAAAGAAAGGAGCATTTGTGCAATAAATTTTAGGAGCTTATTATTTTTTGTTAATATATCTTTTATTTTTAAAATAAAATTTGTTTTTCCTTTAAAAATTTGACGAATTTGTTCTAAAATCTTTTCATATTATTTTTTACATTAGTTTTACAAGGTATAACAATGTAAAAGTATTAAAATGAATAGTTGCAAATAAACTACTGACAGCCAAATTAGTCTGTCTTGTTAACTTAGTAAAATTTTTTCCAACCAAAATCAGTAGTTTTTCTATCACTCTATATCTAAGTTAATAATATTGAGTAAAATCTAAACATCATAATCGGACTTTTAACATGAAAGACACAACTCTTTATACCAATTCATAACTTGTTTCTAATCTCTAGACGCAGTTTAGATGGCCATATTATTAATGAGAACAAAATCTTTTCGTTGATGAAATCAGCATTAAATTTATCCATTAAAATGGTTATCCAATTTCAGAAAACTTGAATTTTGTTATATATAATATATGCTTTTCTATTTGTATAAAAAATTCTAAAGAAATGACTTGTCCACTAAATGGATGATTGTTTAGTTTTATGAAGATACTGCAAAAAGTGCTGGCGATTTAAAGAGACTGGTGTTTGTTTTTTCTTTTTTTGTAAAGATGTTAATTTTTATTTGCATAATTTCAGCTTTGTGGTTGTCTGATTAGCTGCCATAATAAGCAACTGAAATCAAAATGCAAGAAACACAAGTCAAAAATAAATTAGGACTGAAAGATTTCTCAAATCATAAAATTAGATAATGACTAATTGTACTCATGGATAAAAACAAAAATTGCAGAACTACAATAAAAAACGTGAAGCAACGGCATTATATTAGTGCTTCTGCAACTGTTAGCTTTGAAAGGTCGCACACTAGGATTTCCTATAGAAATCAGTACTGGATTAACAGTCCTCACAGAAATTTTATTCTTTGGCTGTGCTATTTACAGAGAAAGTTTTTTATATATAGAAAAATAGTTTTGAGGTATAAGTACTAATAATTTTTTTTTGTTGAAAAAATCTTTAATTCAATTAGCAATATTTTGTTATTTAAGAAGTCTTGTGTCAACGTGTATCAAAGTCAGTTATCTGATCTTAGCAGAAGGAAGACTTATTCTCTCTTAGTGGTAATTGTTTGCTAAAAAGATAGTTCTACTTATGCTGTCTCACTATTTGAATTCTTTCTTTGTTATCCTACCTAGGAAAGGTTTCTATTCCCTGGTTTTTTCCACCATGAAGATATATACTGCTGTATTTTGGTTCCATCAATCATTTGCAGCAACACTTTACAAAAATACATCATCATACCCATGACTGGGTGTGATCATAGGATTGCTGAGAATCTGGCCAGTTCCCTGTACATATCTGGATTGAAAACTGAAGAGGTATTGATTAATGTGCATTGCGTATAGGACAGGCAAACCTGATGGATCCCTGTCATCCTTCAGGTTGAACCACAGCCAATGTCCTCCAGTTTAAAGAATGACCTCAGACATGAACCCATGGCCAGTGATTTCACCAGGTTAAAGTCTCCACCCTGGCTGTTGAATTCAGTCTAAGAAGACCTTCACACTGCATATCTCGCTATTGTGCTTAGTCTAACCCCTTGTGCTATATAATTGTTGACTCTATATAATTGTTGACTCTATATAATTGTTGACTCTATATAATTGTTGACTCTATATAATTGTTGACTCTATATAATTGTTGACTCTATATAATTGTTGACTCTATATAATTGTTGACTCTATATAATTGTTGACTCTATATAAAGGTCCATCTATCGTTTGGAAGGTATTCTTTTTAATTCTGCTGGTTGTTTATCTTACTCACCAGAAAGGACTGGGTGGGGAAATGGTTTAGACAATGATGATCCGCCTCTGCATCAGGTAATACTGGTACCAATACCTTATCCTTCTTTTGAGAATTATATTTTTGTTTAGTTTATGTGTGTTTATAATTCCACTGCGTGGACAATTCTCTTAGAGACTTTAGTAGTAACTATACCTCTGTAAATAAATGCTTATTTTAAAATGGCTTTACCTTATTCAAGTCTTCAGATAATGATTACTTTATAACAACTGATTTCTTGAGCAATGCTCTTCATATCAACACTTATGCATATGATTTCACTTATGCAAGGCTTGATGACTGTATAATGGGAGAGAAAGCTGCCAAAGAAAGGTTTATTCTCCCATTTGCATCTTTTCCACTATCAGCATTATTATATCCATGATATAATAACACCGAAATTCATGAATGAGACAAAATGGCTGGAAGAGAAAGAAAATTTATACACTAAGACATGCACTAAACTAGATACACACACACACACACACAATGTTCCACAAAGAAACAAATATATATGTATCTACACAGCAAAACAATAGAGAAAAACAAAGAGTCTTAAGCATAATATGAAGATTATTCTGTATTTCTGAAGAAACCACATTTAGCACTCCAGATTCAAACATGCCAGATTCATCTACTATGACCCAGGTGAGGGAATATATGACAAAGGGAAATGGCAAGTCTTCAATTTTTCCTAAATTGATGACTGCAAGTTTGAGTTTCTTTCTATATCTGGGGAAAGATATATTTCTAAACACAAGTGGTAGCATATGCCTGTAAGCTGCCGGGGAAGTAGATTTAGTCTCAGCTTGGAACATTTGGCTCAGGCTAACACTGAGTTTGGTTGCTGAAAACAAACAGAAATTGACCACTGTTTTCTCACTGTAGAGTAGTGACATCATGAAGTGACTATCATGTGACTTATCTCCCCTAAAGTGAGATAATCCCCTTCTGCATCTCCGCAACTAAAAAGTTGATCCTTGGGTAAGATAAGGTTTAACTAATTGTAAGTTAGACTAGAAGATTACTGATTTAAATATTTCAAGGATTTTCCCCATAAACAGTCAGTTTGCATATACAATACACACTTGGGCAATCATGTCTCAATCCATGACTGACTAGGCAGAAAATTTTCCCCACAGTAGATTGCTATTTTTTCTGTGATAGACTGGTTGCCAACGAAGGCTATGGGACCCAATCTGTTCTGCTATTCAACTCATAGCTGGGGGGAGAAGAGATTGATAAATAGTTTTCCCAAGGGTATTTGTGCTGAAATTGAATGCAATAAATTCAAATGCGATTTGAACTCAGATCTTTGATTTCTCATTCCGAGCAAATAACCGCCACAATGCACATCCCATAAACAGTGGTTTATTAATAAATTAGCCGCAGATGATTGGCATTTCAGTCATTGCAGTGTTAAGGTTCAGCTAAGGTCTGAGGGCAGGTAAGCTTGAGCTGAGCAGTGGGAAGAAGTTCCTGCTGGCTTACAAAGTACCTCAAAATGGGCTGTTGCATAATCACATGATTTGCTCTTGACTTCATGCTTCACCTCTGCCGACCAAACTCTCTCACTGGTCCTGGGCATGACAGTAAACAGCATCCAGCAGCAAGGCCTTGGATTAGGAGATTGTGAGGAGAATGGAACCAACTCTTAATTGCTGTTTTCAGGTCCACCATGACCCGGAGTAGTAGCACTTGTTAGTGTCTCAGCTATGGGCAAATAGTTAACCTCAAAACAGTGGTCAAAACTCTATGAAAGTATAAAACTGAAATTTTATGAAAAAATATCCATTTCTGAAGGAAAACTGTTACCAACAATACGTTTATGGATGAAAAACTGTTACCAACAATACGTTTATGGATGAAAAACTGTTACCAACAATACGTTTATGGATGAAAAACTGTTACCAACAATACGTTTATGCATGAAAAACTGTTACCAACAATACGTTTATGCATGAAAAACTGTTACCAACAATACGTTTATGCATGAAAAACTGTTACCAACAATACGTTTATGCATGAAAAACTGTTACCAACAATACGTTTATGCATGAAAAACTGTTACCAACAATACGTTTATGCATGAAAAACTGTTACCAACAATACGTTTATGCATGAAAAACTGTTACCAACAATACGTTTATGCATGAAAAACTGTTACCAACAATACGTTTATGCATGAAAAACTGTTACCAACAATACGTTTATGCATGAAAAACTGTTACCAACAATACGTTTATGCATGAAAAACTGTTACCAACAATACGTTTATGCATGAAAAACTGTTACCAACAATACGTTTATGCATGAAAAACTGTTACCAACAATACGTTTATGCATGAAAAACTGTTACCAACAATACGTTTATGCATGAAAAACTGTTACCAACAATACGTTTATGCATGAAAAACTGTTACCAACAATACGTTTATGCATGAAAAACTGTTACCAACAATACGTTTATGCATGAAAAACTGTTACCAACAATACGTTTATGCATGAAAAACTGTTACCAACAATACGTTTATGCATGAAAAACTGTTACCAACAATACGTTTATGCATGAAAAACTGTTACCAACAATACGTTTATGCATGAAAAACTGTTACCAACAATACGTTTATGCATGAAAAACTGTTACCAACAATACGTTTATGCATGAAAAACTGTTACCAACAATACGTTTATGCATGAAAAACTGTTACCAACAATACGTTTATGCATGAAAAACTGTTACCAACAATACGTTTATGCATGAAAAACTGTTACCAACAATACGTTTATGCATGAAAAACTGTTACCAACAATACGTTTATGCATGAAAAACTGTTACCAACAATACGTTTATGCATGAAAAACTGTTACCAACAATACGTTTATGCATGAAAAACTGTTACCAACAATACGTTTATGCATGAAAAACTGTTACCAACAATACGTTTATGCATGAAAAACTGTTACCAACAATACGTTTATGCATGAAAAACTGTTACCAACAATACGTTTATGCATGAAAAACTAGAAGTCATGTCAAGACGTGTTACCGGCAGCCCGTATCCGGAGGAACTATTACCATAACATATTTTTGAAGGAAAAAATTCTCAGCAAAACATTTTTGAATACAAAACTAGAAGCCATTTTTGGCTTTCTAAAATAAAAAAAGAATAAAAACAAAAAATTATTATTAAAATCTGACTAAATCAACCTTCTGACTATAACCGAGCAATTAAAAAGATATCTTAAAACACTACCTTTTTTGGCATTAAATAACCCACAGAGGTTGATATGCTGTTAAACAAAACTCAAATTCCCTCACATGCATCACCAAATTGGGTTGGGTGTGAAAAGCTCTAACCAGATTGCACTATCTTGGAATTGGGATTCATTTGTTCTTATTGACACGGTTGTATCTGATCACTGAGATTTGTCAGCTTTTGTTCAGGATGGGAGTCAGCTTAACTGATTATGGGTGAATGCCATAAAGAGTACAAGCAAGGCAAGCTTTTTTTTTCAAATGGAAGAAATTTCTGCTACAATGAATTATTTTTCTACAGAAATTCCATGTGTATTCAATCTTCAGCCCCAGATATAAGCACGTAAATGGCATATCTATTAAACCTTTATGATATTTTAACAAGATAAACAAGACTTTGATATTTAAAATATATATCTGCTTTTTTATATTTTTAATATGTAGCTGTGTTCCCTTTTTTTTTTTTTTTTAAACATTGTTGCCTGGCTGTGCTGACCCATTTTGAAAATAATAGAAAATTGCTATTTACTGCAAATAAATTATAATGATGGCGGCGGCTCTCTCATATGGGTCCCACTATTTTGGTATCAATCAGAAACTTTCCATTACAAACTAAATGACAGCTCTCAATATGAAAATGTTACAAAACTTGTATTATGACTAGAAACAGTACTAAGTATTTTTTTGTTAAGACAAACATTAAAGTTTCATAATGTAATCAAAAAACATAGGTACATGTCAACAGCAGGCAATATAAATATATCCACAGCAGCAGAAGTTTTAATGTCATATTTCTAAGTGAAAAAATAAAAATGAACTGTGTGAACATTCTGGCTTTTGTTGAACTGACTGGGAACAGTTAAAAAAGTTAAGAAAGCTTCAATGATGGTGCTTAAACTTTAAAACAATGATTATCTTGTTATTCCTCAAATAAAGATTGACTCTGACGGTGGTGACATTTCAAAGACAGAAATCTCTGGTTCTGGTCAGGGGGCATGAATAATTTTTTATATCAGAAATGTCTCTCGTCATTTATACACAAATGTCACAAAGATTATGGTGATAAAATTAACAAGCTGCTTCATTGTTAAAAGCATGCAGAAGTGTGGATTAAGATTTAAAAACTTTTAGAAAAATGTTAAATATAATTTTTTATTGTATTTGAAAAATTTAAGAATTTGAAAAGAAAAACACAATTAGAAACGTAATAAACATTATTCTTAATTGTAGTCTATATAATAAAGTTGCTTGAGTGGCTTCAAGCAGAAGGGTGACTAAAGTCAGTTGAGTGCCTTACATGATATACGGTTGGGTGATCATATCTTGGGGTCCTGGGCATGACAGTAAACTACATCTGGCAGCAAGGCCTCTGATTGGGAGGTTGTGAGGAGCATGGAAGCACCTCTTAATTGCTGTTTCCAGGTCCACCTGAAGTGGTAGCACCTGTTAGGGTCCCAGCTATGGGCAAATAGTTAACCCTCCCTGCAAAACTGGGGTCAAAACACCATGAAAGCATAAAAATAGACTTTTATAAAAATATATATATATATATATATAGACTTTTATAGAAATATATATATATATATATAGACTTTTATAGAAATATATATATATATATATATTTTTATAAAATATATATATATATATATATTCTTATAGAAATATATATATATATATATATATAGATTCTTTATAGAAATATATATATATAGACTTTATAGAAATATATATATATATAGACTTTTATAGAAATATATATATATATAGACTTTTATAGAAATATATATATATATAGACTTTTATAGAAATATATATATATATAGACTTTTATAGAAATATATATATATAGACTTATAGAAATATATATATATATAGACTTTTATAGAAATATATATATATATAGACTTTTATAGAAAAAAAAAATATATATATATATATATCTTTATAGAAATATATATATATAGACTTTTATAGAAATATATATATATATATACTTTATAGAAATATATATATATAGACTATAGAAATATATATATATGAATTTTATAGAAATATATATATATGTATCTTATAAATATATATATATATATATATATAGAAATATATATATATAGACTTATAGAAATATATATATATAGACCTTTTTATATAAATATATATATATAGACTTTTATAGAAATATATATATATATATTTTATATATATATATATATAGACTTTTATAGAAATATATATATATATATTCTTATAGAAATATATATATATATATAGACTTTTATAGAAATATATATATAGACTTTTTTGCAGAAATATATATATAGACACTTTAGGAAATATATATATATAGACTTTTATAGAAATATATATATATAGACTTTTATAGAAATATATATATATAGACTTTATAGAAATATATATATATAGACTTTTATAGAAATATATATATATATAGACTTTTATAGAAATATATATATATATATATAGACTTTTTATAGAAATATTATATATATATATATATTCTTATAGAAATATATATATATATATATATACTTTATAGAAATATATATATATATATATATATATAGAAATATATATATATATATAGACTTTTATAGAAATATATATATATATATATAGACTTTTATAGAAATATATATATATATATAGATTTTTATAGAAATATATATATATATATATATATATATATATATATATATATATATATATATATATATCTTTATAGAAATATATATATATATAGACTTTTATAGAAATATATATATAGACTTTTTTATATATATATATATATATATAGACTTATAGAAATATATATATATATAGACTTTATATATATATATATATATAGACTTTTATAGAAATATATATATATATATATATATATATATATATATATATAGACTTTTATAGAAATATATATATATATGTATTTTTGTAGAAATATATATATATATAGACTTATAGAAATATATATATATATAGACTTTTTTATAGAAATATATATATATATATATATAGATTCTTGTATAGAAATATATATATATATATCTTTATAGAAATATATATATATATATAGACTTTTATAGAAATATATATATATATAGACTTATAGAAATATATATAGACTTTTATAGAAATATATATATATAGACTATAGAAATATATATATATATATAGACTTATAGAAATATATATATATAGACTTTTATAGAAATATATATATATATAGACCCTTTATAATATATATATATATATAGACTTATAGAAATATATATATATATGTACTTTATAGAAATATATATATATATATATATATATAGAAATATATATATATATATAGACTTTTATAGTAAAAATATATATATATATATAGACTTTTATAGAAATATATATATATATATAGACTTTTATAGAAATATATATATATATATAGACTTTACAGAAATATATATATATATATAGGCTTTTATAGAAATATATATAGACTTTTATAGAAATATATACATTTTAAAGAAAAATTACCATAACGAGTAATGGTACTTGAGAGGTGGGGAAATTATTCTCAGCAAAACATTTTTGAATATAAAACTAGAAAACATTTTCAGTTTTCTAAAATAATAAAAAATTTTCATTAAAATCTGACTAAATCAACCTTCTCACAATTACTAAACATTAAAAACAAATATGTTAAAACCCCACCTTTTTGACATTAAATAACCCTCAGAGGTTGATATGCCGTCAAACAAAACTCAAACCCAGATCATGTCTTGAAAGAGACATGACTGACTGAGCAGATGATTTTCCTGCAGTTGGCTGCCATTACTTTCTGCAGTAGACTGGTTGCCAACCAAGGCGATGGAACCCAATCTATTCTGCTATTTAACCGATGGCTTGAGGGAGAACATGGATTCATACCTTTCCCAAGGGTATTTGTGCAAGTGAATGCAACAAATTCATCTTGAATTACTAAAGTAGGTTGCTGAAAGTAGATAAGGTTTGACCCAGATCTTGAAAAGATTAAGATTATAATGACCATAGAATGATTTTCTTTGTAGTCTATTCTACAAAGCAGTTGTTTGGGTATTGTTGGCTACTTAAATGTAACTTCCTCCTTACCAATGGAATATGAATTTATCAATCCCCACACTGATTCTATGTTATGAAAATTAGAAACCTGGAAGTGTGAAATTTCGTACTCTGTTGTTTTTGTTATTGATCAACAATCTTAATTTCTTTATATTTTGTTAGAGTAACTATGAAATAAGCTTTTTTATTGATTGAAACAAGTTTGAACAGGATAGAGATTGCAATACAGGGTTTATACACTTCTAAAGATCTTGGATATCCATACTTTGCAACACACCTTGAACTGTATTAAGCAAGCTTTTTTTGGCATTATTTTAAGGCGTCTTTAGTAATAGATTTCCAGAGTTTTTGAAGGACATTCCAAAGATCTTATTTTTTTTTTTTTGAAAGTTGGCTGACTTTCTTTGTTCTGTTCTGTCAATATGATCTGACACTGCTTCAATAATTTGAGGTCTTGGCTCTTTTAAGGCCAATACATGACTGATGGTGTTTTTCTTTCCAGTTAAGCTTTTACTGCATTTGTAGTGTGTTTGAAATCGGTCAGTTAAGTGCCATACTTGATACACACTTGGGCGATCATGTCTCGAAAGAGACATGACTGATTGGGCAGAAGATTATCCTGCCATTGCTTTCTGCGGTAGACTGGTTGCCGACCAAGGCTATAGAACCCAATCTGTCCTGTTGTTTAACCCATGACTGGAAGGAATAGATGGATTAATACCTTTCCCAAGGGTATTTGCACATAAGTGAATGCAATCAATTCAGCTGGAATTCGAACTTGGCTCCCCAATTTCTCATTTCAATCCAATATCCATTGCACCACAATGCATATAAAAATGAAGCTGTTACAAATCGGATGCTTTTCAGATTGTATTTAGTTGGTACTTTTTTTTTTTTTTTTTTTACATGTATTTTTGCACGGATGTAGTGCAGTGGACATTGACTCTGAACAAGAAATTGGACAGCCAAGTTTAACTTCAAGTTGAATTTATTGCGTTCATTTAAATGAAAATACACTTGGGAAAGATATTAATCTGTTCCTTTTCCTTCTAGCTATGGGTTAAATAAGGTGAAAACCAGTCTACCACAAAAAGTTACGGCAACATACTGCACGAAACCTTCTACCTGATCAGTCATGTCTCTTTTGAGACGTGATCACCCAAGCATGTATCACATGTGGCACTTAACGGACTGACTTTTGTATTCATAATCCTATCAGTTTTGACAATGTCCCTAAAATCACCAGCTGAAATATAGCTCCAAACCATGATAGAGCCTCCTGTGTTTTAAAGATGGCTCATGACATTCACTATTGTAATACTCTCTCTCAGCTCCAGTACATGTGGTCCTCATAAAATTCTGATGAGTTACAAGATTTGGTATTGTGATATTGATTCATATTATTTAATAAGTGAAAGGAATAAAATGAAACAAAACAGTTTATAATGAAAATTCTCCCAAGAAACCAGGAAAATGGTCCAAATGACTAAAATATTAAATTTTAAAGAAATTTTAAGGAATTTTTAATTCTTTAACCAAAGTTGCATAAAGAAAGACTGATGTCCAAATAATATATATATATATATATAGTACTTGGGGCAACAATTTTATGCAGGTTTCCTTAAAAATGACATAAGATTTTTTTATATAATTTTTCATGTTATGATTTTTTTTCCTTTCAGAACTCAAATTATAAAAGAATTTTCAGCTATATTTTAGTCATTATCAAGAATGAATTGTTTTACTTGTAAATAAATGTGTCAAGTTTACATATATATATATATATATATATATATATATATATATAATGAATTATTTTGAACATTATTTTTACTGATACTCGTATTTAAGTAGATATTCTGTTTTTAATTAAACAGTATTTTTATATTTATATCTACCGGCCTGATTATTTACGATAAATTTTTATTACGAAAATGTGTACTATCCAGCAGGATTCGAACCTGCGACCCCTATTACATAGGGGAAGCATACCATTTGATCTAGTACCGTCTTGACCACTCGACCATGGATAGCCTCTTGATCAGACGAGGTTTATATATATATATATATATATATATAATCATGTGCTCTGAAAATAGCGCATTTTTACTGTGTTCATAATTGATATTATTAACTGTTGGATTTCTTTTTATTAGCAACATCTCCAACATCTACATGCAAAAAAAAGATTAAAAATAAGGAGGCATTTATTTTTGATAACGGCTGAAAGTAGTCAAAAACACTTGAAGATACAAAACCTTTGGGACCAAACATTATTTAAATAGGCAGACAATTTTTAACAGCAGGTTGGATTTTATTATACATTTTTTTTTTTTAATTTGATTTTGTATTACCTCATCAGTTAAAGGAGCTGGATTGTTTAGGCTAGAATGAATTATGATATACTAAGGTATACTGGAGCTATGAAAACCAAATAGGTATTGTGTGAGTCATTTATTTTAGTAAAATAATTTTTAAGTAATATTAGAGCATAAGTTATAAATGTCATTAATTAAATTTTAGAGAAAAATATTTTCGATGCTTGCATAAAACCGTCAACTCATTCCTACAATTCAGCAGCACTTTATTTTTAGGTAACCTTATAATCTGCAGCTTTTACTCAGGCATAGAGGATAAATGTCAAAGAATGATTTACAGATCCCTTTTTTCTGCAGAATTTTCCTTTTTTCTTTGGGAGTTTTTTTATCTTAACGGCCAAAAATACACAGAAAGGGATGTTTGATTTTGGTACATGTTATTTTTAAGGAAATTAAAAGCAAATACCATCTCTGCTTAAAAGTATTCATAGTAGATACAATGCAAACACACACACACACATATTTTTTTTTTTTTTTTTTTAATCATCTCACCCCAAGCAAGGCATTCCACTGCCACTATTGCGCATGGGACTACATAGGGGAAGGTAAAGAGAAGGAGTGGATAGACATAGGGAATGTCAGGAGAAAGGTGACAGATGAGTAAGGATAGCGAGGATGAGGGTCGGGCAGATGGGAAGAGTGCTTGATAGAATGGGAGCAGGTTAGTGTGTTAGGTGTGTATTGACCTTACATTTAAACTCCTGGAGATTGTAGCCGTCGGGGAAGCAATCGTTTGGAAGAGAATTCCACAGTCGGGAAGTGCGAGGAAAGAAACTGTTGGAGTAGAAGTTATGGCTGCATTTTATCGGTTTCAAATATATAAATATATATATATATAAATTCTCTTGTCATTTTTTTTTTCAATCTAAGAGGGCACAGCTGCTCAGTTATTAGAACTGAGCATCCAGACTATCCACACATGATTTTGATGAGTGGTGAAGGCTTTAAATTTGGTTTCCTCACTCTATAAAACCTGTTGACACTGCTTTTCAGTGCATTTATGTAATGTTTCTTAACCTTTTCTTCCTATTTCTCTTTCTTAATCAATGGTGTCTTGACAGCCAACCTTTGAGACCATATCTGATGAGGTTTTGGTGAACAGTTCATGGATCACCTGAACATCACCTGTGTCAGGTTTTTGCTTGATATTTTTTATCCTATTTAGTAAGAACAGTTAAATGCTATATGTGATACACTCTTGGCTGATCATGTCTCAAGAGACATGACTGACTGAGCAGAAGATTTTCCAGAAGTAGGTTGTCATTACTTTCTGCTGTAGATTGGTTGCCAACCAAGATTATAGAACCAATTTGTCCTGATATTTAACCCATAGCTGGAGGGAGAAGAATCAGATTAATACATTTTCCAAGGTTATTTACGTGTAAGGGAATCCTAAGAATTCAACTGGAATTTGAACTTGGCTTTCCAAATTCTTTTTCCAAGTCAATATACACTACACCATAACACACGTCCTTATTAAGGATATGACTTTGAAATATTGTTCTTTTGTTGCAGACAGAATTAAGACCTTCTTTTGTATTTCACTTTCCAATTTTCATAAATATTTAAGAACACACTGGACATCATGCTGAGATATGCCATTTTTCTGGCTAATAACTCATTGGGAATCAAATCAATACAAAATTACTATTTTACCCTGTCAAACTGTTATCTTTGGCCTGTTTTGAAGATACAATACCTGCAAATCATCACCATTGTTTAACATCTGTTTCCCTGGTTAGTATTATTAAGGGCATACAGCTGTAAAACTCACTCCAATACTTCATGATGGTCCAGTTACATATGATAGATCATATAAAACATGGACTCAGCTTATAAAAGACGATTTAAGGAAGTTGAGATTGCAGTCAGGCTTTACACAAAATTGGGTAGCCTGAAAAGATCAGAAACTGAATTTAATGAGTCACCATCTCTCGAAAGATTACCTACCAAGGTTAAATTGTTCAGCCTCCCCTTTTCTATACAAAGTAGATGTAGAGGGTTTTATTTCAGAAATTTTTCTTAGACATGTTGCTATTCATAGCTAAAGACTCGTAATTGTCTTAAGCAGTGTAACATCATACTTAGGACACCTCTTACACTATTTGCCCATATCTGGGACCCGGAGTGATGCTACCACCCAGGATCGGAGTAGCCCTGGGAACAACAGCAATTAAGTGGTTCCACACTCCTCAAAACATCCAATCTCATGATCAGAGGCCTTGCTGTCAGATGAATTTTATCATCTTACCCTGGATCAGTTTTATATAAATATCTAATTACTTAGTTTTTGGTCATAATTAAATTAGACCAGTACACAGTTGTATTAGTGTTCAATACAGTTATATTGTACTTTTGAATACTTTTCATTCGTAAATAAGTTATGCAATTTGGGTTTCTATGATATGGGGTCTTCAGTGATTTACATTAACTGATTTTACTGTATTTTTAAGAACGCTCACGTAATGGGGATTTTTTATGAACGTGCAATTTTCAAAATTAGAAGTTACGGCGTTCTCATTCATGTTTGTATGATCCTAATAAATATTTTTGGTATGATCATCAAACCATAGATGAAAATGTCATAATTTTTAATTTTGAAAATAAAAAAATTCCGTTATGTGAGCATTCTTAAAAAAAAAACAGTGAAATCAGTTATTGAAATTTGCCTGAAGACACTAGATGGGAGAAACCTGGCTTGTATAATATAACTCATTTACAAATGGAATATATATATATATATATATATAAATTTGTTTGAACATTATTTTTAATTGATACTCAAATTTGAGTAGATATTCTGTTTTTATATTTCTACTGGCCTGATTATTCATGAGAAATTTTGTTATGCAGCTTCTAATAACATAGGGGAAGCCACCAATTGATCTGGTGCATGATTTCACAGTTTAATCTAAGTTAAATCAAGTCTTATATACACAACTTTTGATTTTTCATAAATAATCATATCTGCTCTGAAATGTATTGTAAACAAATGCAAACAATGTTATGGAAATTTCTGAAGTTCTACAAAATGGAATTAACAACCTACATATCTATTTGTTTGAACATTCTTTATCGTTACTCATATTTAGTTAGTTATTCTGTTTTGATTAAACAGTATATTTATATATAGATATATTTGTACCAGGCTAATCAGTTGGTGGCTTCCCCGATGTTCTTAGGAGTTAGAGGTTTGAATCCTGCCTAATGATACACATTTTTCATAACAAAATCTAGTAAATAACTAGGCTAGTAGAAATATATATATATATATATAATCCACATACAAACCTGTTTTGCTGTATCACAGCTCATCAGTGTGGCTAGATATCCATTTGCATTCAGCTGGGATCAACTCAACTGATTTGGAGTCAATTGGAGTCTCTGCTCTCTAAGCTATCGGTGCATTGAATGAGAGAGGAGGAAATTTTAGTGTTATGTATATGCGGTGTATACACATGCCAGCTGGCATTAAACTGTGTGTGTGTATATATATATATATATATATATATATATGAAAAAATTAAATATAAACACACAATGGTCTTTGTTATAATAAGAGGATATAAATTCTTCACTACTTGAGAATTATTGCAAAAAAAAAAAGATGCGACACTGTTAAAGAGCAAACGTGTGGGAAGATCTTTTATAACTGGGCATAAAGAGAAAGAATTGAACCAATGCTGCTATTAGAAGGTGTGTGTATGTATGTATATATATATAAGACAGGTTCCAACCTGTCGTATGCAATCACCTCTACTGCCCTCAAAAACTGGTTGCATACGCCAGGTGGTCGCTCACTAAAGTATCATAGTCATGACCTATTTATGCCAGGAACATATATTCTACTCACCAGAATGTATATATTAGAACTTTACCATGTAATCTGCTAATAAATAAGAACATAAGATGACCTAACCTTAAAGAAATTTATTCAGCATAATTCATTTTAAAATTAAAAACATATTTACAACAGTCAACATGAAACTAAAATATTTATTCACTGAACTTTAAAAAAAAGTCAATTATTGCTTTCCTTTTCAATTATTGCTTTCCTTTTCATGCCTGTACTAAAATATGTTGGAAACATTTGTGACATATATGGTTTCAGTTTTTTCTTACAGTGAGTGATAGCAAAAGAGAACCTGAGATAATGCATGGAAAAAAATAAACAAAACATACAAAAACCTGACAGCATCATGGGTAGGGGTAGAGAAACACAGAGATATAACCAGACAGAAATAGAGTAGATATATTAAAAAAAAATAAAAGGAACGAAAGTGATAGACATTTGAGAAAGGGACATAATTGTGATTTTTCCCAATCCTTGAATTTATTCAAATCAGTACAGAGACTGCTATAAATCCCTTAAATATGTCAAATGCAATACATGTTGTACAAAACAGCTGATGTTTGTCCAGGTGAACTCAAGCAGTGTACATTTTAACAAGAAATAAGTTTGATACAACACTATTATAACAAAACAATAAGGAAGTGTTCTGTCTTGGATCAAAGCAAAATGAAATAGATTCCTCATTTAGTTTTTCCTAATTTAAAAGTTCAAGTGTATGATCAAAGTGGAATTTTTTTTCTTTAAGTGGTCATTTGATCAGTGATTTTTACTCATTGATGTTAGTCGGTGGTGTTCTGGAGGTGGTTGCTCACTGAGGGTCAATTATTAGCAAATCATCTGTGCATAGAAAAATGGTCGCTAACAACAGGTGGTCACTGACGAAGAGGGTTGCATATGGCAGGTTCCACTCTCTCTTTCTCTGTGTGCATATATATATATATATATATATATATATATATATAATTTTTTTTTTTTTTTTTTTTTTTTTTTTTTTTTTTTTTTCAAATAAAATTTCCAAAATTACATATGCCATATGGCCATTTCAGTGAGGAAAAACCTTACTTCTTCAGTGGAAAAATTAATTTATTATGCAAATACATGACAAAATTAATTCACCAGAAGTTTTACATGAAAGAAGAAAAAAATAAGATAATATCAGAAAGAATAACGGGAGGGTTGTTAAGAGAGTATATTTTGTTAGAAGGTTGTCTAGACATTGATACAGAGGGTAGGGAAGAAGGAGAAAAGAAAAGAGATGGTGAAAAGGATTCAGGACACATTCATTGAAAATAACTTTTAGATATATATCTGTTAAAAAATCAAAAATGAAAATTAAGAATATTACAGGAAAGTAAGTAGGGTGGAAGAAACCCATGGGAAAAGAGTTAAAGGAGAGATATGGAGGGAAGAAAGAAAAAAAAAATCATACCAGACAGTTGTCAAAAGTATGGATGTTATGGCTATTACTGCTGGGTTGGTTCTTTCACCTAAACATCCAAGACTTGTTGAATAGCTTTCGTCGCTGAAATAAATAGGCAAAGAGAAAAGGAAATATATAGTCACTAGAGGGACAGTTTGGACACTGATTTTATTTTTTGATTCCAACAACCTCTTGTTGGGGAAATTCCTTCCTGAACAGTCAGCACATCTTTACCAGTCAAAGTCCAACAGAAAAAGAGTTTTTCAGCACCAGAAAGCCTCACTTTTTGCACATGCATAAATTGTCTTTCTTGTCAGAGAACTCCTGGGAGATTTTTGTTTATTTTGTAGTTTTTCATTTTATTTTGTAGTTTTATTCAATCCCTACAAAAGGAGTGCCAGCTAAATGAAAGTGGGAAGAAAGGGATAGATACGTAAAAATTGAAAAAGGGGAAAAGGAAAATAGAGAAAATGTTAACATGATGTAATATTCAGCTCTGCCAATAGATTTTTAAAAATTTTTCCATTTAAAATATCATCTTACTATTGTAGGGATAAAATTAGTTTAAATTCTACTATTGGAATAAATGAGAGGGTTTAAAAAGAGGATTTTGGTACCAGATATAATATTATGATCTTTATTATAAAAAAGACAATCATGTTCATTTCTAAATTATTTAATTTTACTTAACCATGACATGTTGTATCAAAACTTTTTTTTTTTTTTAACAATTTGATATTTTCTGTTTGAAGGGAATTGAAAATTGAGTTAATGTCATATAGAAAGACAGACACAGAAGGCATTTTTCACTCGGGGGGAATACTATTTACAAATATCAAAGGAATAGATAGAAGATACTTAAGAGTCTTAAAGCTTAAAGTATTCCTAGAAAGAAGTGTGAACTTAAGACAGGCAAAGAAATGAGAAATTAGTTTGTGTGTAAAAATACAATTAAGATTTAGAACAATGTCCCTAAAGATATGATATAGATGTGGTTGAAATAATAAATTAGTAAAGGCCAAGTTTATTAACTATACCATCATTTTATTTTTGTTGTTGACTCAATAAGGTTACATTGTTATATGTGAATGCTTATCATTTCTGTATTTTTGTGTCTTTGATAGGTTTCTTGTATAAGTCATTGCGGTATTCATGTGAATGTCCATTATTGTATATGTATTACTGTTTTGAGGTTACAAAAAGATTTTCTTCCATGTATGTATGTATATATATATATATATATATATATATATATATATATATATATTTTCATATTCATGTAAATAAAGCATATTTGTTCATCTATGTGTGTATCAGGTTGTTGTTTGTTCTATGTTATATTATGTCCCAGGTATTTGAATGTTTGAATTTTACTCTTGAATTCATTCCTTGGTTTTTGCATATTCTTTTTGCGAAAACCATTTAAGACACATCTTTCTTTGGCTGATTGAATCTGACAGATGCAGTGAACTCTGCATACATATGTGTGCAAATGTTGACCAACTAAAGAGGCTATGCACATGTTCATTGTTTTTTAGCACCTATGCATTTCTGATTTGATTTTGGCAGGAGCGTTAGTCATTGGTTGACTTTTGCATGTCAGTTGACTATGTATGTTATGTCTGGGTTATAATCTATATTACCAGAAATATGGAAGAATAGAAAGAAGAAAAAGGATGTATGTTTTGTGAGAAAAAGTTTCACTGTTACTCAATTAGAAAAGAGGAAAGGGAATATTTCAATATGCATTACTAATACTTACCTAATCACCACAATATATAATTGGTTTTTACGTTGTCTGTTATATCTCGCTATATCAACATTGGTTCATCTCTTGTGTTAGATGGTCTTTGATGCTTGAATGATTCATATGTTGCTTTTTAACTGCATTAATGAATGAATATTCCTCTGAAAATGGTCATGCGTTTGTGGTGTAATGGATATTAGCTCAGAATGAGAAACTGGAGAGCCAGGTTTGAATTTTAAATTCATTTCATTCCCTACACTAAAAATACCCTTGGAACAAGTATTAATCTATCTCTTCTCCCTTCAGTTATGGGTTGAATAGCAGGACAGATTGGATTCTATAGCCTTGGTTGGCAACCAGTCTACTGCAGAAAGTATTGGGAACTTATTACAGGAAAATCTTCTGCTGAGTGAGTCATGGATTGAAAGAGACGTAATCACTCAAGCATGTATGGCACTTAACTGATTAATAAAGACTAAACTGAAAATAGATTTTAAAAAATCAATTTTCAAAGAAAAAATTTGAAAACTACAGAAAATCTGAAAAAATATTTTTGTCCAGTTGGAAACTTCCCTCCGGACTTAAATATGTGATGAGATTTTTGTCTGTCTATTTGGGTATTGACCCAAAAGGACACAAACTTTCTTATTCTATACTAAATATATACAACAGTAATACATTTATGTCCAAATAAATACTCAAGTGTGTTATAAATTCTTGGTTTCCTTTCATGCAATTAACTGGAAAGTATTTACAAGGAAAATGTAACCAAAAACACTATCCTCATTGTATATTTGTGTGTGTATGTATGCATATATATATATATATATATATATATATATATATATATAGCACATGTGGGGAACTAGTGATAAAAATCTATCAATGGTATACCAAAATAGAAGTGCTTCATGCTACACAATGTGGCAGAACTGAATGTATCAATATTTTTGTTGTGCCCAAAAACATAAAACTGGTTTTGACTCTAGTTTCATGGACTGTGTGCAAACATCAGGCAGGTGGAAGATGGCACATAGTGCATGAAACTCGAGTGGCCAGTTTCAGGTTTTTCAGGAACAACTGAAAATGTTTATATATAAATATAAAATTTTCTATCATGCTCATGGAGAGAAACAACAGAAAGGCTGTGTTGGCTCAATTCATTCTCTTTACTACCAGTAATGAAAGCTATCACTGTGATTGTCAAATATTGCAGTGTATATATATATATATATATATACACACACACACACACACACACACACACACACACACAATCTATTATTATAAAGATTGTTGTGTGTATATGTGTATTTATACACATATATACAAGTTAATGTATGCTTAGGGGTTGGATTGTTTTTGTTTTTTTTTTCCTTATGTCTTAATGTAAGATACTCAATATTACATACATCAATATATATGTTGCCATCATTTTAAATGGAATATCATTATAAATATTTTGCTGTCATTTTTGATGACATGGACTCACTTATTCATATATAATTTTGTCAGTTCTGGTTTGGTTGAAAGGTGGGAGTAAATGGCGAACTAGTGCCAACAATGTTACCATTAAAATTGGGTGAGAAATACTCAGTGAAATATAAAACCAAACAATTTATATAAAAGCAAATTTTACAAAATATTAAGGATAGACACATCTAGTGGTTTGTGTGTCCAGAAAAGTGTGTGATAAATTTCTAGACAAGTTAAGTTTTCTAAAATAAGGTTCAGTGGTAGTTGTGGAGTGTAGGGATTAAATAAAATTATGAAATAAAATAAAAAAAAAACACTAAATAAAATAAAAATAGAAAATAAAATAAAAGTATGAACTAAAATAAACTTAAAAATCTCCCAGGAGTCCTCTGACAGGAAAGACAATTGACGCATGCACAAAAGAGAGGCCTCCTGGCACCAAAAATATACTATCTTTTTCTCTGTTAGACTTTGGATGATAAAGACATGCCAAACTGTTCGGGAAGGAATTTCCACAACAAGAGGTTGTTGGAACCAAAAATAAAATCAGTGTCCAAACTGTCTCTCTAGTGTCTGTATCTTTCCTTTTTTCTTTGCCTATTTATTTCAGTGGTGAAAGCTTTTCAACAAGTTTTGGATGTTTAGGCGAAAGAATCAACCCAACAGTAATCACCATAACATTCCATAGGAGGCAGGGAATCAAGTTTTCAATCAAAATTCATCAAATGATGTACAAATAACACAAGAAAAATGTCAGCATATATATAAAACAATGTAAATTGCAAGAAAGAAGGTATCATGAAAGGGTTTTGGTGAAAAAGTTATATTTACCTTGAAGCTATAAAATGTGACTGTTCTGAATAGTTCTTGAAATTTGATGTGATATATTGAAATTTGTGAGAGTCTGTTCATGTTTACAGAGTTCAGAAATATTTAATGTAGTATTGTTTTGAGAACTACTTTTTCTGTTATTAAAACTATTTTGTTAAAATAGTTGGAGTGAAAACAAGACCAAATTTTGCTATGAAAATGATAATTTGGTTGTCAAGACTTTAGGTAAGTAAAGGTTTCATGACTGCTTCTTTGAGTCACCAGTTTTTAGGTGTGTCACACTGCCCAGTATTATGTCTCCTACTCTTTGGTGGTACATCTATTGCAGGGATTTTTATAGCCAAAGGTTTAATTTACCTAAAAAATTTTGGCATTCAACACAAGGTTTTCAGGTTTCAACTTCCTTGTCTTGAGTAGCCATTGGTTACAATATCATGTCTACCAAATTTGTTGTAGTAGAAAAAACAGGTCTGTTTTGTTTCTTTTTCTTTCACTTTCGATTGACTCTACTCCATTCCTTGGTCAAGGAGCTTTGAACACAGGATGGTAAGGTTCAAATTTCAATAAATTACTTTATTACTTTCATTGAGTCAAAATTTGTTGAGTTCATAGGTATAAAATATGTTTTTAATAATTATGATTTGATTTATTGAAGTTCATGACAATCCTTTTGTGTCTTCAGAGTTTAGACTTTTCAATGGAGTGTGTTTTGAGAACACTTGTTCTCTGTTATGAAAAACAACCATTTTGTTAAAATAGTCAGAGAAATTGAGATTTAATTATGTTATGGAAATGACAATTTGTTTGTCAAGATTTCATTGAGGAGTGTGTTCCTTTGATTCTACACTAAGGTTTTCAGATGTTTTGTATGTGATGGTCATACTGCAGGGATTTTGAAAGTCAATGGTCGACTCTAATTTCTTTCATGTGCCATGTCCCTTCAGGACGTAGGCAATCATGGCCCGCCACATCTCCCTCTCTCTTGTAGCTTTTAAAACCCACTTCTCTTGTTAGCCCTCCTAAACTCTGCTCTACCATCCATTTACTCAAGTATATCACATATAGCTTTCCCTTGTCTCTCCTTTCCTTTATCCATCCAATGAGTGTCATTCTCCAAGCCCTTCTTCCTCCTTACATACCCCAGAAACTTTAGATGTCTTTTCCTGATATCACATCATGAAGTTAGGATCTGGAAGCATACCTGTTCAATACTATCATAGAAATTCAGGTGTCTCTCAAGGCTCTATTCTAGGTCCTACGCATTTTCTGATCTTCTTCAAGGATCCCTTTGATGTCATCAGATCTTAAATAGGCATCTACACTGATGAAACCACCATTTACTCCTTCCTCAATAAAAAATCTGCTAAGGCTGACAAAGCAAACTTTGCTGCTGATCTTGAAAAGGACATCAAATCTGTGGTGGACTTGGGTAAGAAATGGCTGGTAAATTTTAATGCTTCCAAAATGAAGCTGCTATCCTTTAACCACCATAGACAATCGCTCCTACCCCCACCCATCAGCATGAGTCAGGCTAGTCTCTCTGAAAGCAAAACACTGCGCCACCTTCGCCTAACACTTTCAGCTGACCTCAAGTGAAGGACTACATTGAATCCATAGGTAAATCTGCTGCTAGGAAGGTTGGTACACTGTGTAGGGCCAGGAAGTTTTTCTTGTCTGAATCCATCTTGCACACCCATTTAAATCTCCCATTTTCCTGTACATTGAATACTGCTGTCACATCTGGTTGGGTGCCCTTGCTTATTCATCTTGGGGTTCTTGATAAAATCTAGTGGAAAATTTGTAATATAATTGATCCTGACCTGGTAGCTCAACTCCAGTCACTTTTGCACCAACACAATGTGGCTTTTCTCTATTTCCTCTACAAATATTTTCATAGCTATGATGAGCTTAGCATCCTGATGCCCTCTCTGCATGAATTTACTTGACCTACTAGACTAGCAGTTGTGAAACCAATCAAATTTTTTTTTTTTTTAATCGTATCACCCCGAGCAAGGCGGTAATGCCACTGATGTGCAGGGGGCTACGTAATAGTGAAAAGATCGGAAAAGAGAAAGCCGGAAACCATATCCTAAACAGGGAACAGGGATGACCCTCTTCACCTGTTCAATAAACATGGGTGGAGTGTGAACCGGGCGATAGATAGATCTATCTACTCCAATTGAAAACAAAACAAGAAAACAAAGTGAGAAGATTGGAAAAGAGAAAGCCGGAAACTACATCCTAAACAGGGAACAAGGGATGAGCCTCTTAACCTGTTCAATAGACATGATATAACTGCAACTTCTGTCAGCTTCTTTCCTTGCACTTTCTGCCAGTGGAATTCCCTTCCATATTCTTGCTTTCCTGAGAGCTACAATCTCCAAGAATTTAAATGCAATGTCAATTGCCATATTTTATCTTCTTGATTTGCATCCTTTCCCTGACAACCCTTCTTCCTTTCCACTCAACTCTCATGCAGCCTTCTTCACACCAATGTTCTCATCCTTCTCTTGCACCACCTGTAACTTGTTCCTCTTTCTTATTACACTCCTTTTATGTAACCCCTTGTGCACCAGTGACAGTACTGCCTTGCTTGGGGTGAAAGAATAATTAAAAAAAAATGTCCTCACTGAAACCTTGTTGTTCACATGTGGTCAACACACTGGTTTCAAATTTCAACCAGTTTGAGTAGTAATTGGTTAAAAAATTATCTTTATTAAATCAATTTATTGTAGTAAAGAAAAATAATTCTGTTTTTCTTTCCTTTTGCTTCATCTTCACTTGACTCCTCTTCACTCTTTGGTCAAGGAGCTTTACACACAGGTCACCAAAATTCAGGTTTGAGCAATTATTTTTATTACCTTCATCATTTCCCCATATCTACTGAGAGCTGAAATTTACATAGAGGGAAAAAATTAATTTTAACACCTGTTCTTCTCTAAACTAGGTCCTGTCGTAGTGGAATTCTCCTCCCCATAAAAGAAATATAACTGATAGAAACCAATTCAGCAGATTGCAAACCAATTTACTATTTGAATCAATCAAACCATAATGGAACTAGCAGTATAGCCCGGCATTGCTCGGGTGTAATGAAAACTTTAAAACTAATCCATGGTCCTGGAGCTCAGACTCTTTGGACGTTGACATGAAAAACTAAAAAGCAATAGTTGTTTCCAGTTAAAGCGAAATGGCAGACTGAAAGAAAAATGAAGGAATGCAAGTCAAATTTTGATTTCCTCGTATCGATATCAAATCAAGTTTTTTTCATCGTAAACTGAATTTTGAATGCTAAATAGGTCCTCTGAGTAAATGGTATCATGGTTGAGACTAGGAACTACAATTATACCTACTTAGATCCAAACCTGAAGCAAAAACTAAAATAAAAGGGCTGAAAAAATACAGACATACAAGCAGATAAACAGACACACACACAAACATCTTGCCTTTTATATATATATATATATAATCGATTTTCTGCACTATTGTAAGAACTGCAACCTTAATATAGTTTCTTATGTCTTTGTCTATAAGTGTATCAAATTTGATTAAAATCGGACCACTCCTCCTATAACCTGATTTTTTTCGATTATTGATTTTCAATATTTATCGGGGGTACATATTTTCTTGAAAATTTACACAGTTGTACTATAAGTGTCTAGCTAAGAACACTCGCAGATGCTTATAGTACAACTGTGTAAATTTTCAAGAAAATCGGTTCAGCTGTTTTGGAGTCTATAGGTAATGGATACACACACAAAGTTCCATTTATAAATAAGTTTAGATATTGTTTGCTAAAATAACAAACAACATAATGGGATGCATATATTTTTTCTGTAATTTTTGTAACATTTTGATGCATGAATTAACTCTTGCATTGGCAGTGCCAAGTGACAGTGTTTTTTATGAAAATGGCAAACAGTTTGAAGATGTTTATGAAACCAGAAGGTGAAAAGAATGATTCTGTGAAAGAGTAAATCAGTTATGATTGGAGGAAGAATGTATTTAAAGTTTTGTATGTGAAATCTTTGTAATAATTGTGAAGACTAAGCAAAATCATGACTAAGGGGTGGACAATAAATTTTGATGACTCGCATATGTAAGGTTTGGTCTTGGAGGCAATCGATGCTTGCTAAACACCGACTATCACCATTGTGGGTCAACAGGATGGATGATGATTAAAAGAGTGAAGACATTCTGCTGGCTATGTCTAGGGATATTGTCTAGTTGTTATTTTTTAGTAATGATCTATTATTCAAGAATTTTTTTTTCTTATAGATACAAGAGCCTAGTGGATTAAAGCATTGGTTCATGAATTTGGTGACATAGAAGTTGTGAGTTCAAACCCTGGGCCTATTACTTGCTACAGTTGTTACATATTCTGGAACTTACAGAGTATAACTGATACTGAATAAAAGATGGGCAATAGTAAGCAAAAATGTTATTTCAGTTGAAATTGAAACAGTAAAATAAAGTGTATTGTGTCAAAGTGCCAGCTTTCAAGTCCCGATATATATATATATATATATATATATATATATATATATATATATATATAAAAAACAATGGGAAAAAGAATATGGCTTATGACCCACAGAATATAATCTAAATGAAATATTTCAGTCAGAAGTAAATAATGCAGATAATGAAACGATGTTCAAGGCTAGAAATGTAAAACAATGAGCAAAGAAATGTGGCTTAAGACCCACTAAAGTCAGCTTACGTTATGGGAATGAATTATATTTTGATGAGCCAACGAAATATAATTTGGAGTCAAAAACAATGACAAATAATAAAAAAGTGTTTATTAGGGCAACCATGCCAAAGTCGAACAAGGAGAAAAATGGGAATGTGATGTCAGCATACAATTGGCCAAAGACAATAATTAATGCATCTGCCTATCCGGAGATGATGTAATTAGGTGAAGCTTGACAGATCTGGATTTATATAACACTGGATTCTTCCTGTTTGAAAGTGAAGATGAAGCCAGAGGACTCAAAGAGAATGCAAGAAAGATAACTCCAGCCATTACTCCATATGTGCATGCTTTCCTCTGACTACCCTCTACATGTAGCTTGGTCCTGTGCATGACAGGAAACTGCATCTGACAGAAAGGCCTCTGATTGGGAAGTTGTGAGAAGCATGAAACCACCTCTTAATTGCTGTTGTTTCCAGGTCCACCCTGACCCAAAGTGGTAGCACTTGTTAGGGTCCAAGTTATGGGCAAATAGTTAACCTCCAAACTGGAGTCAAAACACTATGAAAATAGAAAAATTAACTTTTATAGAAATATATGCATAAATTTTTATTAAAAATCTATTCATTTTTTAAGGAAAAATATTATCAACAATACATGTTTGAAGGAAAAATTATTACGATAAAACATGTTTGAAGGAAAAATTATTACGATAAAACATGTTTGAAGAAAAAATTATTCCCAGCAGCACTTTTTTTGAATACAATAGAAGACAGCTTAAGTTTTCTAAAACAAAAAAAAAGTTATTAAAATCTGACTAAACCAGTCTTCTCACTATAGCCGAACATTGAATAAAAATACCTTAAACCCCCACCTTTTTGGTATTAAATAACCCACAGAGGTTGATATGTCATTAAACAAAACCCAAACTCTGATCCATTTACACGAAATAGACTTTTATAGGAAAAAGTATACATTTCTGGAGGGAAAAAATATTGCCAAGGGGACATTTCTGGAGGGGAAAAACATTGCCAAGGGGACATTTCTGGAGGGGAAAAACATTGCCAAGGGGACATTTCTGGAGGTGAAAAACATTGCCAAGGGGACATTTCTGGAGGTGAAAAACATTGCCAAGGGGACATTTCTGGAGAGGATAAACATTGCCAATGGGAAAATTCTGGAGGGGAAAAACATTGCCAAGGGGGACATTTCTGGAGGGGAAAAACATTGCCAAGGGGGACATTTCTGGAGGGGAAAAACATTGCCAAGGGGGACATTTCTGGAGGGGAAAAACATTGCCAAGGGGGACATTTCTGGAGGGGAAAAACATTGCCAAGGGGGACATTTCTGGAGGGGAAAAACATTGCCAAGGGGGACATTTCTGGAGGGGAAAAACATTGCCAAGGGGGACATTTCTGGAGGGGAAAAACATTGGGGGCCAAGGGGGACATTTCTGGAGGGGAAAAACATGCCAAGTGGACATCTTCAGTTTTCTAAAACAAAAAAAATAATTATTTATTAAAATCTAAATCAACCTTCTCACTATAACTGAACACAAATAAAAAACAACAAAAAACTTAAAGCCCCACATTTTTGGCATTAAATAACCCATAGAGGTTGATATGCCGTTAAACAAAAACTCAGACTCTACACATAACTGTCACTGAAGAATATAAAAATGAGATAATAATTTTATATATACATTGTTTGTGTCGGTTATGGATTTCAAGCCAATTGTTGGTTTCCAGGTTATACACAGTGTCTCAGGATGAATATTTAGTTTCTTTGTTATGTCCTTTAATGGATGTAGGTGATCATTGACCTCCACTTGTCCCTATCTCTTGTTGGTCTTAATATCTTTCCTCTTGATATATCTTCCAGACCCTCTCTGCAATCCACCTGCTCAAGCCCATCAAGTAAGTCTTCCCCTGTCTCTTTTTCCCCTCTATCAGTCCCATGAGTATCTAGTTACATGAGCCATGCCTCTTCTTAGTGTCTCAGTATCAGTTATCTCCCTTTAACTCAACTCTTGAAGTTTATTTTTCACTTGGTATATAGTTGAACTCACAACTCTTTGAGTCAAGTCACTTGATTCAACCAATGCTTTTATCAACTGGGCCACCAAACAATGTAAATGTTGTAAATATATACAATACCACATCTCATAAATATAGATATTTCTGTTTAGAATGAAATATATTTGGCAAATACAGTTATCCACTAAAAATAATGTTTGAAGTAATAAGATATATATATATAAATATTGTGTACAAATACAGATTTCTGAAGAATTTAGTTTTAATCTGGCAGTAGTTTCTCCTACAAAGTGGGTGTGGATTTGAACCCACTGCTGAAGAGGCACATTTTTAAAAAAGTTTTTTTAAGTGCATAAGATGTAATAAACACTTCATATAACAGGGTGTCTGCACAAATATGGGTGTCTACTAAAAACAGGTAGAAGTAATACATCTAAAATATATGTTGCAAAAAAAGTTTCTCTCTCTCATTTTATATATATATATATATATATAAATAAATTCATTGGAAGGTACGGTCCATGAGTGAATGTTAAAACAAGCTCTCCTATCATTCTGAAAATGAGATTTTGATCTCAAAATATTAATAATAAATAGGTAATGCCCAACACCTTCTTTACCTTCCTTTATTTTACTAAACACATTACTTCAAGACCTACCCATACACCTAATATACACAATGCTTCAAGCAAATGACAAACAGTTTTAGAAAATTGTTATGTCTGCTTCTGAATTATTGTTATGGGTGTTTTTTAGTTCTGATTATATTAGGTTTGTGCAAAAATGTCGTTTTTTGACATTCAACTTCAAAAGATCATAACTTCTTTCATAAACTTTATTAACCAAAATAAGAACCATTAGAATTGACACATTTTTGCCAACAAGAAACAAGTTTATTTATCCCATTAGCATAGAAATCCGGAGTTCTGGAAGTGATGAAGTCATTGAAGGTCAATTCAGTATCATCTCGGCTTTTGAAGCATTTTTCGTGCAGGAAGTTGTTGATGCTTGAAAAAGTGATAATTGGTGGGCGAGAGGTCCAGTGAATATGGTGGATGAGGCAGTGTCTTGTAGTCCAATTCGTTCAGCTTCTGTAGGGTCAGTTGAGCAACATGCAGGTGAGTGTTGTCATGGAGGAGAATTGGTCCCTTCATATTGACCAATCTCAAGTGCATACATTGGGGCTTCTAGTGCATTTTGTCATTTTATTGGCAGTACTTCTCTGTCGTAATCATTTTGCCCAGATTCAAGAAGCTTTGATGGATGAGATTGGCCGCAGACCACCAAACTGTCATTATAACCTTTTTTTTGTGCAATTTCAGCTTTGGGAACTGTTGTGGAGCTTCTCCGGCATCCAACTACTGTGTCGAATGTCACCGGTTGTCGTAGGATCCACTTCTCATCACACGTCACAATCTGCTCAAGAAATGGGTCGTTTTTGTGCAGAAGAAGCGTAGAAGACCCCTCAAAATGACGATTTTTTTTATTATCGTTCAGTTCATGCAGCACCCATTTATCCAACTTTTTTGACTTCCCTATTTACTTTAAATGGCGAACAACTGTTGAGTGGTTGACCTCGAGTTCAACAGCAACTTCTCGTGTGGCTTTGCGAGGATCGGCTTCAATTAAGGCTTTCAAATGTTTATCAACTGCAGTCAGCTGGCCACGACCGTCTTCATTTTCGAGGCTCTTGTCACCATTGCAAAATTTCTTGAACTACCGTTGTGCCACACGTTTGTTAGTTGTTCCTGGGCCAAATGCATCATTGATATCACGAGCTGTCTCAGCAGGTTTTTTGGCCTAGTTTGAACTGGAACAAGAAAATCGTGCGGATCTGAATTTTGTCCATGCTGTTGAAAAGCCTGCAAAAAAATGAATGAAGAGATTGAGAACGATAACAAATAACACAATTCAATAGAGCGAAAAATGCGCTTCAAAATGATATATAAGATGGTTATATATATATATATATATCAATGAATTAATTCAGAAATCATATATAAAAGTGACATGTGAGAAAACGACATTATTTTTGCACCAACCTAATATCATAACAGTTTTGGAAGTGGTTTTTAATATTTGGATGTTGCTCAGATAGGATAATTGGATATTGAATGTTGTCAAGTTGGTAGGTAGTATTATGTACCTGTTTTTTTTTGGTTTCTTTTTGTCTAGTTTAATGTTTTTGTTGTTGGCTGAGAGGTTTTATATATATAATGAACACTGAAGCTGTTTTCAATGCACAATGTTGAAAGACTTAATATATTCATTCTCTCTCTTTTTCTCTCTCTCTCATATATATTTCTTTATGCTCATTGAGATAGACAACAGTGTGGTAGCATCGTCTCAGTTGATTCTCTTGACTACCAGTCATTAAACTTTACTACCAGTTATGAAAGCTCTTGCTGCATGTTTGCTCTTTAACAGTGCCTTTCTTTTTTTTTTTTTTTCAATAAATGTCATTGTATAGTGACAAAATATATATACATATCTTCTATCATAATAAAGATCATTGTGTGTGTGTGTGTGTATTTATATATATATATAAAATATTTCTTTCCTGTCACACTCAGAAGTTTAGATTGTTTTTTTTTATTTTTATGTCTTAATGTAAAATACACAACAGTAGGTAGATTGATATATTTTGCTGTCATTTTTGACAGCATAGAATTATAAATATATTTCATTCCAATGAAGGTAACAAAGCCACTAATATGCACAATTACTGAGAAAAAGAGTGAGAAAACTCAAGCATAATTACACAGTAAGAAATGAAAGATTATGCAGAAGTGAAAGAAAGAAGACAAGCATAAAATAACATAAAAATGAGTAAAAAATCAAGCATAAAATGTTAAGAGGGAAAAATTTTGAAGGAATGAACATCGGAAAAATCATCTGAATAAATGAAAAAAAAAAAGATAGATGAGAAGGAAGAAAAACTAACAAAGAAAAGTGTAGAAAATAATTAAAAGTATGAAAGAAATAACCAAGGAAGAATTATACAGAATGCAAGGAATAATTAAGAAAGAAACATGTGAAGAATAAAAACAGACAAAATGGGAGTCAGTAAGAAATAAAAGAATGAAGAAAGATGAGTGGAATAACTAGGAATGAAAGAAAAAAGTGTTGAAAAGCTAAGAAATAAAGAAAGTAGTATGGAAGAATGATGAGTAGAATAATTAAGAAGAAAATAAAGAATAACTAATAAAGATGTGTAGAATAGCTGAAGAGGGGATGAAGATGTGCGGAATAGCTGAAGAGGGGATGAAGATGTGCGGAATAGCTGAAGAGGGGATGAAGATGTGCGGAATAGCTGAAGGGGAGGGGAAGATGAAGAATGCTGCGGAATGAATGCTGGAAGAAGGGGATGAAGATGTGCGGAATAGCTGAAGAGGGGATGAAGATGTGCGGAATAGCTGAAGAGGGGATGAAGATGTGCGGAATAAGCTGAAGAAGGGAATGAAGGGGATGAAGTGCGGAATAGCTGGAAGAGGGGATGAAGATGTGCGGAATAGCGGAAGATGGGGAAGAATGATGCGGAATAGCTGGAAGAGGGGATGAAGATGTGCGGAATAGCTGAAGAGGGGATGAAGATGTGCGGAATAGCGGAAGAGGGGATGAAGATGTGCGGAATAGCGGAAGAGGGGATGAAGATGTGCGGAATAGCTGAAGAGGGGAATGAAGATGTGCGGAATAGCTGAAGAGGGGATGAAGATGTGCGGAATAGCGGAAGAGGGGATGAAGATGTGCGGAATAGCGGAAGAGGGGATGAAGATGTGCGGAATAGCTGAAGAGGGGATGAAGATGTGCGGAATAGCTGAAGAGGGGATGAAGATGTGCGGAATAGCTAAGAGAAAAGAACGGATGAGTAGAAGGATTAAGATTAAGACACTAATAAAAGAACTAAGATAAAAATATGCAGAGAATGACAAAGATAAGAAAATTCAACAAAGAAATGGTGAAAGAAAAATGTTTAACTAAACAAAAAAAATGCCCTTTGAGTAACAGTAAAAAGAACAAAAAAATCAAAAGAAAACAAAGCAGTCAAGTGTTTGAAAATGGTTTCTTTCATTTTTTATTTTATCTTTAGTTTTTGTCAGAAGGTCATCATCTGCTGTTTCCCTTTTTAGTTCAAACTAATTTTCTTCATGTATTACTCTCCAATTTTTGTTGTTGGCATCAGTATTAGCATCCACATCAAACATCGAGAGGCTGATTGGCTGGAATTGTTGACAGACAGCAGTTGTTTATTTGAATTGGTCTTTTTGGAAACCTTAGGAAGAGCCAATGATGATAACGATGTTGCCTGGTGAATGAGTTCAATCTCTGTGATTGTCTTTTGTTTCCACAGCAACACCAAATAGCGCAAAGTTAATTCCTAAAATAAAATGTCATGATACCTTTTTCTTCGATTTAGCATTTGCAAATAATTGATATTCTTTTGTTTTGCACAATATTTTCTATAATCAAGCATGAAGCATTATAAACGACATTAATTTATTTTTATGAAGAATAAAATTTTCTGTTTTGCTTCTATTTAAAAAAAATAATGGGTTTAATTGCAAATCTTTGGGTAATTTTGTACAGTATTAGTAAAAATAGATTTAAAATTTGAAATCCTTAAGATTTTGAATTCAAAGATATTCTATTTTGAATCTAGTTGAGTTGGCAACTAATTTAAAGAGCCCAGTTTGACCTAATAACTAGAGGGACAGGAAGAGATAGATTCATACCATTTCCTAAGAATACTTACACATATGGCAGTGCAACAAACTTGATAAGAATTTCAACCAAAATGTCCAATTTCTTCATTCTTAGCCACTATACATTAACAACCCCTCTCTCTCTATATATATATATTTTATAACATGTATAAATATTTTATATATCCACTACAAATTGTACATTTTGTTTTGACATTGAAATTACAATATCTCCTCAGGTAGTGTGGAAAGGAATAGAAAGCCTCTTTTCTTATATTTAGCAAGTTGTGTGTGGGATGCTGGTGGGGGTTAGCGATAAGGGAATAAGTCTTGCAAATTATCCATTCGAATTTTGAAGAAAGTGGGGTGAGTAGTGAATATAGTTGATTAATGATAATAATAATTACACTTCCCTACTCTGCTCCTCTAAGAAATTGAAAGAATAAAGTCTAGTCAGGAGGCTAGACTTTATTCTTTGGATTTCTGAGAGGAGCAGAGTAGGGAAGTGGGATGGGATTGGACCCATCTTTAATGTTTATTTGTACAACTATAGAATATTTTTGTATTTAAGCACAGTTTTTATAATTAATCTAATTTTGTATATTTAACCTTAATTTTGAATTTAGGAAATCGATTTTTTCTATAAAATTTTAAATTAGATCACAGTTTGTGGTGTGTAATAGGTAAAAATTTAATGTCAGCGTTGTTCGTACTATGAAGGTGTATCATTTCTAAGGGGTCCTAGCTTTGGCTATTGTAGTATTTTTTTAGCATGATTGTAAGGTTAGTTCTTTAATGTGTTTGCAGTTTACTGTGGTTTCATGCCTCTGGTTTAAAAGTTTGTTGCTATTCATATATTTAATGATTTCAATTTTTTCTTGAAGACAAAGGAAACATGGTTCCTTTATTGATTTAGCTGTTCTTGCTTGTTTGAGGATTTTCCATTTAACTTCAGGTCTTTTATTTTCGTTTTTAACTTCCAAAAGTATTTGGAAAGAGGTGTCATGTTTCGTTTTTCTTTGTTACTGAAGGATGAAAGGTAATTGTAAAAGCACTTTTTAAATATGTTCATGGTGTTTTCGATATACATTTTTTCATCTTTAGGATTCTCCATGGATGAAATTGAACACATATATATCAGGGATTTCGTTAAACATTTATTCGGAATGGGGCATTGGTTTGGGTTTCTACAGTTACAGAGGCTGTTATTATGGGGTGGACTGGTATTAGTGTTGGAGTTATTTTTGTTGTGTGCTTTTAATATTTTGCTGTTAAGTACTTTATTTGTTCTAGATTGTTAGAGCAGCTATAGCATAGTTTTATTGTATTCTTTTTGAAGATTTTGCGTAGAGGGTTATTTTTTGGAAAATGCTTATCTATTAGTTAAAGAAATTTATGTCCCATCTTAAATTTAACTGATTAAAAGGAGTGTTATACAATATGATTTTCTTGTTTCTATTTTTACTTTCTGAGCTCTTGAATTTTTCCATAAAGTTAATTTTGGATGATTGATATCCACTTTCTTTAAGAATTTTGTCATAAATTACTGTGTTTATCAAATATTTCTTTATTTGAGGAGTGTGTGTTAATGCGGCTTTCAACTGATGATGGGATATGCTTGATGATGGATGGTGGGTGATTATAATTGGGGTTTATATAGATTGGGTTAGCATTATTTCTCATGTAAGGTTGCAAAGTGTTTGATACTAAGTCTAATGTTATATCTAGTAAATCAACTTGCTAATTATTACGTTAAAACCAAAGGATTTAAAGACTTTATGAATTAATTTTCTAGTTTTATCAACCTTACCTCCAGTAGATTTATTATCATGAGTCTGTCATCTCTGTTGAGTCCTATATTGTTAATTTCTTTGTATGCCGTGAGGTTGTACAATAGGAATAATCCGACCAGATCTGAAGACTCTGCAGAATCCATGGCTCCCATAGATAAATAAAAAATTATCCATTAAATTTTTTGTCCACTGTTGCTGTGGATGAGAACTGATTTTCTACAGTCCAAAATTATTTTGATTTCATCCTTTGAGATGTCCGAATAGAATTTTGTGAATTCCAAGGTAAGAGTGAAAAGGCCCTCAGATATTGATGGGTAAAAATCCACAATGTCAAATTGTAGGAAAGTGGGATTATTTGTTTTCCCCAAGGTTCTCGAACCAATTGATTACATCCATTGTACCCCTCCATTGCAGAAGTTGGATTTTTTTTTATTTGTTGGTTAACTCTTTCTAGTATTACCTTACTAATTCTACCGATTTCTGATTCTGTAGGGTTTATTATTCTAATAGATAATTTTTGCTAAATTCCGGCTTATGGTCTTTTAAAAGTATGTATGCCTCCTTTGTTGTAAATTTGAATTGTTATTGTTTGATTTCTGGTTTTCTAGACACGTTGTCATTTTTGTTATATAAAATGTAACAACAGTTTTTATTTGTATAAGTTTGAAAAACGATCAAAAGTCCTTTGTTAAAGATTAATATATTTTTCTATATTTTAGATCATTTTTCTGGCTCTCAGAATAAAATGTTTAATGTTTGTCATTACCAAAGATATTTTTGTACCATGTAAGTTTCATATCTCTCTCTCTCTCTCTCTCTATATATATATATATATATATATATATATATAAGCAGGTGGTGTAGATATAGAAGAATCCAAAGGAGTATTTATACATACAGTGGTAGGATAACTCTGAGAGCTCTAAATATATATATGTATGTAAATACATATAGAGCAAATATAAGAAAAATTAAGGCAGACACATTATTTCATGGTAAATCAGATGTATAGGCCTACTTCAGGCGAACCATCATCAGCTTCCATCTTTATTGTACAAAAAATTTTACATGACTCATGTAAAATCTTTTGTACAATAAAAACGGAAGCTGATGATGGTTTGATTGAAATAGGTTTATACTTCCGATTTACCTATGAAATAATGTGTCTGCCTTAATTTTTCTTATGTTCTTTGTATATGAGGACACATATTTTACAAACAGGATTTCTTGAATATTTTTTTTTTAATCATTTCACCCCGAGCAAGGCGGAAACGCCACTGATGTGCAGAGGGTTACATAAATGTAAAAAGATTAATTAGAAAAGAGTGAGGAGTACAAACTAGTTAGAAAGGAACAATAAAAAGCTGAGAAAGCAGGTGCAATGACAGATACATAGGTGGAGAGAAAGGGAAGGTTATACAGGGGAGGGGAGAGAGTTAGTCCAGTGGTTAGTAGATGAGTATTGACTTTGCATTTAAATTTCTGGAGGTTGTAGCCGTCAGGAAAGCAAGAATACGGGAGCTAGGTCCACAGGCGGGAAGTGCGAGAGAGGAAGCTGCAGGAGTAGAATTGTCATCTGCATTTGGCTAACCTGACTGTGAATGGGTGAGACCCAGTTGCCAGTCTTGTTGCACGAGTAAACACCTGTTGAGGAGACATCAGTGATTTAAGCTCGTCCGAGCAGAAGCCATGAAAGTATTTATAGAAGAGACAAAGGGAGGCCACATTTCGACAATGGGGAAGTGGATGCAGTCGAGTCGCCAGATCAGTACCTATCACATTACAGACTCTCCTTTGGAGCTTGTCAAGAACACTGAGGAGAACGGCAGGGGCACCTGACCATAAATGGCAGCAGTACTCCATGCACGGACAGATGGTTGACTTGTATATATGCAGGATGAATTCAGGTGGAAAAAACATCCTGGATCGACATAGTGACCTAATCTTCTTAGCAGTAGATTTTGCTATGGATTCAATATAGTGGTTCCATTTGAGGTCTGAGGACAGTGTAAGTCCGAGGAGGTGTAGTGTATTACTCTCAGGGAGAATCACTTGGTCCATGCTTATGGGAGGCAGGAGAGGTTGCCTGTAATGGTTGACAGACAACAGCTTGGTCTTAGATGAATTGAAGTTGACAAGCCACTTCTTGCCCCAGTTCACCACAGAGTGTAGATCCCGCTCAAGGTCAGCAGTGAGATTATGTCTGTCTGCCACGACAGGTTTCTTACTGGAGCGGGAGTATATTGTAGTGTCATCTGCGTAGATGCCTAATTGGGACTTGATCTCATCTGGGAGGTCGTTGATGAAAATAAGGAAGAGCGTTGGGCCCAGGATAGACCCCTGTGGGACACCAGCATTCGTGCTGTAGGACGAAGAAGCATGCCCATTCAGAACGACCTTCATTTTGCGGTTATTTAAGAAAGATTGGATTAGGTCAAGCAGGTGACCGGTAATACCATAACCGCGTAGTTTGCATAGGAGGCCAGAGTGCCAAACCCTGTCGAAAGACCAATAGTTGTAAATATATTGTTTAATAATAAAAACAGCATCTACTCAAATCTGAGTATCCATTTAAATAACGTTTGAATAAATAAAATACACATTTGATTAAAAAGAACAGCCAAGGTCAGTCTGTTTTAATCTTTTATTCTATTTTTCAAGTTTGGGTTAAGTTGTTGAGTACTGTGCTCAAAGTTGTGGATAAATTGTCCAAAGTTCAGTTATGTTTAAGTATTTTCGACTTTGGCAGTCAGTATCAAGAACCATTGTAATTAATTGTTTTTTTGTTTTATTAGTTTTAAAGATGAGTCTCACACACTAATTATTAAAAAACAAATGAAATACTTAAATTAGGCACATGTAGCACCATATTCTCATAAATTGACTTATCAACTGTCAAAACTCAGTGCAATCCATGCACACATTGACAAACAGATCATGAACAACCAAAATACCATAATAAATATAAGACAGATATTTGTAGATAACATACACTACAGCACCCAATGCAAGGAAGGACTCAAACCCTTAGAAGCTATTATTATACAAAATAAACTGCCCACATTAAATAAAATATCATTGGAAATAGTCTTTTGAAGTACATATACAATTAATGTGCCCAAATATTAGTATTAAAAATATGAAAAATAAATAACTTTTTTTGTTTTTTCGTTTTTTGACCTGCCTGTTTCCTAGTAGCCATTACATATGATAAGCTAGACCCAAAGATTACCAGAATATAGTCAAAAGGACTCTAATTACCACACACACCACATTGGTTCTGCATAATAACTTCAGAAGTTGAAAGTACTTGAATAGAAATAACAAAATATGAACCTCAGACAGTTAATCCAGAATTAATTATGTATGTTTTTTATATATATATATATAAGCATACACTTCCATAAACATACATACACATATATATTTGCATGTATTTGTTAATTTCATCATGTGAGTGTGTGTGTATATATATATATATATATAAGATTAAATAAATTGCAGACATTGTGTCTGCTTAGTTTTAATAAAATTTGCTCATATTCACCAATAATCTTTTGTGTATTATAATTGAAAGATGCAAGAAATGAGCTGTAGCATTGACAGATGATTTTATTATTTATTTCTTGATGTTCCTAAGTACTTCAATCTCCTTCCAAGATCATCTTCAGGGGTGTAAGTTGTAATAACAAAAAATAACCGGAAAAACTGTGTTGCTAAAAATTACTAGAAATTTTTCTTCTTGCTTCAAATTTATTTATAGTAAAGCAGCTCAGCAATTGGGACTGACAAATGGAGTAAAAATCGCTTGATGTTTACTTTGTTCATAAATCCATTTCTTGGCCTTCTTCCATTGTTATCTTGATAAAATGTATCCTCACTAATATGCAAGCATGTCATATTGATGGCTGATATGACCCGGTAAACCAGTTCTTCTTCAGGTACCGTGTCCTCTCAGAACGTAGGCGATCATGGACTTCCACTCAGCTCTCTCTCTTGTCACTCCCAAAGTTTTTCCTCTTGGCATCTCCCAAACCCTGCTCATTTATTTGTTCAGACCTATCAAGTAGGTGTTGCACTGCTTTCCCCTGTCTCTTTTTCCTTCTATCCATCCGCTGAGTATTATCCCTCCTTCCTCATTACATGTCCCAGAAACATCATCTGTCTCTCCCTTATATTAATTATGAGTTTTCTTTTCATTTCCATCCTCTCCAACAGCTTGTCATTATTCATGTGCTCAGTCCATGGTATCCTCAGCATCCTTCTGTAAAATGATATTTCTGCTGCCTCAAGCCTCTCCTATATTCTTGGAGAGATTATTCATCATTCACTGCCATACAGAAGAACTGATATCACATAGCAATCCAGCACTCTATTCTTTGTTTTCAATGAGACTTTCCTGTCTTTTAGTACTCTGGTTAACTTTTGAAATGCATCCTTGGCCATGCCAATGCATCTTTGGATCTCAACATCACATTTTCTATTTTCTGTCAGCATGCTTCCCAGGTATTTAAATTTCTTCACTTGTTTTATTTTAGTTTCTCTGACCTGTAGTTTGCATTTTCGGGTTATCTTTTTGCTGATGAACATGCATTTAGTTTTCATGAAGTTTATGCTTATTCCTTTCTTCTTGCTTTCTTTTTCTACCTTCTGTAGGAGTTCCTGCATTTTCCTTTGAATGTTTGCTATCAGGACTGTGTCATCTGCATATCTTCCATTCTTGAGATTGTCACTGGAAATGATGAATCCTGGCAAGGGTTTATTTTTCTCAGAATTGTTTCATTTATAAGTTGAATAAATCCAGTGAGAATACACATCCTTGTCTTACACCCCTTTCTATTTTTTCTATCTGCTGAATTTACTTCCTATCTGGATGCAAATGGTTTGCTGCCAATATATGTTCTTGATTATTCTAACATCTTTTCCAAAAATGTTGAAGTTGTCAAGCTTCCCTATTAAGTCTTTGTGGCATACTTTGTCAAATGCTTTTGTGTAGTCTATGAAGCACAGACAGGTCCTTCTGCTCATCTATAGCTCTTTCAGATAGCTTTCTGAGCATGAATATTGCATTAATTGTTCTGGTATCTTTAAGGAAGCCACACTGTTCTTGTCTTATCTCTGTGTTATATATCGCCGTACGACGACAAAACAACAAACACGCATATATAAAAATATAAGGTTATATTTTTATTAATAACGACGAACCGTGTGGAATAGAGAACGGAAGGGTGAGAGGCACATATGATGGGTTGACGGGAGTGTATTCTTGCCGTGGTGTTTCTCTGCTTCCACTGGCCGTTCTCTGCTGGCGAATCCGTGTGTCGAGGTCTTTATATAGTCTTCTAGAACCGGGACTTTCCTTCCGGTTTTGCCTCGCCCACGCAACGCCCACGTAATTCTAAGAGACACCTGATCTGTTTGCCTCTGTAGCCATTTCCGCCGCTGTCGGAAATAAGGTCAAAACGACATCCGCTCCGGCCTCGACAGGATGTATTTCACAAACACCTGTCTTGTCGCTTCGCCGCCCCCTTCACCGACGGGAAACACCATCGCTTGCATCACTTCCTCGGGTGGGGCCAGATTGTTATATTACATCTGGACCAATTCTGCTGCATGGTCTGTACATCAGAATCTGGATGATGTTTTGTTATGTGACTCATGAAGCTGATATTTTGGGTAGAGTTCATATTCCTTTGCACCTGGATTCTTAGAAAGTAATATGAAAATTGATTTACTTAGGTCCTTCAGTATATTGCCGTTGTTGTAGATTTCATTTATTATTTCTGTGAGCCTGTCTATGCCAAAGTCTTCTAAGGGCATCAACATCTCTATTACAGTCCCATTGGGTCCTGCTGCTTTATTTCTGTTCAATTTGGCCATTGCTGATTCCACTTCGATTTTTAATACTTCTGGTCCATCCGTATTTTTGTGTAAGGTTGGTTGCTCTCTCTTGTCATGGAAGAGATCAGCAATATACTTACCCCATCTCTGAAGTATTTTTTCTTTTTCTAGTATGAGTGTACTGTATTTTGCTTTTATACATCCTATTGCTGAGCAGGTTTTTTGTCCCGTTAGTTTTTTTTTTATATTTTGTATGCATATCACCATTATTTGTCGTGCTCATTCTCTCTACTTCAACACATTTGTTGTTGAGCCATCTTTCTTTAGTATATCTGCATTGTTTCTTATTTCCTTGTGTATTTCCTTGTATTTCGTTCCATAATTTGGTATTGTTTTGTCTCTTTTTGGGTCAAGATGATCTTCAGTGATCCACTCATTTTTCTTTCGACGTGCTTTTTCCTTTAGTATGATGTTGTTTGCGAATGTCACTAGAACCACTCTTAGTGAATCCCATTTTGACCTTCCATTACCAATTTGTTCTTTGTACTTCATTTTCACACTGTCCATATATTTTTCCTGTCGGTTTGGCTTATTCACAGGTCTATTGTACTGCAGTCTTGTGGCTGTGTTAGGTTTCTTTAATTGCCTTAGTTTTATCCTTAGTTTGCATAAAACTGTTTATGTGGTCACTTCCTCAGTCAGCACGTGGGTAGGCTTTTCAGTGAAGGATTGCATTTCTGAATATCTTGTTGATAGTAACACAATCAATTTGGTTTTTAATTTCTCCTCCTGGACTTCTCCGTCCATGGCCTTCTTGGGTGCCCTTGGAAGCAGGTGTTAGTTATCTGGTCATTCACTGTGCACCATTGAACCCATCTCTCTCCATGGTCATTGTCGTGTCCTAGTTTGAAATTGCCAACCGTTTCAACTTCTCTCCCTTGGCCAACTTTGGCATTGAAATCTCCCATGATGATTCTGATGTCTTGCGATTTGCACTGTACCGTGACTTGATTTCATCTTCTGTATTTTGTGTTGTCAGTGCATATATCATTTTTACCAATATATTGTGAGGCCTGTCTTTCATTTTAACTACTAGAATTTTTTTCTCCAACCAGATTGGTAACATAATGTGGTGGGAGGGAACTGAATGGGTAGGAATGGGGCACTTCTTTATACATAATTAACTTAACATTCAGAAGATCAGCCACAGGCAGTTACAACATTGACAATAATAAATAAAGCAAAATTAACATCCTCAGCTTCATAGATTTTATATTATATTCTATTGCATAATCATTTATTGCATTAATTTCTATTTGCATAAAACTGTTTATGTGGTCACTACCTATTTGGTTACGGGATGTTCTCTAGTATAAATTTCTATTTGGTTACGGGATGTTCTCTAGTATGAATTTCTATTTGGTTACGGGATGTTCTCTAGTATAAATTTCTATTTGGTTACGGGATGTTCTCTAGTAAAAATTTCTATTTGGTTACGGGATGTTCTCTAGTATAAATTTCTATTTGGCTACGGGATGTTCTCTAGTATAAATTTCTATTTGGCTACGGGATGTTCTCTAGTATAAATTTCTATTTGGCTACGGGATGTTCTCTAGTATAAATTTCTATTTGGTTACGGGATGTTCTCTAGTATAAATTTCTATTTGGCTACGGGATGTTCTCTAGTATAAATTTCTATTTGGCTACGGGATGTTCTCTAGTATAAATTTCTATTTGGCTACGGGATGTTCTCTAGTATAAATTTCTATTTGGCTACGGGATGTTCTCTAGTATAAATTTCTATTTGGCTACGGGATGTTCTCTAGTATAAATTTCTATTTGGCTACGGGATGTTCTCTAGTATAAATTTCTATTTGGTTACGGGATGTTCTCTAGTATAAATTTCTATTTGGTTACGGGATGTTCTCTAGTATAAATTTCTATTTGGTTACGGGATGTTCTCTAGTATAAATTTCTATTTGGTTACGGGATGTTCTCTAGTATAAATTTCTATTTGGTTACGGGATGTTCTCTAGTACAAATTTCTATTTGGTTACGGGATGTTCTCTAGTATAAATTTCTATTTGGTTACGGGATGTTCTCTAGTATAAATTTCTATTTGGCTACGGGATGTTCTCTAGTATAAATTTCTATTTAGTTTGGGATGTTCTCTAGTATAGAATTTCTATTTGTTTACGGGATGTTCTAGTATAAATTTCTATTTGGTTACAGGATGTTCTCTAGTATAAATTTCTATTTGGTTACGGGATGTTCTCTAGTATAAATTTCTATTTGTTTACAGGGATGTTCTGCAATATATTTCTATTTGGTTACGGGATGTTCTCTAGTATAAATTTCTATTTGGCTACGGATATTCTCTAGTATAAATTTCTATTTGGTTACGGGATGTTCTCTAGTATAAATTTCTATTTGGTTGCAAGGATGTTCTCTAGTATCTAGTTCTATTTGGTTACCAGGATGTTCTCTAGTATAAATTTCTATTTGGTTACAGGATGTTCTCTAGTATAAATTTCTATTTGGTTACGGGATGTTCTCTAGTATAAATTTCTATTTATTTGGGATGTTCTCTAGTATAAATTTCTATTTGGTTACGGGATGTTCTCTAGTATAAATTTCTATTTGGTTGCAGGATGTTCTCTAGTATGAATTTCTATTTGGTTACGGGATGTTCTCTAGTATGAATTTCTATTTGGTTGCAGGATGTTCTCTAGTATGAATTTCTATTTGGTTACGGGATGTTCTCTGAAGAGTATGAATTTCTATTTGGTTACAGGATGTTCTCTAGTATGAATTTCTATTTGGTTACGAGATGTTCTCTAGTATGAATTTTCTATTTGGTTACCCGGGATGTTCTCTAGTATGAATTTCTGTTGGTTACGGGATGTTCTCTAGTATGAATTTCTATTTGGCTACGGGATGTTCTCTAGTATGAATTTCTATTTGGCTACAGGATGTTCTCCTATGAAATATGAATTTCTATCTGGTTGCAGGATGTTCTCTAGTATGAATTTTCTATCTGGTTGGGATGTTTAAAGTATGAATTTCTATCTGGTTTGGGATGTTCTCTAGTATGAATTTCCTACAGTTTGCAGGATGTTCTCTAGTATGAATTTCTATCTGGTTTACGGATGTTCTCTAGTATGAATTTCTATCTGATTTTTGGGATGTTCTCCTGGCAATTTTCTATCTAGTTGCAGGATGTTCTCTGAAGTATGAATTTCTATCTGGTTGCAGGGATGTTCTCTAGTATGAATTTCTATCTGGTTACGGGATGTTCTCTAGTGTAGATTTCTATCTGGTTACGGGATGTTCTCTAGTATGAATTTCTATCTGGTTGCAGGATGTTCTCTAGTGAATTTCTATCTGGTTGCAAGGATGTTCTCTAGTATGAATTTCTATCTGGTTACGGGATGTTCTCTAGTACATGAATTTCTATCTGGTTACGGGATGTTCTCTAGTATGAATTTCTATCTGGTTACGGGATGTTCTCTAGTATGAATTTCTATCTGGTTGCAGGATGTTCTCTAGTATGAATTTCTATCTGGTTACGGGATGTTCTCTAGTATGAATTTCTATCTGGTTACGGGATGTTCTCTAGTATGAATTTTCTATCTGGTTGCAGGGATGTTCTCTAGTATGAATTTCTATCTGGTTACGGGATGTTCTCTAGTATGAATTTCTATCTGGTTACGGGATGTTCTCTAGTATGAATTTCTATCTGGTTGCAGGATGTTCTCTAGTATGAATTTCTATCTGGTTACGGGATGTTCTCTAGTATGAATTTCTATCTGGTTGCAGGGATGTTCTCTAGTATGAATTTCTATCTGGTTACGGGATGTTCTCTAGTATGAATTTCTATCTGGTTACGGGATGTTCTCTAGTATGAATTTCTATCTGGTTACGGGATGTTCTCTAGTATGAATTTCTATCTGGTTACAGGATGTTCTCTGATATGAATTTCTATCTGGTTACGGGATGTTCTCTAGTATGAATTTCTATCTGGTTACGGGATGTTCTCTAGTATGAATTTCTATCTGGTTACGGGATGTTCTCTAGTATGAATTTCTATCTGGTTGCAGGATGTTCTCTAGTATGAATTTCTATCTGGTTACGGGATGTTCTCTAGTATGAATTTCTATCTGGTTACGGGATGTTCTCTAGTATGAATTTCTATCTGGTTACGGGATGTTCTCTGATATGTGAATTTCCTATCTGGTTACAGGATGTTCTCTAGTATGAATTTCTATCTGGTTACGGGATGTTCTCTGGTATGAATTTCTATCTGGTTACGGGATGTTCTCTAGTATGAATTTCTATCTGGTTACCCAGGATGTTCTCTAGTATGAATTTCTATCTGGTTACGGGATGTTCTCTAGTATGAATTTTCTATCTGTACAGGATGTTCTCTGAGTAATTTCTATCTGGTTACGGGATGTTCTCTAGTATGAATTTCTATCTAGTTTTGGGATGTTCTCTAAAGTATGAATTTCTATCTGGTTACGAGGATGTTCTCTAGTATGAATTTCTATCTGGTTACAGGATGTTCTCTAGTATGAATTTCTATCTGGTTGCAGGATGTTCTCTAGTATGAATTTTCTATCTGGTTACGGGATGTTCTCTAGTGTAGATTTCTATCTGGTTACGGGATGTTCTCTAGTATATGAATTTCTATCTGGTTACGGGATGTTCTCTAGTATGAATTTCTATCTGGTTGCAGGATGTTCTCTAGTATGAATTTCTATCTGGTTACGGGATGTTCTCTAGTATGAATTTCTATCTAGTTGCAGATGTTCTCTAGTATGAATTTCTATCTGGTTACGGGATGTTCTCTAGTATAGTTTCTATCTGGTGCAGGATGTTCTCTAGTATGAATTTCTATCTGGTTACGGGATGTTCTCTAGTATGAATTTCTATCTGGTTGGGATGTTCTCTAGTATGAATTTCTATCTGGTTACGGGATGTTCTCTAGTATCGAATTTCTATCTGGTTACGGGATGTTCTCTAGTATGAATTTCTATCTGGTTACGGGATGTTCTCTAGTATGAATTTCTATCTGGTTACGAAGGATGTTCTCTAGTATGAATTTCTCTGGTTACGGGATATTTTCTCTAGTATGAATTTCTATCTGGCTACGCGCAGGATGTTCTCTGGTAAGCGAATTTCTATCTGGCTACGGGATGTTCTCTAGTATGAATTTCTATCAGCTCTGGGATGTTCTCTAGTATGAATTTCTATACAGCTCTGAAGGATGTTCTCTGGTATGAATTTCTATCTGGCTACGGGGATGTTCTCTAGTATGAATTTCTATCTGGCTACGGGATGTTCTCTAGTATAGAATTTCTATCTGGCTACGGGATGTTCTCTATTTATGAATTTCTATCTGGCTACGAAGGATATTTCTCTAGTATGAATTTCTATCTGGCTACGGAGTGTTCTCTAGTATGAATTTCTATCTGGCTACGGGATGTTCTCTAGTATGAATTTCTATCTGGCTACGGGATGTTCTCTAGTATGAATTTCTATCTGGCTACGGGATGTTCTCTAGTATGAATTTCTATCTGGCTGAGATGTTCTCTAGTATGAATTTCTATCTGGCTGCGGGATGTTCTCTAGTATGAATTTCTATCTGGCTACGGGATGTTCTCTAGTATGAATTTCTATCTGGCTACGGGATGTTCTCTGGTATGAATTTCTATCTGGCTACGGGATGTTCTCTAGTATGAATTTCTATCAGCTCTGGAGGATGTTCTCTAGTATGAATTTCTATCTGGCTGCGGGATGTTCTCTAGTATGAATTTCTATCTGGCTACGGGATGTTCTCTGACGCCGTTCCTATCTGGCTACGGGATGTTCTCTAGTATAAATTTCTATCTGGCTACGGGATGTTCTCTAGTATGAATTTCTATCTGGCTACGGGATGTTCTCTACAGTATGAATTTCTATCTGGCTACAGGATGTTCTCTAGTATGAATTTCTATCTGGCTACGGATGTTCTCTAGTATGAATTTCTATCTGGCTACGGGGATGTTCTCTAGTATGAATTTCTATCTGGCTACGGATGTTCTCTAGTATGAATTTCTATCTGGCTACGGGATGTTCTCTATTATGAATTTCTATCTGGCTACGGGATGTTCTCTAGTATGAATTTCTATCTGGCTACGGGATGTTCTCTAGTGAATTTCTATCTGGCTCGGCATCGATTTCTTTCCTAGTATGAATTTCTATCTGGCTACAGCATGTTCTACGTACATGAATTTCTATCTGGCTACGGCATGTTCTCTAGTATGAATTTCTATCTGGCTACGGCATGTTCTCTAGTATGAATTTCTATCTGGCTACGGCATGTTCTCTCGTATGAATTTCTATCTGGCTACGGCATGTTCTCTGGTATGAATTTCTATCTGGCTACGGCATGTTCTCTAGTATGAATTTCTATCTGGCTACGGCATGTTCTCTAGTATGAATTTCTATCTGGCTACGGCATGTTCTCTAGTGAATTTCTATCTGGCTACGGCATGTTCTCTGATATGAATTTCTATCTGGCTACGGCATGTTCTCTAGTATGAATTTCTATCTGGCTAGGCATGTTCTCTAGTATGAATTTCTATCTGGCTACGGCATGTTCTCTGATATGAATTTCTATCTGGCTACGGCATGTTCTCTAGTATGAATTTCTATCTGGCTACGGCATGTTCTCTGGTGAATTTCTATCAGCTCACAGCATGTTCTCTAGTATGAATTTCTATCTGGCTACGGCATGTTCTCTAGTATGAATTTCTATCTGGCTACGGCATGTTCTCTAGTATGAATTTCTATCTGGCTACGGCTTTTGTGTTCTCTAGTATGAATTTCTATCTGGCTACGTATGTTCTCTAGTATGAATTTCTATCTGGCTACGGCATGTTCTCTAGTATGAATTTCTATCTGGCTACAGCATGTTCTCTAGTATGAATTTCTATCTGGCTACGGCATGTTCTCTAGTATGAATTTCTATCTGGCTTTCACGGCATGTTCTCTAACGTATGAATTTTTATCTGGCTACGGCATGTTCTCTAGTATAAAATTTCTATCTGGCTACGGCATGTTCTCTGGTATGAATTTCTATCTAGCTCTGACATGTTCTCTAGTATGAATTTCTATCTGGCTACGGCATGTTCTCTAGTATGAATTTCTATCTGGCTACGGCATGTTCTACAAGTATGAATTTCTGTCTAACTTGGCTACGCTTGTGTTCTCTAGTATGAATTTTTATCTGGCTACGGCATGTTCTCTAGTATGAATTTCTATCTGGCTGCAGCATGTTCTCTGGTATGAATTTCTATCTGGCTACGGCATGTTCTCTAGTATGAATTTCTATCTGGCTACGGCATGTTCTCTAGTATGAATTTCTATCTGGCTACGGCATGTTCTCTAGTATGAATTTCTATCTGGCTACGGCATGTTCTCTAGTATGAATTTCTATCTGGCTACGGCATGTTCTCTAGTATGAATTTCTATCTGGCTACGGCATGTTCTCTAGTATGAATTTCTATCTGGCTTTCAGCATGTTCTCTGAGAAGTATGAATTTCTATCTGGCTTTCATGTGTTCTCTAGTATGAATTTCTATCTGGCTACGGCATGTTCTCTAGTATGAATTTCTATCTGGCTACGGCATGTTCTCTAGTATGAATTTCTATCTGGCTACGGCATGTTCTCTAGTATACCGAATTTCTATCTGGCTACGGCATGTTCTCTAGTATGAATTTCTATCTGGCTACGGCATGTTCTCTGGTATGAATTTCTATCTGGCTACGGCATGTTCTCTAGTATGAATTTCTATCTGGCTACGGCATGTTCTCTGGTAGCAGAATTTTCTATCTGGCTCGGCATGTTCTCTAGTATGAATTTCTGCTCTGGCTACGGCATGTTCTCTGATATATGAATTTCTGTCTGGCTACGGCATGTTCTCTGAATTTCTATCTGGCTACGGCATGTTCTCTAGTATGAATTTCTATCTGGCTACGGCATGTTCTCTGATATGAATTTCTATCTGGCTACGGCATCGTCCTAGTATGAATTTCTATCAACTCGGCATGTTCTACGTATCGATTTCTATCTGGCTACGTATTCTCAATGAATTTCTATCTGGCTGTTTCTCTCGTATGAATTTCTATCAACTCAAGCATGTTCTCTAGTATGAATTTCTATCTGGCTGTGTGTTCTCTAGTATGAATTTCTATCTGGCTGTGTTCCTGCGTCCTTGTTCTATGTCTGGCTACGGCATGTTCTCTAGTATGAATTTCTATCTGGCTACGGCATGTTCTCTAGTATGAATTTCTATCTGGCTCTGACATGTTCTCTAGTATGAATTTCTATCTGACTCACAGCATGTTCTCTAGTATGAATTTCTATCTAAAGCTCACGGCATGTGTTCTCTAGTATGAATTTCTATCTGTGGCTACGGCATGTTCTCTGGTATGAATTTCTATCTGGCTACGGCATGTTCTCTGGTATGAATTTCTATCAGCTCGGCATGTTCTCTAGTATGAATTTCTATCTGGCTACGCGTGTTCTCTGACAATTTCTATCTGGCTACGGCATATTCTCTAGTATGAATTTCTATCTGGCTACGGCATGTTCTCTGGTATGAATTTCTATCTGGCTACGGCATGTTCTCTAGTATGAATTTCTATCTGGCTACGGCATGTTCTCTAGTATGAATTTCTATCTGGCTACGGCATGTTCTCTAGTATGAATTTCTATCTGGCTACGGCATGTTCTCTAGTATGAATTTCTATCTGGCTACGGCATGTTCCTCTAGTATGAATTTCTATCTGGCTACGGCATGTTCTCTAGTATGAATTTCTATCTGGCTACGGCATGTTCTCTAGTATGAATTTCTATCTGGCTACGGCATGTTCTCTAGTATGAATTTCTATCTGGCTACGGCATGTTCTCTAGTATGAATTTCTATCTGGCTACGGCATGTTCTCTAGTATGAATTTCTATCTGGCTACGGCATGTTCTCTAGTATGAATTTCTATCTGGCTGCAGCATGTTCTCTAGTATGAATTTCTATCAGCTACGGCATGTTCTCTAATATGAATTTCTATCTGGCTACGGCATGTTCTCTAGTATGAATTTCTATCTGGCTACGGCATGTTCTCTAGTACTTGAATTTCTATCTGGCTACGGCATGTTCTCTAGTATGAATTTCTATCTGGCTACGGCATGTTCTCTAGTATGAATTTCTATCTGGCTACGGCATGTTCTCTGTTATGAATTTCTGTCTGGCTACGGCATGTTCTCTAGTATGAATTTCTATCTGGCTACGGCATGTTCTCTAGTATGAATTTCTATCTGGCTACGGCATGTTCTCTGGTATGAATTTCTATCTGGCTACGGCATGTTCTCTGGTATGAATTTCTATCTGGCTTCTGGCATGTTCTCTAGTATGAATTTCTGTATACTGACTCTGCAGTGTTCTCCTGTATGAATTTCTATCTGGCTACGCGATGTTCTCTAGTATGAATCTATCTGGCTACGCGATGTTCTCTAGTATGAATTTCTATCTGGCTACGCGATGTTCTCTAGTATGAATTTCTATCTGGCTACGCGATGTTCTCTGGTATGAATTTCTATCTGGCTACGCGATGTTCTCTAGTATGAATTTCTATCTGGCTACGCGATGTTCTCTGTTATGAATTTCTATCTACTGGCTACGCGATGTTCTCTAGTATGAATTTCTATCTGGCTACGCGATGTTCTCTGGTATGAATTTCTATCTGGCTACGCGATGTTCTCACCGTGTGAATTTCTATCTGGCTACGCGATGTTCTCTGAAGTGAATTTCTATCTGGCTACGCGATGTTCTCTGATATGAATTTCTATCTGGCTACGCGATGTTCTCTGGTATGAATTTCTATCTGGCCTATCTGCTTGAGTATTCTCTAGTGAATTTCTATCTGGCTGTGATGTTCTCTGAAAGTACATGAATTTCTATCTGGCTACGCGATGTTCTCTGGTATGAATTTCTATCTGGCTACGCGATGTTCTCTAGTATGAATTTCTATCTGGCTACGCGATGTTCTCTAGTATGAATTTCTATCTGGCTACGCGATGTTCTCTAGTATGAATTTCTATCTGGCTCACGCGATGTTCTCTGGTATGAATTTCTATCTGGCTACGCGATGTTCTCTAGTATGAATTTCTATCTGGCTACGCGATGTTCTCTGTTATGAATTTCTATCCCAGCTCTGTGATGTTCTCTAGTATGAATTTCTATCTGGCTACGCGATGTTCTCTAGTATGAATTTCTATCTGGCTACGCGATGTTCTCTAGTACTTATGAATTTCTATCTGGCTACGCGATGTTCTCTAGTATGAATTTCTATCTGGCTACGCGATGTTCTCTAGTATGAATTTCTATCTGGCTACGCGATGTTTCTCTGTTATGAATTTCTATCTGGCTACGCGATGTTCTCTAGTGTGAATTTCTATCTGGCTACGCGATGTTCTCTAGTATGAATTTCTATCTGGCTACGCGATGTTCTCTAGTATGAATTTCTATCTGGCTACGCGATGTTCTCTAGTATGAATTTCTATCTGGCTACGCGATGTTCTCTAGTATGAATTTTCTATCTGGCTACGCGATGTTCTCTAGTGAATTTCTATCTGGCTACGCGATGTTCTCTAGCGCAGATTTCTATCTGGCTTCTGGCGATGTTCTCTGGTATGAATTTCTATCTGGCTACGCGATGTTCTCTAGTATAATTCTATCTGGCTACCGCGATGTTCTCTCGTGAATTTCTATCTGGCTACGCGATGTTCTCTGGTATGAATTTCTATCTGGCTACGCGATGTTCTCTCGTAGCCGAATTTCTATCTGGCTGTGATGTTCTCTAGTATGAATTTCTATCTGGCTACGCGATGTTCTCTGGTAGCAATTTCTATCTGGCTACGCGATGTTCTCTAGTATGAATTTCTATCTGGCTACGCGATGTTCTCTAGTATGAATTTCTATCTGGCTACGCGATGTTCTCTAGTATGAATTTCTATCTGGCTACGATGTTCTCTAGTGAATTTCTATCTGGCTACGCGATGTTCTCTAGTATGAATTTCTATCTGGCTACGCGATGTTCTCTAGTATGAATTTCTATCTGGCTACGCGATGTTCTCTAGTATGAATTTCTATCTGGCTACAGCGATGTTCTCTAGTATGAATTTCTATCTGGCTACGCGATGTTCTCTAGTATGAATTTCTATCTGGCTGCGCGATGTTCTCTAGTATGAATTTCTATCTGGCTACGCGATGTTCTCTGGTATGAATTTCTATCTGGCTACGCGATGTTCTCTAGTATGAATTTCTATCTGGCTACGCGATGTTCTCTAGTATGAATTTCTATCTGGCTACGCGATGTTCTCTAGTATGAATTTCTATCTGGCTACGCGATGTTCTCTAGTATGAATTTCTATCTGGCTACGCGATGTTCTCTAGTATGAATTTCTATCTGGCTACGCGATGTTCTCCTGTAGTATGAATTTCTATCTGGCTGCATGATGTTTCTCTAGTATGAATTTCTATCTGGCTACGCGATGTTCTCTAGTATGAATTTCTATCTGGCTATGTTCTCTAGTATGAATTTCTATCTGGCTACGCGATGTTCTCTAGTATGAATTTCTATCTGGCTACGCGATGTTCTCTAGTAGCAATTTCTATCTGACTCTGCCTGATCATTTCCTAGTATGAATTTCTATCTGGCTACGCGATGTTCTCTAGTATGAATTTCTATCTGGCTACGCGATGTTCTCTAGTATGAATTTCTATCTGGCTACGCGGTGTCTCTAGTATGAATTTCTATCTGGCTACGCGATGTTCTCTAGTATGAATTTCTATCTGGCTACGCGATGTTCTCTAGTATGAATTTCTATCTGGCTACCGATGTTCTCTAGTATGAATTTCTATCTGGCTACGCGATGTTCTCTAGTATGAATTTCTATCTGGCTACGCGATGTTCTCTAGTATGAATTTCTATCTGACTTCTGCCCGATGTTCTCTAGTATGAATTTCTATCTGGCTACGCGATGTTCTCTAGTATGAATTTCTATCTGGCTACGCGATGTTCTCTAGTATGAATTTCTATCTGACTGTGATGTTCTCTAGTATGAATTTCTATCTGGCTACGCGATGTTCTCTAGTATGAATTTCTATCTGGCTGCGCGATGTTCTCTAGTATGAATTTCTATCTGGCTACGCGATGTTCTCTAGTATGAATTTCTATCTGGCTACGCGATGTTCTCTAGTATGAATTTCTATCTGGCTGCGATGTTCTCTAGTATGAATTTCTATCTGGCTACGCGATGTTCTCTAGTATGAATTTCTATCTGGCTACGCGATGTTCTCTAGTATGAATTTCTATCTGGCTTTCAACGTGTTCTCTAGTATGAATTTCTATCTGGCTACGCGATGTTCTCTGAGCGCAGATTTCTATCTGGCTACGCGATGTTCTCTGGTATGAATTTTCTATCTGGCTACGCGATGTTCTCTAGTATGAATTTCTATCTGGCTACGCGATGTTCTCTAGTATGAATTTCTATCTGGCTACGCGATGTTCTCTAGTATGAATTTCTATCTGGCTACGCGATGTTCTCTAGTATGAATTTCCTCTGGCTACGCGATGTTCTCTAGAAACGCCTTGAATTTCTATCTGGCTGCGCGATGTTCTCTAGTATGAATTTCTATCTGGCTACGCGATGTTTCTCTAGTATGAATTTCTATCTGGCTACGCGATGTTCTCTAGTATGAATTTCTATCTGGCTACGCGATGTTCTCTAGTATGAATTTCTATCTGGCTACGCGATGTTCTCTAGTATGAATTTCTATCTGGCTACGCGATGTTCTCTGAGCGCAAGATTTCTATCTGGCTACGCGATGTTCTCTAGTATGAATTTCTATCTGGCTACGCGATGTTCTCTAGTATGAATTTCTATCTGGCTACGCGATGTTCTCTAGTATGAATTTCTATCTGGCTACGGAAATGGAAATGTATGCTTATAGACCATCTCACAACTAAATGGAAATGTATGCTTATAGACCATCTCACAACTAAATGGAAATGTATGCTTATAGACCATCTCACAACTAAATGGAAATGTATGCTTATAGACCATCTCACAACTAAATGGAAATGTATGCTTATAGACCATCTCACAACTAAATGGAAATGTATGCTTATAGACCATCTCACAACTAAATGGAAATGTATGCTTATAGACCATCTCACAACTAAATGGAAATGTATGCTTATAGACCATCTCACAACTAAATGGAAATGTATGCTTATAGACCATCTCACAACTAAATGGAAATGTATGCTTATAGACCATCTCACAACTAAATGGAAATGTATGCTTATAGACCATAATACAACCAAACATAGCATAAATTTCTCTTTGTAGGTTTTCTAATGCATAATTTTATTTTAACTCATTAGTTTATCAGATTTTGTATTTTTCTGTTGTTAAAAATCTCTAACATTAAAGTTAGTTAAATAGAATTTAGTTGGTAACATCAATCTTAAAATTCTTTCCAAGGTCTATTTGAACAAAATTTGTAGCTTTTGAGGATTAAGAACAAATGTAATAAATGATGGAGTAAAGCTCAACTTATCATTTGTCTCTAGAGTAGTAATCTAGGAGGAATTAACAAATAGACACAACAATTGATGATATTGCCTGAAGAAATAGACAAAAACTGAAGGAAAAGTTTATAATTGGAAGGATCAGATGATAATGTCATGAATTCAGTACAATATTTGTTTTAAGGAAGAATATCTGGGAGATTAATAAATGCTTCAGAATGAAATGATTTTAATTACATATTAATTACTGATTTATTACATGTCAATTTATATCCACATCAAGGCTAGACATAATAAATAATATGTATACATATAATAGATATCTTACTTAAAATTAATGGATACCCATGTTTGAGTAGGTGCTCTGTGTGTTTATTAAACAGTATATTTATTTTCATCTACAGGCCTGAATATTAAAGAAATCTTATTAAAGTAAGATATGCGCTCTTTAGCAAAATTCAAACTGTATCCCTATAGCCCATGAAATATAGAAGAATGACTTTCTTGATGAGTTCTTTACTATGTTACCTAAACTTTTGAATTTAAGTGCAGTACTTGACTGGTGTCAAAATCTCAAGAATTAAGTTGTGCTGGCTAGACATAACTCTGAATTATATGCTAAGTTTTTTTTCATCTTTCTCACTTGTAGCACTCACTTCTAGCTCCATGCTTTCTAGCCAACTTTAATCTCCAAAAATATAAATGCACTTTCAATCTCTATCTACTGTCCTCCCGATTACTCTTTCCTCTTCCCACTCATTAATATTTTTATGTCAACAGATAATGAACATCTTGGCAACAACCACATTGATATCAAATAAGTATAAATTATCAGGTTGGTGCAAAAGTTTTTGCCAATTTTAGATTTCATCTTGAAAGTGTAAAACTGTGATTTTTAAAATCTTTATTCATAACAATAATGACTTTGCTCTCTATAACTTGATTCCATCTGCTCAACATGATCTTTTTTGGATGGAGTCCTACTCTCGGTTGCTGAACTGGTCTTTCTCCTCGATTTATCCATGATCGCCAACATTTAAAGTTATGGTAGAGAATCCACTTCTCATCACCCATGACAAGCCTAGCCAAAAATGGTGCCTGAAGATGTCATGAATGCAAAGATTCACAACAAGAATCATGTTGCATATGTATTGAAACCTCTGTGAAACTCAGAGTAGAGCATGCCTAATGTGTTCTTTGGATGGAAAGAACATGGGTGAGAATATTGCAGAAAAATATGAATGATGCTTTAATAATCTGAAAGAAAAAGTTATATATTAATCATAATGATATGTTTAAGTAATAACAATATGCATAAAATAAATTACAATGATTAATGATTTAAAATGCCCCTTTTGCAAAGCAGCAAAAACTTTTGCACTGATCTAATATTTTTAAAAGTACTTACAATGAGATAAGCAAATAACCTGAATGAAATTCCAAAAATATGTTCTCATTACTCAATAACATCTTTTTCTGTGTATATTTTTAAAATGAAAATGTTTATATCTCTTAAATTAGTAAGAAATAAAATTAAACTGAGATTTTGTTCACATTGTGAGGAAAGCTGATCATAAAATTTTACAATCAAGCTCTTTGATGTATGGATGTAATCTCTGCAAAACTTTGAGAAGGGGACAAGATAAATGAAAATTTAATTTTATTTAATGCTATTATGTTCTATCTCTTGATATAGATCACTTTAAGAGCAAAGACTACTTGCCTTAAAATATTCTTTTTCTATGTGTCTTGTCCCCTCAGGATGCAGGCAATCATGGCTTTCCATGTCTCACTCTTCCTGCTGACTCTTACATGCTGTTTTCTCCTGTCTTCTGTAGAATGACATTTCAGTTGCCTCAGGTTTTTCTTTCATCTTTGATGAGATTGTCCAGCATTCACTACCATATTGAAGAATTGACATCACATACCAATCCAGTACTCTTTTTTGTTTCTAGTGAAATTTTCCTGTTTCTTAATACTCTAGTCAGCTTCTGGAATGCATCCTTCACCATGCCACTTCGCCTTTGAATTTCTGTGTTGCACCTTTTGTCTTCTGTTAGAACACTTCCCAGGTATTTAAATTTTTGTACCTGCTTGATTTTAGTATCCCTACCTGTATTTGGCATTTTGGGCTGCTCTTTTTGCTGATGACTGTGCATTCGGTTTTTTCACAGTTTATTTGTAGTCCTTTCTTGTCACTTTCTTCTTCTACCTTCTGTAGGAAGTCTTGTAATTTCCTTTCCATGTCTGCTATTAGCACTGTATCATCTGCATACCTTATATTGTTTAAATTGTGGCCTCCGATGATGAATCCTGGCATGTCTCGCTGTACAAGTTGAAGAGATCTAGTGAAAAGACGCATCCTTGTCTTACACCCCTTTCTATCTTCGTGTATCTGCTGAATTTGTTACCTGTCTGTATGCAGGCAGTTTGCTGCTAGTAGAGATTCTTGAATACTCTTATGTCTAAATTGATCAACTTTATTTTTATTATACCTGAAATAAAAAAAAAATAAAAAAAATCATTAACTATACTGGTTTATTTAAAATATGGTAAATAATCCTCAGTTTGACTCAGTCATCCACAATCTCCTGTGCTTTGTAGCACTTTGTAAATTGTGTTTTTGCTGTCTCTCTTAATCACTGTTCTGTCAATCAATTACATAAACTCATTAGGTAGGTTATGTACTGCTTTCTTCTGTCCTCTTACCTTCAATATTCCTTGTGAGTGTCAAATTTTCTAAGCCCTCTTTTTGTATCCCAGAAACTTCAACTTTCTCTATCTGATAAATATGTGTATGTTTGTTTCCATTTTCTCTAAAACTTTGTCATTGTTCATGGGTTCAGTCCATGATATTCTTGGCATTCTTCTGTAGCATTTTTGTTGTCTCTCCTTATGTCATGAGATTGTCTGTCATTCGCTGCCATAAAGACTGACATATTCTGTCACACTAACTGAACTGTGTAATTATGTGTAATTTTGTTTATAATGGAATTTTCCTGTTTCTTAATACTTTCTTAGCTTTGGGAAAGCACCTTTTGCTATGCCAGCCTGCCTTCAGATTTCAGTGTCCTTAATGTCAATCTTATTTGTAAAAGATTTTATTTCATAACAAAATTTTACATAATGTAGCACAGTCATGGTTGTCATGGAAGGATCTGAGAATGGACAATTCTATGCTCCAGTCTCTGAGTGTGTTAGTACAGACTTAGACTCAAAGGAGACTGGTATAACAATAAGTGAGCCATACTAGGTGAGGTGTCTCTGAAAATAAGCTATAATAAAAACAATCTATTTCTAGTGATTTAAGAAAGGGTTCAGTTTCAAATTTCCTAAAGATTATTTGGATTGACAGAGACCTGAAGAAGGCCATAGTCTAACAGCTGAAATATAATAATAATAAAGATGAAGATGTTAGTCTGAATATAATGTTAATGATGTCTTCTCATCTCAGAAACTAACCAAGGTGAATTTTAGGGAACAAACCAATGGTTAATCTGAAGGTAATAAGGCTGGAAAAACTGCTATTGGTGAAATAATATTGTTTCGTTTTTTCGTATGATTATTTGATATGTCACATTTATAATCCGAGAAAAAGGTTTTTAATTTCTAATGTAAAATTTAATCCAACTGATAACTGCGTCATGATGCAGGTCCTTCTTCTTCATGTGCCATATCCCTTCAGAATGTTGGCAATCATGGATTTCAACTTGCCCCTGTCCCTTGTTGCTCTTTATATTTTTCCTCTTGGTATCCCTCCCAAACCCTTCTCCATTATCCATTTGATCAGGTCTGTCTTGTGCTGCATTCCCCTCTCTCATATTCCCTCTATCTGTCCTGTAAGTAGAAGATTCTCCAGATCATCCACCCTCACCAATTTTAGATAAAAGCCCATTTGGGATTTTTTTTTTAATCACTTCATTTTAAGCAAGATAATAACGACCCAAGGAGTTACTGGAAGTGGAAGAGAATGAGAAAACTTTAATGAGGAGAAAGGACAATAAAAGAACTGTTTCCAAAAAAAACAGAAGATGGAGACTGGTATTGCATTCAAGGTTTTGAAGATTACATGTGGCAAGGAAAGCAAATTGGAAGCGTTCTACAGGTGAGAAATACAGGAAAAGAAATTATTAGAATAAAACGTAGGGTTGAAGTTGACCATAATTGGGGTCATTAACTCAATGTGATTGATCCTTTCCTTAGCTGCATAGTATGCACTTCCTTCTCTTTGACTGGTTGTCACCTGAGACAAAACTGTCCAACTATTTATCCATAACTTTTTTTTTTTAATCATATCACCCCAAGCAAGGCAATAACGCCACTGATGCACAGGTGGCTACGTAAGGGTAAAAAGAATGGAAAAGAGAAAGCCGGAAACCACATCCTAAACAGGGAACAAGGGATGAGCCTCTTCACCTGTTCAATAGATGTGGGTTGAGTGTGAACTGGGCGATAGTTTAGTCTATCTACTCCAATTGAAAAAAAAATAAAGAAAAGAGTGAAAAGATTGGAAAAAAGAAAACCAGAAACTGCATCCTAAACAGGAAACAAGGGATGAGCCTCTTCACCTGTTCAATAGATGTGGGTGGAGTGTGAACCAGGCGATAGTTTAGTTTAGTCTATCTACTCCTTAGGGTATTAGCACATAAGTGAATGTTATGAACTCTACTGGAATTCACCCTGCATTCTGATTCATTATGGTTACATGTAGTTAATTCAGGCTATAAATTTATTGATTGCATATTTATATAATATCCACTTTTCATCACCAGTGACCATCTTGTCCCTAAATGATATTTCTTCTGTATGGAGTATAAAAGTAGTGTTTAAAACTGTGCTTCTCAACTACCTTGGAATCATTATATTCACTTATGCACAAATAACCTTTGAAAAAGTATGAATCCACTATTCCCCCCATCTATTGGTTAATTAGTAGAACTTGTGTTAGTAAATGCTTATCTTCCAAAATAGAATCTTACAATCTAAAAATAGTGTCTTTAATTAACCTGCAAAAAGTTAAGCTATACAAAAAAACAAAACAAATCAATCATGTACAATACTTATTTTTAGTGCCTGTATCTGTGTGGGATGTGCATTGTGAGACAGTAGATATTGACTCCGAACGACAATTTGGGGAGCTGAGTTCAAATTCCAGTTTAATTTCTTGCATTTACTTATGCACAAATACCTTTGGGAAAGGTATTAATCCATCTCTTCCCTCCAGGTATGGGTTAAATAAGAAGACAGACTGGGTTCTATAGCAACCAGTTTACCGCAGAAAGCAATGGCAACCTATTGCGGGATAATTTTCTGCCCAGTCAGTCATGTCTCTTTTGAGACATGATCACCCAAAGTGTGTATCATGCATTGCACTTAACTGACTGACTGATCTGTGTGTGCTCCTGTACATGTCAGTGTGTGTATGTCATGTCTGTGTGTCTGTATCTCTTGTGTGTGTCTGTGTGTACTTGTGTCTGCATGTGTTTTCAAACATGTACACATACTGATAGGTCAGTAAGTTTAGAATTGAATCACGGCTTATTCGTAGGAATTTGAAAAAAGTATTCAAAGGAAGAGGAATGTGCAAAATATCCAAGAAAAATAGGAGTTATGAAGGGCAGGGAGAAGAATAAATGTCAAAGATGAATATTGATTACTTTTTTATGGCTTGTCAACCTGTTTGGTGTTATTTAAAGCTGAAAATTATTTGGAATTATAAGAATTTCAAGTTATTATTGTATTAACACATTTTTTTTAGGATAAGAATTTTTCCAAACACAAGCACTAATAGCTGGGGTGAGGGATGGATTCATACGCATCCCAAGGGGGTATTTGTGAATAAGTGAATGCAACCAACTTGGCTGAAATTCAAACTCAGTTCTGATTTCTCCTTCCGAGCTTTATTTCATTACACCACCTGCACACACCCCGGAGAGCGAAGTAAGAGAAACTTGAATAAGTGTAACATTAAGAGATATAGTAAGAATTGGTGAGAGAGAGGAAAAAAATGTTAAGGAAAGATAGCAAGTGAGAGATATGGAGAGATAGAAATCAGAAATGCAGAAGAAGCAATAGAGATAAGTATGTGTAGTTAGGCAGGAAGAGAGATGAGTTTGTAGAAAGAATGATAGGCAGAGAAAGATGGGAGTGTGAAAAAAGACAAAGAGAGTGAGCTGGCAATGCATAGTAAGAGAGATGCAGAGAAAGAAAGATTGGAGTGTACAGAAAAAGACCAACATGAAAGTGTGTAGTAATATGGAAAGTGTTAGCTCTAAAGAGGTAGCGCTTAGAAAGACACAGAAAAGAGACAGTGCAGTAAGACAAGAAAAAGACAGGGAGGGAGAGATCATAATCTTTAGTAAGACAGAAAGATATATAGAGAGAAAGAGATCGGATCGTGCTTGGAGAGAGAGAAAAAAGGAGATCTGATCGTGCTTGGAGAGAGAGAAAAAGGAAATCTGATCGTGCTTAGAGAGAGCAAAAAGGAGATCGGATTGTCCTTGGAGAGAGAGAGAGCAAAAAGGAGATCGGATTGTCCTTGGAGAGAGAGAGAGCAAAAAGGAGATCGGATTCGTGCTTGGAGAGAGAGAGAAAAAAGGAGATCGGATTGTGCTTGGAGAGAGAGAGAAAAAAGGAGATCGGATTGTGCAGTTAGAGAGAGAAAAAAGGAAAAAAGGAGATCGGATTGTGCTTAGAGAGAGAGAGAGGATCGGATTGTGCTTAGAGAGAGAGAGAAAAAGGAGATCGGATTCGTGCTTGGAGAGAGAGAGAGAGAGGATCGTGCGGAAAAAGAGAGATAGAGTGAGGAGAGAGGATTGTGCTTGGAGAGAGAGAGAGAGAAAAAAGATCGGATCGTGCTTGGAGAGAGAGAGAAAAAAGATGTGTAGAAGTGAAAATGGTCTTGAAGAGGGGAAATTTTCATGTTCTCCATTTTAAAGACACTGTATCCTTACCAAGGCACCCTTCATTGGTTCTGTTGTCTTTTTCATTAATAGATCCAAAGTTCACCAAGTCTTTCAAATGTTGAACCCATCTTTCTTTCAAATGCACCCAGGCTATCAACAAAGGGTAAATGTTATTCTCCCCCCCCCTTTGTATTATGGTACTGCTTTCTATTTTAAATATGAGAAGAGGGCTGTGGGGGATGCATTATTCAGTCATGTGACTTTGAGATTTTACTTTCAGGTGCTGCATTTTCACCTTCATTAAATGCAAAAAGAAAAAAATAAATAAAAACCAAAATGGAGCTCTGGAAAAAAAAAAAATGTGGCTGGTGGAGGATCTTCATTCACAATCATCATTACTACCATCATCCTCATCATTATCTATGACCACCTTCATCATTCAACATTACTGTCACTATCATCATTCATCATTATTACCATCATCACCATCATTTAAGATTACCACCACCATCTAGCAGTAATTAGTAATGATGATGATCATCATCATTAATGTATTGAAGATATTGCCATTCTTGTTCTTTCATCCTTGTCAATTCCTTCTTATTGCTCACTTCACCATTGTCATCTTTAAATTTCCTTCCCCTTCTTTAAATCACTCACTCAGTTTCCCTATTTCCACCCTCTCTTTCCTACTCTTACATACTTACTGCCACTCTCCTTTTATCCTCTCTCCTTTGATTATTACCCTGTTCCCTCTTTTTAAATCCCTCTGACCTCACTCACTCTCCTACTACCCCTATATTCTTACTCTAGCTGCTGTTCTCTCCTCTTTCCTCCTCTTACTGCTATTCTGTTACCTATTTTTCCTACTGTTGCTATCCCTCTCCTATTCTGCCTCTATTCCTAATGTTGCTTTCCTCCTCCTCCTATATCCTTATTGCCTCTGTTTTTTGACTACTCTACCCATATCCCTACTGAAGAATAAAAATTCCTTTATTCTTCCTCCTACCATTTCACTATTACATCTCTCTTCTACCCTCTCCTCTCTCATCACCTATTTATCTATTCCCTCCCTCTCCTATTCTCTCTGCATTTTAACTATTTCTTTTCTCTCTGACACTCCCTATACCCTTATTGTTATTCTCCTTCTCCCTTCTTGCCACATCCCATTTTTTTTATTCCATTTCTCTCCTCGTCTTTCCCCACTACAATCTTGTTTTCTTTATTGCATTCCAATATAACTTATGGCATCACAACATAATTTTCATTTCATTGTTTGTTAAAGAAAATATACAATTGTATTAATTTTTTGTTTTAATTTTAACTTTTTTGTTCCCTCCCCCCGTATGCTTCATATGAAAATGACTTAATCTATTTTCCATTTTTGAGAACCAGTTCTTTTTAATGACAAATGAATGTATTATCCTAACTATTAAGCATACACACCAATTAAGGATAAATTTGGAGTATTCTCATGGCTGAAAGAGCATTAGAATAGAAAAAACATGCCTCCTAAAAGTTAAGCAAAGTATTAAACAAGAATAAATTAGAAAACAAAAAGTACTGAACAGTTTACATAACAATTTTCCTATATGACAGTCAATACTAAACAATCTTTTCACAGATGAAGGAAATATTTAAGGTAATAGAAATGTGGTACTACAGTAGAATAAGAATATCATAGACTTAACATGGGGATAATGACAAAGTTTTAAGGAAACATTTCCTTATCTCACACTTCCTGCTAATGCAACAACTTTCCGTTTACTTGCTTCCCTGAAAACTGCTATCTCCAAAAACGTAAATGCAATATCAGTTGCCATTTTCTATCTTCTGGAATCCTGTTCATTTTTTATCTTTTCTTCAATACCCTCAGTACACTATCTTTTTTCACAGTAACCCTCCCTGCACACATGAAATGATAAAAAAAAAAAATATGGAAACAAAAAAAGACACTAATACTATAAATCAGAAAATGTTGAATTTTTAAGGCTCATATGGAAAGAGGGTTGGGAAAATTTGGTACTCACAGGATATACTGAAAGCAAGTGGCACAGGGGAAATAGTGCATAGCCTACCTAACATAATATGGAAAGTGGGCTTAGAAAATTTGGTACTCACAGGATATATTGAAAGCAAGAGGGACAGGAAAAAGTAGTGCATAACTTACCAAAACAACTCGTGTAAATGATTAGCATAATAGGTATTAGGTGAGATGTTATGAGCGTATTCAATCTTTAATTTAAGAAATACGATTCATTGGAATATTTAAATATGAAAACCATGAAATTTTCAGTCTTTTTATATAGTTGTGACTACTGGTTAATTTCTTCACAGGTGAAGGAAAGATCTGAGGCAAAAGAAATGGGCTTCTACAGAAGGATGAGAATATGATAGACTGCACATGGGAATAATGACACAGTTTTAACGTGGGAGTGAGAGTGAAAATAATAAATCCTCTCTAATATAATAAAAACAGTTGTGTGTGTGTGGGTTTGTGTATCTCTCTATCTCTCTATCTCTCTCTCTCTCTCTATATATATATATATATATATATATATATATATTTATATATTTATTCCTTACCTGTCATAGAGAGGAGACAATATGGCTCAGTTCGTTAGTGAGTGAGGCAACATATGCTCAGTTGATTCTTTACTAACTGCTATGAAAGCTTTTGCCTTGTATTTGCTCTTAAAAAGTGCCTTATTTTATTTTTTTTGCAATAATTGTTGTAGAGTAGTGAAGTGTGTGCGTATATATATATATATATATAATATATATTCTGTTAGAATATAGGCTATTGTGTGTATATATATATATATTTTTTTTTTTCTATTATAATAAAGGCTGTTGTGTGTGTGTATATAGATATATATCTATAATAATAAAGGCTGTTGTGTGTGTGTATAGATATATATCTATAATAATAAAAGCTGTTGTGTGTGTGTATATAGATATATATCTATAATAATAAAGGCTGTTGTGTGTGTCTGTGTATAGATATATATAATAATAAAGGCTGTTGTGTGTGTGTGTATAGATATATATCTATAATAATAAAAGCTGTTGTGTGTGTGTTTATAGATATATATCTATAATAATAAAGGCTGTTGTGTGTGTGTGTGTGTGTATATATATATAATAAAGGCTGTTGTGTGTGTATATATATATATATATAATAAAGGCTGTTGTGTGTGTGTGTGTGTATATATATATATATAATAAAGGCTGTATGTGTGTGTGTGTATATATATATATATAATAAATAAGGCTGTTGTGTGTGTGTGTATATATATATATAATAAAGGCTGTTGTGTGTGTGTGTATATATATATAATAAAGGCTGTTGTGTGTGTATATATGTATACTCTATTATAAAGGTTGTGTGTGTATATATGTATACTCTATTATAAAGGTTGTGTGTGTATATATGTATACTCTATTATAAAGGTTGTGTGTGTATATATGTATACTCTAATATAATAAAGGCTGTTGTGTGTTTGTATATATATATATATATATATATATATACATATTCTCTTATAATAAAGGCTGTTTGTGTGTGTGTATATATATATATATATATATATATGTGTATTCTCTAATAAAATATATGCTGTTTGTGTGTGTGTGTATATATATATATTCTCTTATAATAAAGGCTGTGTGTGTGTGTATATATATTATTCTTCTATAATAAAGGCTGTGTGTGTGTATATATATATATATATATATTATAATAAACTTTTATATATATATCGTATAATAAAGGCTGTGTGTGTATATATATATATATATTCGTATAATAAAGGCTGTGTGTGTGTATATATATATATTATCGTATAATAAAGGCTGTGTGTGTGTATATATATATATTCTCGTATAATAAAGGCTGTGTGTGTATATATATTGTATAAGGCTTGTGTGTGTATATATATATATATATCTCGTATAATAAAGGCTGTTGTGTGTGTATGCATATATATTCTCTATTATGTGTTGTACATAAGCTGTGTCTACACATGCCAGTCATCGAAAGAACTCAATTCATTTCTAAAGAGCAATGCACAGGAGGGATATCTATCTATCTATCTATCTATCTATATAATATAATATATATATATATATATATTACGGATATCAACGAATTATAACGAAACTTGGTTATAAGCAACCGACAATTTGAAATGAATTGTTTGAACATTATTTTTTATCGATACTCATATTTAAGTAGATATTCTGTTTTTAATGAGACAGTATTATATATTTATATCTACGGCCTGATTATTTACGATAAATTTTTATTACAAAAATGTGTGCCATTTGGCAGGATTTGAACCTGCGACCCCTATCTATATAGGGGAAGCTACCATTTGATCTGGTAACATCTTAGACCTCTTCACCACAAATAACCTCCAGTCTAAACGAGGTTTTTATCAAGCCTATATAACACAATTTTTGATCCATCGTAAACAAACATATCTGCTCTGAAATGTATCGCAATGTCAACAAATGTAAACATGTTACGGAAATCAATGAATTTTAACGAAACTTGGTTATAAGCAACCGGCAATTTGTTTACGATGGATCGAAAATTGTTTTTATATAGGCTTGATAAAAACCTCGTTTAGACTGGAGGCTATTCGTGGTCGAGAGGTCTAAGATGTTACCAGATCAAATGGTAGCTTCCCCTATATAGATAGGGGTCATGAGTTCCAATCCTGCCGAATGACACACATTTTTATAATAAAAATTTAACGTAAATAATCAGGCCGGTAGATATAAATATATAATACTGTTTCATTAAAAACAGAATATCTACTTAAATAGGAGTATCAATAAAAACAAATAATGTTCAAACAATTCATTTCATATATATATATATATATATATATATATAACACACACACATTCCTCCTCAGGTGTTTGGACTTACTTTTCTAAGGTCTTAATGTAAGATTGTCAATAGTAGGTACATCAATATATATGTTGCGGTCATTTTAGATATTTTGCTGTTATCAGCCCACTCGAAGATGGAGAGCCAGTAACAAAGAGACTGTTAAAATTTGCTTGTGCTCATTTACATAACTAAAAATAAAAGCAGTAAATTTGAATTTGTATTCAATTTACAAAAGTTTTACTAACATCTTTTTTTTCTCATATTGTTTTAATCCACAAGTCAGTTGCTAGTTTTCCCTTTATCAGTCACTTACCTTTCGTATCTTTTCTCCATTTTCTTAATCCTTGACTTTATCATCTGTCATCAGTTTTGACATCACCGATTCTATCTGAATTTTTTTCACAATCATATCAGTTTTTCCACCTGATTATCTCACTTTATTTTTACCATTCAGTTTCATTCTGACAAGCTAAAATTTATGTACCACGTTCCAGTTAGTGATTTGAAAGGAGAAATTGAAGAGCAGAGTTCAAATTTCAGTCAGGTTTGTTACATTTACATACACACAAAATACCCTTGAGGAAAGCTTCAATGAGTTTCTTCCACAAAGCTATGGATTAAATAGTAGGACTTGTATCTAGAAAAATCATACTTACTCTCAATTGTCAAAGTGATATTCAATTGCAAAATATTATTCTGACAGTTACATCTTGGCTCTAAATAACCCACAAAGAATTAAACCATGAAAATAAATAAATCCACCCATCCACGTTATTCTCACAATCCTTCTGTAGCACCATATCTGTAACTTCAAATCTTCTCTTCATCTGTGAGGAAATTGTCGAGTATTTACTGCCATATATGAGGATTGGCATTAAACATCAGTTCAGCTTTGTTCCTAACCAATTTTTTTTTATTTCTTAATACTTTGCTCAGCTTTTAGAAGGCAACTTTGGCTGTTACAATGCACCTTCAGATTTCTGTATTATCTGTTATAACACTTTCCAGACATTTGAAATTCTGTACTCACTTGACATCTCCAATTTGTAGCTTACATCTTGAAGTGCTTATCTTGTTTACAACCATAGAGCCTATCTTCTTACAACTAATAGTTAGTCATTTTTTCTTGCTTTCATTTAGGGCTTTGTCTAGTTCTTGCAGTTTTTTCTCTTTGTCTGCAATCAACACTGTTTCATTTACATCTTTTATTATGATTGTGTTCTTCAAAAACAAATTCTGGCAGGTCTTCTGGTTCTTTTACGATTGCCTCAATGTTTTGGTTAGTTGGCCTAAATGGGGGATCACTTGGGAATGCTGGGCAATGATAATGGCTCAAAATTGTTAATTAGAAAGCAATATTCCAATTCCAGTCAGGTTCATTATATTGACTTACATGCAAATCCTCTTGGAAAAGGTACCTCTTCTCCCTAAGCATTCAATAACCCCTAGAGGCAGATATGCTATGAAACTAAAACAACAAAACCTGTATTGGTTAAATAAGTCTGGCGAGAAGATGTATCCTTGTCTTACATCAGTTACATTTGTAAAAATCTTGTCATCTCTTTTAGCATAATTTTTCCAGAACTTCTACAGTGATGCTGTTATAAGGAAACTAGAGACCCTACACGTATTTATCAGTGGGTGTAATTTTAACAATATAAAATATGCTGATGCCACTGTGCTTTATGGCCAAGTTGGAAAGAAAATTACAGGACCTCATTGACAGTAGTAGAAGAAAGTGAGAAAAAAGGACTAATTGAAAGAAGCCAGAAAGGTATGGTCAACAGGAAAAACCCAAGATGGCATTTATGAAATGGAGATATAAATGTCAAGTGCAGAATTTGAAATATCTGGAAAACATTGAAAAGTGCATGATAGAGAACTAAAGAAGCATTTCAAAATTTCAGCAAGATGATGAGAAACAGAAAAAAATTCATTAAAAACAAAGAAAAGAACGCTGGATTGCTATGTGCTATCCAATTTCTCATATGGCAGAGAATGTTAGACAATTTCCTCACTGAGGAGAAAACTGGAGGCAGCAAAAGATGTGGATTTATAGAAGGACTAGCAGTATAGCCCGGTGTTGCTCGAGTGTAATGAAAGCTTTAAAACTAATCCATGGTCCTGGAGCTCAGACTCAGTCTAAAGAATATTTGTGTGAAGTTTGGTAAGAATCAGATAAAAATTGTGGATTTGTATAAAGGACATACAGACAGATAAACAGACACACACACAAACATCTTGCCTTTTATATATATATATATTATCAATTTTCTGCACTATTGTAAGAACTGCAACCTTGAAACTTCTGAATATCGTTTATGTCTTTGTCTATGAGTTTATCAAATTTGATAAAAAATCAGACCACTCCTTCTATAACACAATTTTTTTGATTATCAATTTTTGATATTTATCGGGGGTACCTTGACACAAAACCTAGCTAAAAACAGTCGCAGATACTTATAGTACAACTGTGTAAATTTTCAAGAAAATCAGTTCAGCCGTTTCAGAGTCTATAGGTAATGGACACACACACAGTTTCATTTATAAATAAGTTTAGATAATGAGATGTCCATGGATGGAACAAATAATCAATGAAGTAGTGTTAAAAAAAATTGCCAAAAAAAAAAAAAATACAATTGTCTAAAATCAAGAAAAGACAGTTGAAATCTTTTGGAAACATGGAGGGTTTGGAAAAGTTAACCATCAGAGAAGATAGACAACGTAAGGCAGCACTTCACTAACTTAACATACTTGTATGAATGGATACCAGAGCGGTCTGTTGGAGCCTCAGCAAAGGAAGTAAATCTAAGAGCCATATGAAATACAGTTGTGGAGAGCCATATCCTGATGACATGCAACATATAGAAACAGTTGTTAGCACCTCAGAGAAATACATAGTCACATGTGTGAATATAACATTTGCATGTTTGTTTTATATATATTCTTTCAATGTCGAAACAAAATGTACAATTTTGTAGTAAATTGTAGTTTGCATATGTTCTAACGTAATAATTAATATTCATTGCTCTATTTTTATATTGAGCACTGTTTTAAATTGTTTTGAATGTTGCAATTTTATTCTTTGTTATATATATACACACACACATAAAAATAAAAGATATATTTTAGCAGCAATTATTCATACAAACAAGTTAGATCTTGTTGATTCTTTTTAATCTATCTAGTTTTTTATTGTGTTTTTTTATATATATATATATATATATATATATATATATATATAGTTCTTTTCTACACACTCATGCAGAAAGAAAGAAAAATACCGGATTTTAAAATTAAATACACACAGGCTAGGGTTAAATAGGGACTTAAGTGTCTTAAATCTTTGCAAATATTTTAATAGTTAAACATTTTTTTGATACACTTAAAAAGTTTTCTCTAAAACAAAATTTATAAGTATTATTAAAGATTGATTTGGGTTTACAAATATTTTTAAAAAAATCTGTCACTTTCTGCGGCACGTGATGTAAACAATCTCTCTCGGACAAACGCTCTCACGAAATACGTTTCTAATTTAAATTTTAAAATCATTTGTTTCTGATGAAAGGCCAAGGACAGTCTGAAATATCAATTATAATAATAGAAATAAATAAATACTGTCAAAAAAATGCATTTTTAAACTTACAACTTTTTAGTAGTTTTTCCTATATATATATATATATATATATAAAAGACACAGAGGGTGTGATGAATAAACTGGTGTCTAAATTAAACAAAAATGAAAATGTTGACATCTCATTTTAACAGATATATTTAGCAGAATTACACACAAATGTCTTGAAATAGTAAAGAGTAAATTTATTCAATAAAATAGCCATTGGCTTCAACCAATGCCTCCAGAGAACTTTGGAATCTTCTGCAACTCTTCTGGATGGTTTTCTTGTTTAACTTTATGAATGCTGTCATGATCTTTGCCTTCAGTTCATCTTTGGTATTACAAGGAGTTTTCTTAGTCTCTCACTAAACTGTACACTTCCCATAATAATCAAGGTGTTGCAGTCTGGTGAGTTAGGTGGCCAGATTTAAGAGGTTGCAAAAATTGACTGACACCTATGACTGGGCTCTTCTCCTTGTTGACATGATGCAAAGTACTGTTGCTAGACATAGGGTCTTCTAGTAACTACCCTCTTGACCCAAGCCAGCACTACCTCCTCAAGGCTCATGATGTAGGCCTACATGTTGAGTCTAAGTCCCTGTGAGAAGTTGAATGAAGGCATAACATTGCCATTACTAGTGATCACTCCAAACAACTTTGTAATCACAATTGGACTCATCCTGTTTCAGAATCCTCTATACTATCTGTGGATTGACACCCAAGCATTCTGAGATATTTGTATTGGACCTTCCTGTGTTTATGTCAAGCAGTACAAGATGTTGTTTCCAAATTCTGACATAGTGAATTACATCTTGCTGCTCTTTTTCTTACAGATGGTGTTCAACTAACCCTACTACACTACAGTCATCAAAAACAAACAATGCACAGGCACAGAATTAAAAACTAAAATGGCAACAATTCACCCATTGCACCCTATGTGTGAGTGTGCATATATATATATAATTAGGTGAATTAATGAACATACATATGATGGTGCACACATGTGCAGTATTAGTCAAGTATTAATAAAACAGTGCTCAATATAGTATGAGAAGAGCTATTTTATATATATATATATATATATATATATATATAAATCCAGGTAAAGAGAACCAACAATTTTACAATTCTGAGTTCTCTGGCATTTACTTTATTAAAAGAAAGTGCTCAATACAATAAATATTGTAGAGCATAGTATAATGAAAGTCATTTTCACACCTATGATCTAATATTTCACAACTATGATCTAACATTGCCTGATGATGAGATAGAAATCTTGAAACATAAATTTCTATGTCGCAATGTATTTTTAATTAAAAAGTAATTTGAATCATATGATTTTATATATATATATATTCATAAATATACATATTGTCCTATGGCATGACTTGATGTTTTATGCATTATGCAATCATCAGATGCATTTTTCAAACTTTGGAACAATGCACCTGATTAATGCATATTGCATGAAACTCCAAGTTGTGTAATTGACATAAGACTATATATATAATGTTAATAACTTTCTCTCTCCTTATATACAAAAGTGAAATGAAAAATTCATAGACTGACTATTGAGTGATGCTAGAGCTGTAAAATGTATGCATTAATTTTATCAAAGAAGGAGCCCAACTGACCTTATGGGACAGGCTAGCCTCCCAGAAAGTAAAATACTACGCCTCCTTGGCCTTACACTCTCGGCGGACCTCAAATGGAATGACTATATTGAATCCATTGCCAAATCTGCTGCTATGAAAGTCGGCTCTCTGTGCAGGGCCCGGAAGTTTTTCCCACCTGAAACTATTCTGCACATATACAAATCTACCATCCACCCGTGTATTGAATATTGCTGCCATATCTGGTCGGGTGCCCCTGCTGCTCTCCTTGGGCTTCTTGACAAAATACAAAGGAGGATCTGTAACGTGGTTGATACTGACTTGGCAGACCGGCTGCAGCCGCTCTCACACCGGCGTGATGTAGCTTCCCTGTGCCTCTTCTACAAGTACTTTCATGGCTTCTGCTCCGATGAGCTTAGATCACTGGTGCCGCCTAAGCACGAATTTACACGAGATACTAGATTAGCAACTAGGTCCCACCCTTTTACAGTTAAATAAGATGTAACCGTAAATTCTACTCCAACAGCTTCTTTTCTCGCGCTTCCCGCCTGTGGAACTCCCTTCCACAAGTCTGCTTTCCCGACAGTTACAATCTCCAGGTGTTTAAATGTAGGGTCAATAGACACCTATCACACTAACTCCCAACTATTCTCACAACACTCTCATCTACCCAACCCTCATTCTCGGTATCCTCACCCGCCTATCACCCACCCTCTGTTATTTCCTATATTTAACCAGCCTTTCTCCACTCTACGTAGCCCCCTGCACAGTAGTGGCAGTGACATGCCTTGCTCGGGGTGAAACGCTTATATAAAAAAAAAAAAAAAAAAAAAAAAAATACAAAATCAAACTACACACATGCGCTGTAGAAGTCAAATAACTTACCTTTTAACATGGCTGTCTCCCTGCAGGAAGGTGTCTATTTAAGAGTGTGGATATTGTGCTCAATATTTATGGAGCTCAATATAAACACTGAAATTATCAACCAGTCAATACTTACAGAATAGACTTGCCTGTAACAGAATGGAATCTCCCAGGTTATTATTTAAACCACCTATCAATTTACCCTGGGGTTTTTTTGTCAGTTAGACTCAATTTCTATTCTAGTTGATTACTGGCTGGTTGTTACATAAGATCTTTACATGTGCAAAATAAAAAATATAAAAGGGGCGACAATTTACCCATCGTACCCCATGTGTGTGTAAATATTCTCTGATGTAATCTGTAGAAAAGACAACATGAATAAAAAAGAGACAAAAGGAAAACTATACTTAGTCTTAGCTAACACTTTTTTTCTTTTTCTTGGTTACATTGTCTAAAATAAAATCATTTCAATTGCTTTGAAAAAGTTTGTCATTTGATGAAATGCATCAGCTAAGACTACAGTTTTCCTCTTGGCTCTTATATATATATATATATATATATATATTATCAACATTTTCCCAAAATGTTTCTTAACTTAAATCAGAATGGTTTCAATATGACCAAAGACAAATAGAATATCTTGTGAACCTGTCATTTTTTTTTTTTTCTCTGACTACCTTCTTGTCATAGCATGAAAGCAAAGAAACCATTACGCTGTCACTTGGGAAGATTTCGTTGCAGTTGTTACTTTCGTTTTGATGTTATTTTAGTGATTTCTGGCAAATTCAGGAATTTCACATATGCCAATATAAATGTGAACACTGAGGTCAACACTTGAAGGTGACAGTCTGGTCAATGATTGAGTGCAATTTCCAGGCCATGCTCTTAACTATCATTAAGAGATTCAGGCTCATGTGGCTGTCATGCATGACATTAATCTCATTCAGAAGTGACTAAACTGTCAGCTGTATACAAATAAGAGATGAATTTGTACCCTTCTCAAAGGTATTTGCACATAAGGGAATGTAAGTAACCTGATTGGAATTTGAACTTGGCTCTGATTTCTCATTCCTAGTTGTTATCTATTACACCACCCACACATCCTTTGTATTTGTATAGCAATCTTGTTTCCTTAAAAAAATAACTAATGAGGTAACTTGAGTTTGTTCTTGTATGTAAAGAAGGGATTGGGGGGTTAATGTGAATTAAAATTGTATCAAGAATTGAACAAACAAAACATTAAATTTATTATTTAAATTAAGATTAAAAATTTAAAAAATGGCCAAACTTAACAGCAACAACTCTAGCAAATTCCAAACTAAACAAGGCCAACATTATTTATGAATTTAAATGCTCAATATGGAGCTGTGCTGAAGAAAAAATATTAAAAGAAAAATTGTCAGACTTAACACATGTTTATCAAACTGGCTGGCCTTATATTACTCAGATCACAGCTTTATAACAGGAAAACTTAAACTTTAATATGCAACTTACTCATTAATGTAATATGCACTTCTAACTAAAAAAATGTTGAAAAGTAATACACCCTCAGCATAACTTTAACATCACCGTCTATAAAAAGACAAGCTAGTAGCCATATTCAAGAGATAAAAAAAAATATATAAAGTTATACTGTGGTGAATACATAGTGAAAAAATGAAAGTTATTTTTATTATTTTCAAATTTATGAGCCAGTGTGAAAATCTATTTTGACCAATGCTGAGAAAAGGACAAAGGCAAATTTTGCGAGCTAGTGTGAAATATTTAACCAATGAAAAGAGAGCGATTTACAGAAAACAACAAACTGAACTTTCAATGATTAGAGATTTGTCTACCTGCCCAAAAATTAGTATGTATGGCACTGACCACATGATCGACTTGGCTTCATATTTCATGTTTTGCGGATAGTCATCCAGAGAGAGAATGAAGCCGAGAGTGCTCAGTACAGTATAATGTAATAAAAATGGTTTGACCACCAATCAGAAACAATACCTGTATTCACACTACCTCACCTTCTTGCGTACTGTTTACTTTTTCTCTCCTCTTACCTCTTCACCTACTCGCTGTTACACAAAAAGAGAGGAACAAGACATTACTTCTACTTTGTTGGTACACACATTGAAAGCATGAACTTCTTATATCACATTACGCTAAATGAACTCTTAATTCTTTAAACTCTTTATTACTGTTTCTCTTAGAACATTTTCAGTTAATAATTTTATACATATAATTTAATGATATGCTGTTCAATAAATAAATTTCCATTTATTTATACAAATGGAAACAAATTTATATCTCTCAAACTTCTGATAATCTTCAGTTGTGAGGACTTTGGTTGTGTTTGACACAAGGCCAATTTCATAAACATAACCAGTCTCTCACCCTATGTTGATAAATTTTTTTCAGACGTTAAGTCAAAAAACAATTTAAGTCAAGTTTACTTGTCACTAGGCTAAACCACAAATAACTATTCCCAGTTCTGTATTCTATTTATAAATGCATTTTTAATAGTATATTGTCAGTAAGGATCTAATTTAAGCTTACAAATAAATAAATTTTCATTGTTAATATAATAATGAGAAAAAAAACTAATCCAAATTTACGTGCAGACTTGTAAAAAAAAAAAAAATAATCTAAATGTCTACAACAATTTATCGATCTTTACATCATGGACTCTTTATTTGTGAATGTGATTTGTTCTAAAACAAAAGGTTATTAACTTTTTATAATGTTACTAGCAGTATAGCCCGGCATTGCTCGGGTGTAATGAAAGCTTTAAAACTAATCCATGGTCCTGGAGCTCAGACTCTTTGGACGTTGGCAAGAAAGACTAAAAAGCAATAGTTGTTTCCAGTTAAAGCAAAACTGTAGACTGAAAAAAAAAAATGAATGGATGTAAGTCAAATTTGGATTTCCTGGTATCGATATCAAATAAGTTTTTTCATCGTAAACTGAATTTTGAAGGCTAAATAAGTCCTCCGAGTAAATGGTATCATGGCTGAGACTAAGAACTACAATTACTTAGAGCCAAACCTGAAGCAAAAACTAAAATAAAAGGGCTGAAAAACTGATTTTGATCAGACCCGGTATCTTGGCTTTTATATATATATATATATATATATTTATTCAGATACTTTAATCCAAGCGGAAAAAGCAGGAAGGTAAATTCCAAAAACCCGATCCTAATTAATATTAAAAACTTTATTTTAATATTAAAAAATGATACAGGAAGAGAGCTCCATGTAATGAAAGGATTTTTTTGTTGCTGAGGTGATGTTATCCCCCGTGGGGATTTTCATATCGAAATGGTCATTCAACATCCTTGAATTAATCCTATTTTAATTTATATAATATATATATATATATATATATATATGTGTGTGTGTGTGTTATTGATTTTCTGCACTATTGTAAGAATTGCAACCTTGAAACTTCTGAATATTGTTTCTTAAGTTTTTGTCTATAAGTGTATCAAATTTGATTAAAATCAGACCACTCCTTTCATAACCCGATTTTTTCGATTATTGATTTTCAATATTTATCAGGGGTACCTCAACACAAAACCTAGCTAAGAACACTTGCAGATGCTTATAGTACAACTGTTTAAATTTTCAAGAAAATTGGTTCAGCTGTTTTAGAGTCTTTAGGTAACACACACACAGTTTCATTTCTAAATAATTTTAGATTTAGATTAACTAATACAGTTATTATAATTTCGATAGTAGAAAATAAACTGATTTATGTTAAATTTACAAATATTTACATTCAATTTGTTTATTTACTTCACAGATGTAAATGGCTGTGGATCATCAACATCAATAGCTGATTCTGACTGTTGTTGTTGTTCAATACACTTTTAATAAGAAACAAGTTAAGAATTTCCTGAGAGGTTTTTTTCTTTTCTTCAAGGATTAGATTTTTTTCATTTGTTCTCTAGGATTCATGATTCTATTAAGATTTACTGTAGTGTAAATGTACTTATTTTAATGAGATTTAATGTACTTTTATTCTTATTTAGTGTACAGTAACATGATTTTATATACTGTTAACACTTTTCAAGTGATTTGTGGTGCAGTGGATATTGGCTTCGAATGAGAAATCGGGTAGCCGAGTTCGAATTCCAGTTGAATTCCTTGCATTTACTTAAGAGCAAATATCCTTGGGAAAAGTATTAATCCATCTTCTTCCCTCCAGTTATGGGTTAAATAACAGGACAGACTGGGTTCTCTAGCCTTGGTTGGCAACCAGTCTACTGCAGAAAGTAATGGCAGCCTACTGCCAGATAATCTTCTGATCGCCCAAGTAAGTCTCATAGAGGGCACTTAACTGACTGACTGATTTGTGCCAGATAAATGTAAAGTCAAATAAAATGATTTAAACTTTTTTTTTTTTTACTTGTATTTTTTTGACACATAATTAAGAATAACTTGAAACAACATAACCCAAGGTATACCTGTATAGACTTCTTTTTAATCATTTCACCCCCAAGCAAGGCAGAAATGCCACTGATGAGCGGGAGGGCTACATAACTGTAAAAAGATTAATTAGAAAAGAGTGAGGAGTACAAACTAGTTAGAGAGGAGCAATAGAAAGCTGAGAATGCAGCTGTGATGACAGATACATAGGTGGAGAGAAAGGGAAGGGTATACGGGGGTGGGGAGGGAGCTAGAGTCCAGTGGTTAATAGATGAGTATTGACATTGCATTTAAATTTCTGGAGGTTGTAGCCGTCAGGAAAGCAAGAATATGGGAGCGAGTTCCACAGGTGGGAAGTGCGAGAGAAGCTGCAGGAGTAGAATTGTCGTCTGCATTTGGTTAACCTGACTGTGAATGGGTGGGACCCAGTTGCCAGTCTGGTTACACGAGTAAACACCTGTTGAGGAGGCACCAGTGACTTAAGTTCGTCCGAGCAGAAACCATGAAAGTATTTATAGAACAGACAAAGGGAGGCCACATTTCGACAATGGGGAAGTGGCTGCAGTCGAGCCGCCAGATCAGTACCTATCACATTACAGACTCTCCTTTGGAGCCTGTCGAGAACACTGAGAACAGTAGGGGCGCCTGACCATAAATGGCAGCAGTACTCCATGCATAGACGGATGGTTTACTTGTATATATGCAGGATGGATTCAGACAGAAAAAACATCCTGGATCGACATAGTGACCCAACCTTCTTAGCAGTATATTTAGCTATGGATTTAATATAGTGGTTCCATTTGAGGTCTGAGGAGAGTGTAAGGCCGAGGAGGCATAGTGTGTTGCTCTCAGGGAGAATTCTTCTATTATGTACCTTGTCCCTTCAGGACGTAGGCGATCATGGACTTCCATGTCTCCCTATCCCTGGTGGCTCTTAGCACACTTTCTTCTGTAACGTTTCTCAGCCCCCGTTCTGTTATCCACCTGCTCAGGCCTTTTAAATATGTTATCTGCTGCTTTCCTCTGTCTCTTTTCCCCCTCTATCTGGCCTGTTAGTATCAGGTTCTCCAATGAGGAAGGAGGGCTTGGAGAACACACCATTTACAATAGCAAAAACAAAATTTTTAAAAAAGGCTAATAGATTTACTGAAAGCACTCAGAACAATCAAGCAATCATTTGGACAATTTTTGTACACATGATGTCCCTACAAATGTCTCTTGTTCCCACACAAGGGGGAAAATATATATGTCCACTTTTCAACCAGGGTCAATTTATCAGGAAAATGATGCTATCAGCATACAGAAGTAATACTAGTAAGCAGCACCTTTGGAAAGTGCCTGAAAAGCATACTGTGAGTGAAATTGGGTAGATTGAACTGTTTGGAAACTATTGCTGGTTAGCTAGCATGAAGTTACAAGTCATCGTGACTGAGGGTTTGAATGTACTGGCCTTGTTCACTGACCATCATGGCAGATAATGCACTCACTCCCAGAAACTGTAAATAAGTTTTGCTAAGTATACTTGCAGGTGGGTTCTGTGGGTGTTCAACAAGCACAAATGTGACTGAGTAGGCATCTGTAACAGGGATTAGCTAGCTGCCCTAGTAGACAAGCATACTTAGATATAAGTGCCCAGCCATAATATGTGTTTAGCAAAAACAAACATTGAGTTTTGCAAAAATGTAATAATGGTTGATCAGAGTATCTCTGGAAGATGTTTTTAAACCAAGAAATAAAGAGCATTAGTAGCAACAAATAAAATAAGGTGTACACCTTAAATAAATGCAAGTATATATTTTATTTATTGCTCTCTGTCTCTCATATATATATATATATATAAAAATGTGTGTGTGTATATTGAGCACTATGGAGAAAATGGTAGACTTTAAAAAACAGTAGCTGCTCATGCAATTACACATCATACATTCAGTAATGAATCTGAACTTTCTCAGCTGCTGCTGTGTGTTTACATTCTGTATATAACATGCTAAAATCTGCCTTCCTCCACTGAGCACCCATATCTTAAAGGTAGAATTGCTGACTGACGCCAATTCAGTTGGGTTTCAATCCTGGCTAGAAGCAATTGGATGTCTAAATGTGTTGATGAGATGTGATACAGTGAAACAGGATTGTTTGCAGATGACTATAAATATATATATATATATATATATACACACAAGTAAAATAGTTACTGGTTAGGCCAGAAAAAGTGCTCAATGCACAAGCAAAACAAATGAACTGAATATGCAGAGCTAATATATCAAAGAACAAAACACAACTTACTTGCTATCTAACTTTTGACCACGTTGATCTCTTGCCTGAAGAGGCCAGCATTGTCAAACCTAAGTAGCAAGTAAGTGGTGTGTGTTCTGTTCTTTGAGATATGTATGTGTGTACTAGTGGGTTTATCTTGTATGACAAATGTTAAAATGTGTCTATATCATATCATATAACAAAAATAATATAACTATGTATAACAACCATTCCAAACTTAGAATTTATCCAGAACTGTCCCCAGACAAAATAAGTTTTATTGATGGAATCAATCATCTCTGCAAAATGACTCAATGATGGCTAAAGTTCACATAAAAACAATGAGGATACTCTTAGTTTTTATATTTCAATTCTGATGTTTTTTTTTATGACAAAATGCATCCCAGCGCACTCGCACTCATATGCAAATAATGTATAAATGTTGATGTGGGTACATGTTTTATTGTATAAACTTTAGAGCACACATAAATGATAATATTTATTCCCAAATGATGTAAAAATATTAGGCACACCTGGAAATAAGCTTTTATCAAAGACGTCACTTTTGGAAAGTGTGTAAAAGTCTTTTAAGAAAATGTGACAAGCAAAATCTAGGAACAATATGGTGTACATTATCTATATACAAAGTAGCTGTCTGCTTAGGTAAATATATTTCTGTGTGTTTGTCTGTTTCTATGAGGAAAATATAGTTTTATGCAGTATGTATGGTATTTCTGTGTTTATGTGAGAAGAATAGAACTTGTGGTTACATCTAGCTATTTGAACAGTAAAAGGATGAGACCTACTTGCCAATCTAGTCATACATTTAAAGTCCTGCAATCTAGGTATGATGGATAAAAGCCTATTAGTGCAGTTGTCATAAAAATATTTATAGAAAAGATACAGAGAATCCATGTCATGGTTGTAGGAAAATGACTGAAACTAAGATGCCAGGTCAGGACTGATAAACTTACAGACAATTCTTTGGATTTTTCTGAGCACCTCACTAAATATAGAAGGAGCACCAGATCAAATATAGCAGTAATAGTCAATGTTTAGACAATTGGTAGATTTACAAATCAGCAAGATGTATTCTGGCAAGGAAAATTGTCTTGCATGACTTAATGAATCAATTTTCTCATCAGCAAACCTGGCAATTGATTCAATAAAATTATTCAACATTTTGTCTTCAGAATTTGTGAAGATGATCAGCATGTCAAACCCTGTCAAAAAACTTTGAGATGTAAATCCACAGCTTAAGCTCTTTTTAATGTGTATATGAGTGTACCCATGACAGAAAAGATGACAGCAAAATATTTGAATGGATTATTAGCTATTTCTTCACAGGTTATCACTCCTGAGTATGACAAGGGAATATATATATATATATATATATATATACACACACACAGACACAATAGTCTATATTATAATAGAGAATAAAACTGTGTATTTTTCACTACTTGACATGACTGCAAAAAATAAAATAATGAATTGTTAAGGAGCAAACATGTGGCAAGAGCTTTCATAACTGGTTGTAAAGTTTAGTAAACTGAGCTGATGTTGACTCACTGTCTCTCTCTCTGAGTGTGATAGGGGGGAAATAAATATATATATATATACATATGTCATCTGCAGACGGCCCTGTTTTTTTTCTTCTATTTAACATGTCAGAGATTCTACCTCTAAGTTATCAGTATGGTGGAGGAAGACAGAATTTAGCGTGTTATAAAGACAACATAAATAAACATTAGTGGCTAACAGTGTTCAATTCATTGCTGAAGAACGATGCATAAATGAATACATACCTACATATATATATATATATATATATATATATATATATGGCGTTTGTTTGCAGTGTGTATATAAGACACTAAGATCTGCCTTCCTCTACCTAGTGCCATAGCTTAAAAGTAGAATCACTGACCGGTGTCAAATTGGTCAAGTTTGAATCCTGGCTAGAAGCATTCGGATGTCTAACCTTACTGATGAGCTGTGATAGAGCAAAACAGGACTATCTTCCTATATATATATATATATATATATATATATATATATATATATATACACACACACACACACACATACAGCATGTTTTTTATTATAATACAATTTTTGTAAGCTCATATGAGTAAATTTCTGTATATTTTATATAGGCATGTCACAGAGGGGGTTAGAACATTTGTGCAGGGATTACATAAGAGGAGGAGGAACAGGTCACGGTGGTGTCAGAATGGGTAAGTGAAGGATGGGAACACTGATGTGAAGATAACTGTGTGAGTAGAGTGGAAATGGAGAACAACAAGATATGGGAGGGTGTCAGGGAAAGGATGGGAGTCAAGGAGATAAGAGAAGAGCTTAGAGGAGCCATCAATGGTTGTGCTAGCTCAGTCATAAGTTATCATAACTGAGGGTTTGAGAATCCTGGGTTTGTTTAGATTGTTGTTCACACCAGATTATGCGCTCTTCCCCCAGAAATTGTAACTAAGGTCTGCTAACTATAGTTGTAGTTGAAAACACAAGTGGGCTCTGTGGGTGTGGCGTAAGTGTGTCTGAGCAAGCATCTACAATAGGGATTAGCTAGGAAGACAGGCATCTTTGGATATGAGTGTTCAGTCATACATTACTGCATATTTATGTGTATATTTCCTAGTGCTTATATCAGTATGTTTCTATTTTATATAGGTTTATGGGAATACAGTTCTGAATGCTTATGTAAGTATATTTCTGCTTGCTTATATCAGTGTATTTGTGATTTTTGCATGCAATTTATTGTTTGGTTATGTACCAATATTTTAGTGTGCTTATATGAATATATATTTGTCTGTATCGGCGTGTATTAAATGAGGCTAGACAAGTGCAGCTTTCAGAGCAGGGAAAATAAACGGATTACTATGAGACTCTCTTTGCCATTCCACAAAGTCTGATAAGCCATTGTAAGTGAATTAATTTCTATCAGGATGCTGACAATGGCCTTGTGCCAGTGATCTAAAGGAAATCATATATTGGTCAAACAGAAGAGGGAAAATATCGTACATGCTTGTTCGTTGACCACTTGAAGGAATTACAGTATTTAGTTCAATTCTTGGTACCATGTTTCCATCATTTTATTATATTTTAAATATTTAATACTTGCAACTGAAGAAGAAACAGTTGGAGAACGATAAAACATGATAGGCTTTACTATATTAATTAAATGTTATATCTTTATAGAAATGCATCATCTGACTCCTCATGCTATCCTCAACCTTTTTAAGAGTCAGATCAGGCAGAAAATGGAATACTGTTTCCATATTTGGACAGGAACTGCCCAGTTTCACTTCTTTTGAAAGAGTTCAAGACTGTCTTTGTTGAAAGAGAATTATTTTGCTATATTTGGACAGAAACTGCCCAGTTTTACTTGTCTTGAAAGAGTTCAAAACTGTCTGAGTCTTTGTTGGAAGAGAATTATTTTGCCATATTTGGGCAGGAACTGCCCAGTTTCACTTGTCTTGAAAGAGTTCAAAACTGTCTGAGTCTTTGTTGAAAGAGAATTATTTTGCTATATTTGGACAGAAACTGCCCAGTTTTACTTGTCTTGAAAGAGTTCAAAACTGTCTGAGTCTTTGTTGGAAGAGAATTATTTTGCCATATTTGGGCAGGAACTGCCCAGTTTCACTTGTTTTAAGAGTTCAAAACTGTTTGAGTCTTTGTTGGAAGAGAAATTTTTTCTCTCCTCCAACCTCTCTCCTGCAGGGAGGATGTGGTGAGCCTGTCACTGCTCTCTATTACCATCAGGGAAAGTGCTCAGATAAACTATGTTCCTTGGTTCCGCCAGGTCTAATCTTCATGGCCAGGACCCGCCATGCCACTTATATAGTAGCAATTCACCCACATTCCCTCCATAGTGCATTGGTGAGAAGTAAGTTCCACTCAAACAGCTTCTTCTCACAGACCATCTCCCTGTGGAACAGATTCCAAAAATGATGTTTCCCAAATCACTACACTCTTAACATGTTAATGTTTTAGATTTAACCATTATCTTCCCATCCTATCCATATTAAAAACCCCTTAACATTATCCTCTATCTCAAGTGGCCTCTGCGCCTTGCCAACAGTTATAAAATATTTAGTGACTGTTTTCACTTATATCATGTTATAATTTATAATATTTCTTTGTTTTTTCCAAATATACTTTTAAAATGTCAATGCTGGTTACATCTCTTTATGCATTAGTTACTTTCCATTTACTACCAAACTGTAATCTAAATGCTTTGGTGTTTATCATTTTCAAGGTAGTGAATAGTACTATATAAAAGGTAGTATATGAATAGCTAATTGTATCATTTTCTTTTATTGAACTTTTATTAATTTCTTGAATAAGATGTTGTTTATCAGGATCTAAATTGTGAAAAAAATGTGTAAATTTTGTTTTCGTATTTCTCCAATCTTTTCAGCCTTCTCTAAAAGTGCATGGAAATTTTTGTGTTAGTATTCTTCATGCACCTCATTTAAGCTATACAACCCTGCAGTGAACATGAACAAATTCTATTTTACATTTTGAGTTTATACTATCACTAGCAGTATAACCTGGCATTGCTCAGGTGTAATGAAAGCTTTAAAATTAATCAATGATCCTGGAGCTCAGACTCGGCCTAAAAAATATTTGTGTGAAGTTTGGTGAGAATCTGATAAAAATTGTGGATTTGTATAAAGGACATACAGATAAAGACACACACACAAACATCTTGCCATATATATATATACATATATATTATCAATTTTCTGCACTATTGTAAGAACTGCAACCTTGAAACTTCTGAATATCATTTTATGTCTTTGTCTATTAGTGTATCAAATTTGAATAAAATCAGACCACTCCTTCTATAACCTGATTTTTTTGATTTTTCGATATTTATCGGGGGTACCTCAACACAAAACCTAGCTAAGAAAAATTGCAGACACTTATAGTATAACTGTAAATTTTCAAGAAAATCGGTTCAGCCATTTCGGAGTCTATAGGTAACGGACACATACACACACAAAGTTCCATTTATAAATAAGTTTAGTTAAAATGATAGTATGAACTCAATTAATTTGAGTTAATTATGAATGTATTAATTGATTTAAAAAGAAAAAATTAATTAATTTGTCTACAATATAATCTGTATTAAGCCTTAATACTTTAGCCTTACACCAGACTAAATTAAACTTAATAACTGTTCTGTTCAATATTTTAGTCTTTAATGACCTCTGCAAATAGTCTGGACAAATTATGATTGATTGATAAATGATCAGTAATTTAATTTGTAACCTTTACTTCTGATATCAACCATTCCATTCTCTGAAAGATCAAACAGTTGCCAATGTGCCTTTTTGTTTAAAATTCTTTGAATCCTTTTTTTTATATGTGCAATATAGGTAAAAGCAGGCATGTATTTCTGAAATGTTTTTTTTCTCATAGAGATTTTAATAATAGGAGACAATATTCACAGGTAAAAGCTCAGTTGGATGATAAAAGAGGATCATTTCCCTGGTAGTTCCATATAACCTTACTGTTATATCAATGGCTAATAATCCTAACCTGTACTAAAATACCAAGGCAAAATTACCTGATGTGAAATCCAACACAATTGGTGCTAGAGGCAAAGCAAATTCCTCATTTTCTCCCTGGATTTCCAACAATAAAAATCCATGTGTATTCAATTACATTAAATAAACATTGAGAAGCCATGTTGACCCAAGTAAAAAGAAAAAAAAAAGTAAACTTTCTTATAACAGACTTTCTGTTTGCGCTTATGAAAATATTTCTCGTGTCTGCACCAGTAAATTGGCAAAGAAAAATTACATAGTACATTCATACTTCTTGGTTGTAGATGAGTGATAAAACATAAGACAAAATGTTTCAAAAATAAAAGTACTTTACCTTTTTTTTCTTTTGAATAGGCTTCTTCATTCAAAATTTGTCAGGGAGGATGATTGATAAAAAAAAAAAAAAAGAAATGGTATCATTAGTTTTGTACAAAGTGCGATGGGTAAATTGTCACTGTTTTGTATTTTTGATTTTGTGCATATGTGTTTGTTTGATTTTGTCATGGCTTCTGCTCGGACGAACTTAAGTCACTGATGCCTCCTCAACAGGTGTTTACTCGTGCAACCAGACTGGCAACTGGGTCCCACCCATTCACAGTCAGGTTAGCCAAATGCAGATGACAATTCTACTCCTGCAGCTTCCTCTCTCGCACTTCCCGCCTGTGGAACTCGCTCCCGTATTCTTGCTTTTCTGATGGCTACAACCTCCAGAAATTTAAATGCAAAGTCAATACTCATCTACTAACCACTGGACTCTAGCTCTCTCCCCTCCCCTGTATAGCCTTCCCTTTCTCTCCACCTATGTATCTGTCATTGCACCTGCTTTCTCAGCTTTCTAGTAAGCTAGTCTTTCAAACTGTTACGACATTATTGACATTGCATTTTACCAAAGTAAACTTACCAAAGTAAACTTTTACCAAAGTAAACTTACTGATCATTTATCAATCAATCATAATTTGTCCAGACTATTTGCAGAGGTCATTAAAGACTAAAATATTGAACAGAACAGTTATTAAGTTTAATTTAGTCTGGTGTAAGGCTAAAGTATTAAGGCTTAATACGGATTATATTGTAGACAAATTAATTAATTTTTTTCTTTTTAAATCAATTAATACATTCATAATTAACTCAAATTGAGTTCATACTATCATTTTAACTAAACTTATTTATAAATGGAACTTTGTGTGTGTATGTGTCCGTTACCTATAGACTCCGAAACGGCTGAACCGATTTTCTTGAAAATTTACAGTTATACTATAAGTGTCTGCAATTTTTCTTAGCTAGGTTTTGTGTTGAGGTACCCCCGATAAATATCGAAAATCAAAAAAATCAGGTTATAGAAGGAGTGGTCTGATTTTATTCAAATTTGATACACTAATAGACAAAAACATAAAATGATATTCAGAAGTTTCAAGGTTGCAGTTCTTACAATAGTGCAGAAAATTGATAATATATATATATATATATATATATATATATATATGGCAAGATGTTTGTGTGTGTGTCTGTTTATCTGTATGTCCTTTATACAAATCCACAATTTTTATCAGATTCTCACCAAACTTCACACAAATATTTTTTAGGCCGAGTCTGAGCTCCAGGATCATTGATTAATTTTAAAGCTTTCATTACACCTGAGCAATGCCAGGTTATACTGCTAGTGATAGTATAAACTCAAAATGTAAAATAGAATTTGTTCATGTTCACTGCAGGGTTGTATAGCTTAAATGAGGTGCATGAAGAATACTAACACAAAAATTTCCATGCACTTTTAGAGAAGGCTGAAAAGATTGGAGAAATATGAAAACAAAATTTACACATTTTTTCCACAATTTGGATCCTGATAAACAACATCTTATTCAAGAAATTAATAAAAGTTCAATAAAAGAAAATGATACAATTAGCTATTCATATACTACCTTTTATATAGTACTATTCACTACCTTGAAAATGATAAACACCAAAGCATTGTTCCTTTCTAACTAGTTTGTACTCCTCACTCTTTTCTAATTAATCTTTTTAATTTTATGTAACCCCCTGCACATCAGTGGCGTTTCCACCTTGCTCGGGGTGAAATGATTTAAAAAAAAAAAAAATACAAGTCTAATAGGTTCAGTTGTGCACCATCTGTGAGAAAAAGAGCACCCTGACACAATTCAATCAGTCAGTTAAATGGCATACATGATACACACCTGGGCGATCATGTCCTGAAAGAGACATGCCTGACTGGGCAGAAGATTATCCCGCAATAGGTTGCCATTACTTTCTGTGGTAGACTTTGTTGCCAGCCAAGGCTGTAGAACCCAATCTGTCCTGTTATTTAACCCTTCATTGCATATTGGTTACAGTTGTAACCAATATGCAACAAAGGTTAGAGAAACGTTACAATTGTGACCAATATGCAACAGAGGGTTAACTGAAGAAAAGAAATGGATTAATACCTTTCTCAAAAGTATTTTGCGCATAAGTGAATGCAAGGAATTCAACTGGAATTGAACTCTGCTCCCCCCGATTTCTCTTTTCAAGCCAATATTCACTGCACCACCATGCACATCTTTACATGACACAATTCACTTGGCCAAACACTCGGAAATGGCATGCTGTACTACTTGGTATTCCTGCCAGAAGCTCCAATACAAACATTTCAGTCTTTGTGTATCAATCTGAGGACAATGCAGAGGATTCGAATAAGACCAAAAAATGGAATATTGATCACATTTCTGGGCTGGAGCTGCTAAATTCATACTTTTCAGCCTTGATAGTTTAAAATCATTTACAGTGTTATAAAGGATGGATTTTCTGACTAACATCTTCTTTTCCCCTCACATGCAATGTTGAAAGCATATTGCTATTCTATTTCAACTTTAGCTCAGATACTCACAGTTAGGATTTGCTATGAGACAGGTTTCAAGAATGCAACTCTTTTATCATTCCCTCTTTTGAGAAGATTCCTGAGATCTCTTGTTAAAGAGAGAATGATTTCAGAAAATGGTATCAGTATTGTACAAGTCCAGTGGTTGAATGGTCCTGGGCATGATGGCAAACTGCATCCGGCAACAAGGTGTCTGATCGAAAGGTTGTGAGAAGCATGGAACCACTTAATTGCTGTTGTTCCCAGGTACACCCTGACTCGAAGTGGTAGCACCTGTTAGGGTCCCAGCTATGGGCAAATATTTAACTTCCAAACTGGGGTCAAAACACTAAAAATAGACTTTTATAGAAAAAAGATACATTTTTGAAGGAAAATATTATTCTCAGCAAAACATTTTTGGATACAGAACTAGAAGACATTTTCAAATTTCTAAAATAAAAAAAACAAAAACAAATTTTCATTCCAATCTGACTATATCGACTTTCTATAACTGAACATTTAAAAAAATACCTGAAAACCCCAACTTTTTGACATTAAATAACTCACAGAAGTTGATATGCCGTTAAACAAAACTCAGACTCAATGACTGAAAACTTAGTTAAATATTAAAAAAGACAGATTAAGCAATTGCTAATTACTAAGTTTACTTTGGTAAAATGCAATGTCAATAATGTCGTAACAGTTTGAAAGACTAGCTTACTAACCGTTATGCCATGATGATTTATCACATTGCCTTCCGACTGTAAATCAGAAATATGCTTATAAGTTATGTATTTCTTCTTTCTCTGGTGCCTGACTGATTTCCTAACACTTCATGAATGGACAATAAAATAAGGAAAGGAGTAAGTTCAGATGTAGCAAAATACTTTAATTGTAGTTATGTCCAGATGTATAGATATTACAAAATACATTTTGGGTTTGTTCAAACCCGGAAGAAAGTATATACAGTATTAATTCATAGTGTTAGAAAATCAGTCTGTAATGCCTGATTATACCAAATGAATGAAGATATGGTAGCATGATCAGCTGATTTTCCTAATTTTTAAAATAATATTTACGCTCTCACACCCTGATTGAGCACTCTGGAAGAAAGGTAAACTTTGAAAAACAGTAGCCACTCTAGCGTGTATGCATCACTCATTCAGTAAAATGAATTGGAGCATTCTAGCTATTGGGAACGTAATATAATATGTGCTAAAAACACTGCCTTCTTCCACTGAACGCCCCATGGCCCAGGGGTAGAGTCACCGACTGACGCGAATTTGGTCGGGTTTCGAGCCTGGGTTATGTAGCAATCGGAGTCTAACCGTACTGATGAGCTGTGATACAGCAAAACAGATCTGTCTGCGGATGACTATATATATATATATATATATATATATGTGCATGTGTGAATAAGTAACGAACAAGTAGAAAAAAAGTGTCTTTAATCTAACATATTTCACTTTAACAAGCTTCTTCAGAGATTATTTTATCTTTAAAAAACCTCTAAAGAAGTTTGTTAAAGTGAAACATGTTAGATTAGACATTTTTTTCCTCCTTGTTCTTTATGTACTCTATTTATCTTGGATTCCAATCCATATATTCACACACACACACACTATATATATATATATATATATATATATATATATAGACAGAAAATTTCAATTTCAAAAGCCAATTTCCCTGACGAGCCGTTAGGTGAAACCGTGGTAGGTTGTTGGATCTTGCTTAGATTTTCTGTTTTTGTTTGCTATACTTTTGTATTGAGTGCTTTAGTGTTAGGTTTTTTGTCTTGAGGTTTTTTCTTTCTTATGAGTGCTTGACTTTTTGTTCATGTACTTCATTTGTTTCTTTTTTTTTTACTTCCCCTTCTTTTCCAAGTTCGTTCTCGGTGGGTTGTACAAGACGATTTAAATTATAGCTTAATTAATACTACTTTCAACAGAGTTCTATTACTATTGGTATTTTTATTTCTATAATTAATATTATAAGTAAAGAACAAGTAGGAAAAAAGTATCTTTATTCACTTTAACAAGCTTCTTCAGAGATTATTTTATCTTAAAAAAAACCTAAAGAAGTTTGTTAAAGGGAAACATGTTAGATTAGACGCTTTTTTTCCTCCTTGTTCTTTATGTACTCTATTCATCTTGGATTCCAATCCATATATTAACACACACACACACACACACACATAAATGAATTTAATTTTAATCTGACATTGATATTCCTTCAAACTTGAAATATGTACCCTGTTATATGTACCCTGTTATATGTACCCTGTTATATGTACCCTGTTATATGTACCCTGTTATATGTACCCAGTTATATGTACCCAGTTATATGTACCCTGTTATATGTACCCAGTTATATGTACCCTGTTATATGTACCCAGTTATATGTAGATATGGGCTTTCAAGGAAAATAATCTGAGCAAAGAGAATATGATTTCCTTAAAAAGGGACAAATGAAGCCTTGTTTTCTGTGATCTCATGATCAGGCAGTAAAGCATGTGAGATCGAACAGTGCTTTTCCCTTCAAAGAAGGATACAAGTTTGATTCCTGTATGGAACACATTTTCTTAAGATTTCTTTAATGTAGAGCCAGACAGGTGTTTCATAAAGAAACAAAACTAGGGCAGATATTTCAAATATGAAGTGTCCCCCACACACACACACACACACATATATATATACACACACGCACACACACCATAAAAATAGTTTGAAGGTAAGCTATATGTTGAATTCAAGTTGACTTAGCTTAGCATCATGTCATCACTGTAATCTTAGCAAATATATTACTGTAATTGAACAGTAAATGTTGCACGAGGCCAAAGGAAGGTGGGTAGAGATTGGTTACTATCCTATACCTAGCTAATCAGATTCATGACCCACTCACTCATTACAATTTGCTCATTCACCACAAGAACACATCCATTACCTTCCAATCCTCCATATACCACAATGCCACATATTCACAGGAGCAACCTAAAAAAGGAGGAACAAAACCCATGGCACAAGAATTTGTTTCTATATACAATAATACAAAAATATATTTTAAAAATTCATATGAAAAGGAGAGGAGATGAAAACAAACTGAAATACAACAAAATATTTAAACAAGTAAACAAATATTGTTAACACCTGTCCACCCAACAAACATCAGTGGCTGCTGTATTCTATCAAATGGTGAAATAAAGTAGCACACTCACTAAGGCAGTGGGAAAGGATAAAATATATAATGGAATGGGAAAATCAAAGACTGACCCAGTCAAGATGAAAAAATGGGGCCAAAAACAAACTGGGGAAGTTGGGAATCTCAGCTTGGCTGATAAGAGAAATTCAAGAACAGGCTAGGAACACATCCACTCATATTAATTAGGTTCACAAAAGAAAGTCTAACTTAACCAGGGGAGGGTTTGCAGGAAACCACTTCACCCAGGGTCAAAATGAGCAGGATTCAGTTACTGACAAGCCGAGCAAATCACATAGAGGGTCCTTCATTGCAACCCCTTCCACTAATAAACAATACAAGTGCTTCTGTGGCCGAGAAAGGTTAGTGGACCAAGGAATGGCTCCCAAGGCCTCTCGACCCTTGAGTTAGAATTTTGATTGATTTTGGGGCCTAATTCGGCTCTCAGCCTGTGAAATTGGAGAAGTGACAGTAAGGCAAGGGTAAGCATCCCCTCCAAAATCAAATTTTCTGTCAACACGCAGCATAGGAAAGCCAACCTCAAGGTGTGTCTGACTTATGTGTAGCATTCTCACCCCACCTTGATTCAGACGATTGAAACAGATATCTTTTTTTGATCTGATACTTACATTCACCCCAGAAGAAGGTGGATAACAAGTGTTCGATCACCTTATGGTCATCACAGAGAGGCAGTACCAACAACTGGTTAAGGACAATGCTTTTGCCAGTACCTCTGACTAATTATTCTCTATCTTTAAGTATCTTCACATTGTTAGCTTTAGTTAGGGTGAGTCAATGGCTATAATCAGCAGTGAAAGACCAAATGCTATCCTTAATCCACTATCACCACCTATTCCTGATAATCACCCCCACTAATTCCTGCTGTACTAATCTAGTAAGCTGTTGCCAGAAGTCTGGCTTGTCCAGTAAAGACACGTTGAACCTCCAATGTACAACCAATCTAACGCCCCCCCCCCAACGCCCAGGCACAAATGAGTTTCAGGTCATAATAGACTAACCAGTGGAATGTGGGACAGTCTAGCAAATCTAGATCAACCCTTCTCACTAACATTCTATCCAGATAGCTAGCTACTTCTGTGCTCATGTCTACATCTCTCCCCAGCCTGGGTGATTGACCCAGTATCTATCGATGAAATCATCAATCAGATCAACCAGGCTATGATCACATGACCTCCCTCTAGCTTTGAGTCTAGGACAGAATTTTAGTCTCCCACTAAGACTAGAAGTGAAGAACCTACCAGGAACAGCCCCAACTGATGGAAAAATAAGACATGCTCCTCCTGCTCATTAGGTACATAAACTGTGACAATCTGAAACAAAATGTACTGTTCACAGCAATATCAGCCATGATCAACCAGGCCCCCATGCAGACATGGGCAAGATCCACCCTCACATCCAGAGTACATTTAACCAACAAGAAAACACTTCTGACTATACTGAATAGACAACAAAGTTGCTAGACAGCACATAAGCATCAACATCACAAACAAATTGAGTCTCCTGGATCATAGCCACACCCACCTCAAAGGACGAGATCTCAAAGCAAGTGGGCAGCCTTACCCTGATTTCTCTGGCCTCTCACATTCAAGCTGGCTTGCTTGATAGATGTTTCTGAAGTTAGATCCCTTAGGCACATACTGGTAAAAAATTTGTTACTTTTTTTCTTTTTCATCTACAGAGTTGGGAGAGATTGTGGGGAGAGAGTTAAAGGAGCACTTGATGGGGATGAAGACTGGCTTATTACCTTGACTAAGGTCTGTTATTTCACAGGTAATGCAGGGATAGATTGGGTTGTGGATGCTACCAGGGCCTTTTCTGCCCTGCTTCAATCTGTTTTTTTATTCTTTTTTGGGGTAATGTTCTTTTCTTTCTCTCTCCGTCGTTTCAGCAAAGATGAGCATGGTGTAGGCATTTCCTCACACTCCATTGCTGCTGCTGCTGCCAGTTCCTCTTAATGCTACTGCTGCTTCTTGGTCACTGCTTTCTTTGTTGACTTCTTCTATTGGCTGTCTCCCTGAAGAGGTGAGGAAGCCACCTTTTTGCCCCTGTTCACCACCACCTTCCACTTGTTTGGTGTTTATGAATTCACCTTTTCTGCCTCCACAACCACCTCCTTTTGCTTTGTTGATTTTTTTTTTCACTAGTGCTATCAGTAACACAGATTTATTAGTACGTTGACTTTATGCAAAGATACCAAAATATTAAAACTCTCAAAGAGCAAGGTACCAAAAGTTCCCTTCAGATTAACATTACAAACCCAACGTTATAGAATTGGGCAACAAAAAGAATGTTCAAGCTAACATTATAACATATTATAACTGTAAGTTGAATTTCATGCATATTAAATATGTCAACCTATTACTGAAAAATTAAGAGAAGTTTCACAAAATTACTGAGAGAATTACTTAGAAGCAGATAATGTCAAAATAGTAGTGATAGGAATAGGTTTTGTCTAGAAGAAAAGTTTGGAATATTTTGAGCAGTGATGCTAGTGTGTTAAATAGTTAAAATTAGTCAGATGTAGATATAGTATAAAATACTTATTGTGACATTAGTCACATGATCATATTTCTACCCTACTTAAATGATGTAAATATTCTCCATTTTTGACTTCACTGACATTCTCCATAAGTGTGGTTAATAACTCTGGCTTCCTCCCTCAAATTTCTGCACAAATGTTATCTTTGAGTCTCTTGTTTATTGATGCATATCGTTCCTTGAGGTATCTCCAAAGAAAATAACCAGGGACATTGGATCAGGAGAAATCAGAAATCATAAAATTCCAGAACTTCATGGAATTATCTGGTAACCAAAAGTTAGCTTAATAAGTTTACACATTGCTCATCTTGTTGAAACCATATCTTGGGTTTGTTCTGCACTGCGGGATGCAAAAATGTCTGTCATAACTCTATAACACTCACATGTGATTGACATTTTGTTACCATTTTCACCTCCCATAAAAATATAAAATTCCACAATTTCAGTCTTTTGATTACATGTAAACAAATCACAAGATCAAATGCTTCAGATAGAATTTGGCTTCAGAAAGAAATGATTATGCATAGCCAGTTGTATATTGCATGCTTTAGTGTAAGAAACCCAAATAATTTCTTTACTATTAAAAAGGAAAAAGATAAATTTTCTTAAAAAATATTGTTTACTAACAATTCTAATAAAATTACATTCAGTCAGTTAAGTTCAATATGTGATACAAACTTGGGAGATCATGTCTCAAAAGAAACATATTGTTAAAAGTAAGCCACTTTTTTTTTTTTGTTTTTGTTTTTGCCTAATTTTTGCTTAATTTGAAACTTTTCATGCCTAATTGAAGGATTGGTTTTGTTTTTTTAACAGAAATTTCTTTGACTGGACTTTAAGTTAAAACTTAGCAAGTCACCAACCCTATTTGTTTTTTTTCTTTTCTTTTTTTTTTCAATTGGAGTAGATAGACTAAACTATCGCCCGGTCCACACTCCTCCCACGTCTATTGAACAGGTGAAGAGGCTCATCCCTTGTTCCCTGTTTAGGATGTGGTTTCCGGCTTTCTCTTTTTCAATCTTTTTACACTTTTCTTTCTCCTTTTTTAATTGAAGTAGATAGACTAACCTATCATCCGGTTCAATCTTTTCACTCTTACGTAGCCTCCTGTGCATCAGTGGCGTTATCAGTCTTTTGATTACATGTAAATTTGTCCATAGATAATTTCTCAATAATCTGAACTATTAAAAAAACATTGCATGAAAAATTTGACATGTTATGACATTTTTAACTACCCAGATGAGTTTTTGGACACCCTGTATAATAGTTGTGTATTTGTGTAACAACCCATCTTTAATACATGTTTTACTGAACAAGACTGAAAAAGTACTAAGTTTTTTTTCTTGTAGGTTCACAAAATTTATTTTCTTGATTTAAAAATTGTCCAAATATTGGTTGATTGTGAGCACTTTGAGTTAAACTACTAACCATTTCCAAGGATTGATGTTGAAACACCTGTTCTGTATGATCATGGAAATTAAGCAACATCGAGCCTGGTCATTACCTATATGGGGGACTGCTTGGGAATACTTGGCACTGTGAGCCTGAATGTTAAATTTCTGTAATTAAAAAAAATGACTCAGAATTTAATTGAAGTAGATAGACTAACCTATCATCCAGTTCAATCTTTTCACTCTTATGTAGCCTCCTGTGCATCAGTGGCGTTATCGCCTTGCTTGGGGTGATATGATTAAAAAAAACATGACTGACTGGGCAGAAGATTTTCTCACACTAGGTTACCATTTTTATCTGCGGTAGACTGGTTGCCAACCAAAGCTATAGAACCCAATCTGTCTGGCTATTTAACCCATAGCTAGAGGGAGAAGAGGCGGATTAGGAATACTAGTTGCTGTAAGCTCGAATATAAGATTTGTGTAATGGAAAAAGGATTCCGAATTTATTAATTGGAGAGCTGAGTTTCAATTTCTGTTGTGTCGGTTATATTTACTTACTAGAATAAATGATGTGTTAGTGCTATTGTAGCTTTACTGTTCTGAGGTTCTCTTTATTTATTTATTTATTATTTCTCCCAAGATAGTGACCATTACTGGACAGTTGACTGACCCCATCCCCCAACCCTGTGAAATCTCTAAGTTTCGTAGATGGTCTGTTCTTCAAATTCGTTCAGACAGGCAGCTTAGCCAGATCTTAATTTTCGGGGAAAAGACGAGTTGAAGATATAAATTTCTTAATTCAAATTTCATGAGTTAACCTCTGTGGTATGTGTAATCATTTCTTATTTATGTATTTTTTTTTTTTACTAATCTTTTTCAGTGTTTATGCTCCATTTGTGAGTTAACTAAGTTTTAACTTGGTTAACTAACCGCCCTTGGAGTTTCTTTTTTTTTTTTTTTTTTTTTTTAAATAGGAGTAGATAGATCACACTATCGCCCGGTCCATACTCCTCCCATGTCTATTGAATTGGAGCGGAGGCTTGCCCCTTGTTTCCTGTTTAGGATGTGATTTCCAGCTTTCTCTTCTCTCTTCAGACCTTGGTATTGGTGCTTCCATGATTTTCCTGTGATCTGGCCAGTTGGTGGCGACGGCTCATCACTGTGAGGGTACCGGGTTGGCAGTTTCCAGGTTGCTGCTTCCGACTGGTAGTTAGGAGCCCTAACTCTTGCGTAGCGTCAAGAGCGTTGGCTCTGATCAACAGTTGTATAATATTGGGGTTCTTGTAGTGCCATGTTGTGCATGGATAGGTGTCCCTGCAAGCACTTTCAGTGGGCAACCCTGAGGTCACACCTTGTTACAGCCCTAGCCAGTTTCCCTCCAAGCACAGATCATGGATAATGACCACCTGTATCCTCTACTCTAGGTCCCTTTTTATAAACAAAAACATATGACAAAACAAATCAGAAATGACCCTAAACCAGTTAAAATTAAATCACCTAAACCCATTAACCTTTCTTTCACTAATATCCGAGGCATTCGTACTAACTTTTATAGTGTAGAAGTGTTCCTGCATGAAAAGTCCCCTGACATCCTTGCACTCTGCGAAACTAACCTCAACTCAGCTATTCCCTCCTCTGACCTCTCCATCCCTGGTTATCTTCCCCTCTTAAGGAAGGATTCTACCAATACATATGTCTCCGCCTGTCTCTCCTCAGTTCGGTTAGTTACCTATTCTTTCTTTACCGTTCTCCCTCTTCTCCTGACTGCTCCCTACTAGATAGCATTGCTGATGACATAGATAAGGCTAACGCCCATCACTCTGAGTGGATTGAAAATGCTGTTACTGATTCAGTGGGCATTCACGCCATGAACTTTGCTATTTCCCAATCCCTTATGCAAGTGGTGGACTTCCCCACTCACTTCCCAAGCACTCCCTCGGGGCATTCCTCACTACTAGATATGTTTCAACTCTGCGCCTGACGCCTGTCAGGTCTCACAGCTTTGCCCTCTCGGCAACTCTGACCATGCTGTAGTCTCTCTCAGTATTTCTTTCCACTCTCACTCCCCCCAGGAACCCCCTACCTATAGGACCTCCTTCCTATACCAAAAAGTTGACTGGGATGCCTTTCACGATTTCCTCTGCGACTTCCCTTGGGGAAAAGTGTTCGATCTATCAGCTGATGACTGTGCCTCTGAGGTCTCGTCATGGGTGAAAGCTGGCATTGATGCCTTCATACCCACCAGGAAGTATTGCCTAAAACCTCATTCCTCTCCGTGGTTCTCTCCTGCCTGCTCAGCCGCCATTGCCCACAGGAACCATTACTTCTGTCTATTCCAGAGACACTCATCTGATCACAATAGGCGCCTGTTCACGTCAGCTTGCAATGAGTGCAAGAGAACCTTAAATGACGCCAAACGATTGTTTGCTGAGAGAATGCGACAGCACACAGCTGACCGCAAGTTTGGCTCCAATGACTATTGGAGGATTTGCAAACAAGTGCTGAACAATAGCAAATCCTCAATACCTCCTTTAATCCATGAATTTGAGGTTATCACGTCATCTGCGGACAAAGCTGAGTGCTTTGCTTGCAGATTCTCATCCAACTCCACATTTGACTCATCTGGAGTACACCCACCCGATTTCCCTATTAGAACTGAAGCCAAACTGCACGATGTATATATTACTACGACAGTAGTATCCAAGTAATTTCAAAACTTGACCCCTATAAGGTGAGTGGAGACGATGGAATCCCGGTGATAGTCCTTAAGAGGTGTGCTCCTGAACTTTCCCCTGTCCTCTCTAAACTGTTTAAGAATTGTGGTGAACCCTCAGACCCATCCAACTATTGTCCTATCAGTCTTCTACCAATATTCGGGAAAGTATTCAAGGCCATAATCAATGCTGAAATAGTTCAACATCTTACTGCCCACAAACTCTTCTCTGACAGGCTATATGCTAGGTCCACGGCCGACTTTCTAACAACCATAACGGAGTACATGCTTCAGGCCCTTGATGAGTCTGATGAGGCTCGCACGGTTGCTCTGGACATCTTCAAGGCTTTTGACAGGGTTTGGCACTCTGGCCTCCTATGAAAACCACGCGGTTATGGTATTACCGATCGCCTGCTTGACCTAATCCAATCTTTTTTAAATAACCGCTAAATGAAGGTCATTTTGAATGGGCATGCCTCTTCATCCTACAGCAGGAATGCTGGTGTCCCACAGGGCCCGACGCTCTTCCTTATTTTCATCGACCTCCCAGATGAGATCAGTTCCCAAGTAGGCATCTATGCAGATGACACCACAGTATACTCCCGCACCAGTAAGAAACCTGTCGTGGTGGACAGACATAATTTTGCTGCTGACCTTGAACAGGATCTACACTCTGTGGTGAATTGGGGCAAGAAGTGGCTTGTCAACTTCAATGCACCTAAGACCAAGCTGTTGTCTGTCAACCATCACAGGCAACCTCTCCTGCCTCCCATAAGCATGAACCAAGCGATTCTCCCTGAGAGCAACACACTACACCTCCTTGGCCTTACCCTCTCCTCAGACCTCAAATGGAACCATTATATTGAATCCATAGCTAAATCTACTGCTAAGAAGGTTGGGTCACTATGTTGATCCAGGATGTTTTTTCCGCCTGAATCCATCCTGCATATATACAAGTCAACCATCCATCCGTGCATGGAGTACTGCTGCCATTTATGGTCAGGCGCCCCTGTTGTTCTCCTCAGTGTTCTCAACAGGCTCCAAAGGAGAGTTTGTAATGTGATAGGTACTGAAATGTGGCCTCCTTTTGTCTGTTCTATAAATACTTTCGTGGCTTCTGCTCGGACAAACTTAAGTTACTGGTGCCTCCTCAACAGGTGTTTACTCGTGCAACCAGACCGGCAACTGGGTCCCACCCATTCACAGTCAGGTTAGCCAAATGCAGACAATAATTCTACTCCTGCAGCTTCTTCTCTCGCACTTCTCGCCTGTGGAACTTGCTCCCATATTCTTGCTTTCCTGACGGCTACAACCTCCAGAAATTTAAATGCAATGTCAATACTCATCTACTAACCACTGGACTCTAGCTCTCTCCCCAACCCCGTATATCCTTCCCTTTCTCTCCACCTATGTATCTGTCATCACACCTGCATTCTCAGCTTTCTATTGCTCCTTTCTAACTAGTCTGTACTCCTCGCTCTTTTCTAATTAATCTTTTTACATTTATGTGCCCCCCCCCCCCCCCACGCTCATCAGTGGCATTTCTGCCTTGCTCGGGGTGAAATGATTTAAAAAAAAAAAAATTAAAAAAATAGCGAATTTCTATAATAATTCCATTCTTTGACCTTCCTTCTTAAAAATTACTTTTCATTAAATCAAGATTTGGTGAGAAGTCAGATACGCTTCCTTAGATATTCTTTGTGATGTATTTGAATTTGTCTCTATAATATTATCATGATTAAATAGTAATCTCAGTCAGTTAAGTGCCATACAAGTTACACACTTAGGCGATCATGTCTCAAGACACATGGCTGACTGGCAGTAGATTTTCATGCAGTAGGATGTGATTACTTTCTGTGGTAGACAGGTTGATAATCAAGGCTATAGAACCCAATCTGTCCAGTGATTTAACCCATAACTGGAAGGAAGAGATGGATTAATACCTTTCCCAAGAGTATTTGTGCATAAGTGAATGCAACAAATTCAACTGGTATTCGGCTCTCCAATTTCCAATGCACATCAGCAATTTCTGGTGATACTTGTCAGTTTTAAGATAAAAAAAAAAAAAAAAAATTAGCCCAGATTTCAGAAAAGAATAAATAACTTACTCTTTTCTCTTACACCAAAAGAGAAGATTCAAAAAAGGAAATGAATAATTTTATTTTATCTTAAATGTATAATACTTTTAAAACTATAGTAAGAAAAAAAAATATGGTTGGGGGGGGGGGTTCATTTCACTTTTGTTTTATAATTCATTTCAAACAAGGAGATAAAGCCACTAGAATGTAAGGTGTCACTGAGAGTGAAAGAAACTGAGGAAACATTAGTAGAAAGGACTATAAAAGAACAGATTTCAAGACAAAATGACAATTGATGTTGCATTTAAATTTCATAATTAGCAGTAAAACAAGAAGCTGGGTTTGAGTTTGAATTTTTTTTAATAGCCTATCAACCTCTGTGGGTTATTTTATGCCCAAGAAAGGTAGTTTTTAAAGTATTTTCTTTCAATGTTCAGTTATAGTGAGACGGCTTTGTTTTAGTCAGATTTTGATGAAAATTTTTTTAAATGTTTATTATAGTAAACTGAAAATGCCTTCCAGGTTTGTATTCAAAAATGTATTGCTGGTAATAATTAGTTTTTCTTTCAAAAATGTGTTATGGTAATATTTCTTCTTCAAAAATGTATATTTTTCTATAAAAGTATATTTTTATCAATATATTTCTATAAAAGTCTATTTTTATACTTTCATAGTGTTTTGACCCCAGTTTGGGGGTTAACTATTTGCCCATAGCTGGGATCCTAACAGGTGCTACCACTCCACGTCAGGGTGGACCTGGGAACAACAGCAATTAAGAGGTGCTTCCATGCTCCACACAACCTCCTAACCAGAGGTCTTGCTGATGGATGCAGTTTACCATCATGCCCAGGACCAAACAAGAAGCTGGAAGAGAATTCTAAAATGCTAGAAGTGTGTGAGAAGAAACTCTCAGAACAGAACTCATGGTTACATGCAGCAATTTCAATAGTAAAATTGAGACCTAACTGACAATCTAGTACTGTACTTAGTCATGAAGTTGAAGTACCAAAGACATAAGTTTATTTGATTGTTCACCATTAAATCACATTTTGTTTGAAATATTTTTGGTCTTCGAGTCCCAAAAGGACAGATTTTTCCTTGACACCACTATTATTTTAACTACCTTCATTCATTGGCAATATTTGTTTTAAAAGCAATGATTAAAATTTTGATAAAACTCACATGAAAGTGAATTTGTACATTTTTTTTTGTTGTGTCTACAACAGAAATGCAATTTATTATATTTATTTACTAAATTGTTCATTGGAATGGTTGGCAAATATCAGCTTCCAATATTCCAATTGATTTGAACTTGATAAAATGGTAAGATATGAATTTTTCTTTATAGCTAGTTCATGTGTTTCAATTATTTAGTAAATATTTATAAACTTTTGTGAATAAAAAATGTTCATATTTATTTCTTTATAAATTGGTAAATGATATATATTGCATTATTTTTAATACAATTGTGTTGACTTTAGAATGTTATGAAAATAAAATTGTTCTTGTAAATAGACAAAAGTGTTTAATATTTTCAAGAAAAAAAAATGTATAAATTCACTTTTATTATAATTCTAACCATGGCTTTTAAAAGCAACAATGCCAGAGAGTGAAGGTAGTTAAAATAGGTGTGTCAAAGGGAAAAAAAAAAACGTTCTTTTGATACTTTTTTTGGGGGGGCAGGTTATTTGTTGCATGCATGCAAAATGGTTCAAAACTGCTAAAATATTTTTGGTTAAGATTAACAAAGATACAATTTTAATTTCTGAAAGAACAATGGGTTTATTTTATTAACTTAAATTTTGCATTGTTTTTAGGAAAAATAAATATCTATTATTGAAGTAAGAATCAGTTTCATTCTAAAACATCTTTAATAATTTTCATATTTATTTTCAAGCCAACTTACTAATTTTAAGGACACTGTCCAGAAAAGTCCTTAAAAGAAATGCATAAAGCAAGTTCAATTTCATTTCATGATATACAAGTAACACATCCCTGGTATATAAGATTAAGTCCATAAATAAAAAAAAGCTTTGGTTGAGCTGATGCAGACTGGCCGGTGGCATAAGACTTGAATCATATTACTCTTTAGTTGGTAAATTCCATTATTTACAACATTCATGTGTGTTGAGTGTCTTTGGAATAAAATAAATTATATTCAAATTAACTGATCTTTATTGACTACTTGATCCTTTCTTAAACTGATCTCATGTCTTTTGATCTGATTAAACTTGATCATTTCTGTTCTGCGGAAAGTGAAAGCAGAATTCTTATCTCATGGCATTCTTTAAAAGGCAGACAATAAGATGCTTCTAAGTTGTAGCATCTGATATTTTGGAGTCAGAGAACTAACAAATTGATTTCATAAAGGTATTGGTTCCATAGACCATTGTACTGAAAAGTTTGTTCTTGTAAAAGTGAAGATATGCATAACATCTAAAATTAAGCCTTTTCTAAATCCTTCCATAACAGCTGTGACTGTGCTATTTCCTAACATAGCTAAAGAATTAATCTACCAAGGATGATACTTAATGCTGCATTTAAATTTCTGAAGCTCCTAGCTGAAGGAAAGCAAAAATACAGAAGAGTTGTAAACAGAAGGAAATTTGAGAGAAGTAAATATTAGAATAAAACTTCTCAACTTATTTATAAATGGAACTTTGTGCGTGCATGTCTGTGTGTGTCTGTCTGTTACCTATAGACTCCAAAATGGCTGAACTGATTTTCTTGAAAATTTACACAGTTGTACTATAAGCGTCTGCAAGTGTTCTTAACTAGGTTTTGTGTCGAGGTACCCCCGATAAATATCGAAAATCGATAATCAAAAAAATCGGGTTATAGAAGTCGTGGCCCAATTTTAATAAAATTTGATACTCTTAGACAAAGACATAAGAAACGATATTCAGAAGTTTCAAGGTTGCAGTTCTTACATTAGTGCAGAAAATCGATTTTATATTTATATAAAAGACAAGATGTTTGTGTGTCTGTTTATCTGCCTGTATGCCTGTATTTTTCAGCCCTTTTATTTTAGTTTGTGTGTGTGTGTGTGTATGTATGTATATATATATATATATATATATATATATATATCTCTGAAGATGGATCATATGAGCCGAAAGCTTAGAAGCAAATTAATAAAAAATTATCCAAATGTTGGAGAATCTTTGTCTTTATTTTCAACTGAAATTAAAGCCAAAATACGACGTTTAGAACGGCTCATGATTAAACATAATAGACATTCATTGTCTCTTATATTTAACAGTATATGTTTAGAAAATTATTTGCTGCCTCGATACACTAAATATATATATATATATATACACACACACACACATACACACAAACATAGAAAGTATGATAGATAAGTTGTCATCTAAATTATACAAAATGAAAGTAAAATTGACAACTCATTTTAGCAGATATATTTACTAAAACTACATGAATGTCTTGAAATAGTAAAGAGTAAATTTATTCAATAACATGGGCATTGACTTCAACCAATGCCTCCAGACAAGTTTGGAATCTCCTGCATCTCTTCTGGATGGTTTCCTTGTTTAACTTGGTGAATGCTGCCATAATCTTTGCTTTCAGTTCATTTTTGATATTAGAAAGAGTTTTGTTGGTCACTTGCTCAGCTGCACCCTACACATAATAATCAAGGGGGTTGCAATCTGGGGAGTTTTGTGGTCAGATATAAGAGATGTGGTCATAGAAAGTGTTTGACAGCTGGAATTGGGTTTTCCTACTTGTGTGGTATTGTGCAGAGTCCTGTTGCCATACATAGAATCTTCTAGTAATCTTGACCCAGGGCAGTACTACCACCTCAAGGAATTTGTAGTAGTCCTCCTTGTTGATTCTGAGGCCCTCACCAACTCATTCAGTAGTTCTTTTCTTATCATAAAAAACCAGAGTGAGTTTTCCAAGCTGCCGTACCTCTATAATCATCATTAGACTTATCAACTCTTTCCAAGTCCTCTGTACTGCCCTCAGATTGACGTCCAAATACACTGAAATGGTTTGTATTTTGGTGCAAATGCCAAGCAGTACAGCGTATCATTTCCAAATTTTTAGTGGAGTGAATTGTCATGGTGCTCTTTTTGTCACAGGTAATTCCCAACTGATCCTACTATACTGTACAGTCAACAAAATTAAAAAATGTGTATGTTGGAAATTAAAAATTATAAAATAGTGACAATTTATCCATTGCACTCTGTGTGTGTATATATATATATATATGTGTGTGTGTGTAGCCTGTAGCACACTTGGTATACTATCCAGGTAAATTCCGATAGATGAACTCAAAAGAACTCAATGTTAAATTCATTTATTTAATTTAACAGAGTAATATAATTTAGAAAAGATTTTAGATTATTACAATGGGTAATACATATTTCACCGCATATTGCAGCTCTTCAGACCCAAATGGCACAACAGCTGGTCCTCAAAAATCCCCTAAAATAATTTTTTTACATAGACGCTCACATGTCCATATTTAGAATAGACATTTGTCACAGTTATTTACGAAAAATTTCTCGCTCATTTAAAAAGAGCCTCAAATAATAGGAAAAAGCAAGTATAAAGAAAAAGCAGATGAACGATTAATGGAAAGAAGAGAAAAAGAGAGGAAACAGAAAAAATGAAGAGAAAGATAGAAGGAAAAGAAAAAAGAGAGAAAAAGAAAGGGCAAAGAGATACAATAAAAAGAAAATAAACAGTATCCAGAGAAATAAATGTTAACGCCATGTATCAAAATCGTGTTTCTAACACCCAACTGCTTTCTTAGAAAAACATGACGTGGAAAATTTAACTCTGTAATTTTAATACAATTTGAAAAAATAACTACTCTTCATATTAATTTTAAAAAATTCAGTTAAAAATTAGAAATTATAATTAAATATAAAAAAAGAAAGAGAGCAAGACAGAACAGAATTTAAAATAATTTTAAAAAAACCTCGATCAAAATCAATGTCTATTGCTCTAATATTCATTCTTAGAAACACGACATGGCATTTATTCTTAAATTAAAATATACCGAGTGTGGCATATATTTTTGGTTAAAAAATAAATCATACATCCTAATATAAATTACAATATAAACACTTGTAGTAATTTATTATAAATATAGTTAAATAACTCCTCCTAGTAAGAAAAAAAAAATATATATAAAAATAAAATCTTTAATAATAATAATAATACTCATAAGAGTTAATAATAAATACAAATAATAATAATAAAAGTAAAAAAATAAAAATTATAATATCTATATTATATATATATATATATATATATGTGTATGTGTGTGTGTGTGTGTGTGCATGTATCAAACAAAATTTCTCTTAATGATAATTATAATAATAATATTCATTCTATTAAAAAAAGGTTGGGGGATAACTTAAGAAAGAGAGCAAGAAAGAAAGGAATTTAAAATAATTTAAAGTAAACATCCTAGGTCAAAACTGACGTCTATTACACTAATATTCATTCTTAGAAATGCAACATGGAATTTACTCTTAAATGAAAATATGCCGATGAAAATAAATCATAAATCATACATCCTAATATAAATTACAATATAATCACTAATAGTAATTTATTATAAATATAGTTAAAGTAATAACTCTAGTAAGAAAAAATAAATAAAATACAATTTTAAAAAAACATCTTAAATAATAATACTATTAATAATAGATAATAATAAAAATAATAATGCTATGTATGTATGTATGTATGTGTGTATGTATGTGTGTATATATATATATATATATATATATATATACACATGTATCAAACCAAATTTCTCTAAGACGTTAATAATAATACTCATTCTATCAAAAACGAAGAAAAAAGAATTCTAAAAAAATATGCCTATAAATATAAAAATAAACAACAAAAATAAAAATCTTGTGCTGTAAAATGATATTAACAGCACATTCCTGACTTTCCCAAAATAAACACCTTTTTAAATTAAATTAATGTAAATTATTTTACATTAATTCAAATCACAATCAGGATTTATCTAGACTATTTTACATTTAATTTTTGTCTGCATTTAAATATTAATTCATTCCGCTTATTAAGGAGTTCCTTTGGATTATGTTTTATAATCATCAATTTTTCCTCCAGGCATAAATTGCACCTATCCCTGAAATTGTTGGGAGTGTTTGTGTATTTAACGATCCACCATCTGATCAGTGGGGTAAATCCTCCATCTTTAATATTCCAGTATTGTTTAGACAGGGCAGTTTGATTTTTCAAGGAGGTGTTGGAAAAAGAGTGTCTGTGGTTGTACAGTCTCTGTTTCCAACTACCTGCAGATATCCCTATATAAACTCTTTTATTGCTAGGGTCCTTCACTGGACAAATAGTGGCTTCAGAGACAGCTTTTTCAGAATTACATCTGCCATCAACAGGACAATTAGTTTTATTGATGCAATTACAGGAAGGTTTGTCTTTCAAAGGTTTGCTATAGAAGTCTCTAAGTAATTTATTATGTGAATTATGATTTGCATGTTTTTAGTGGTAAAATAAATAATTTTAAGAGTTTCTCTATTGAATAATTTACTTAAGGGGTGGTGTTGGGAGAAGTGTTTGTAAACTAAATTTGAAAAGTATTTACCTATGTTTACATTGGGCAACTGGCAGAAGGGAGAGTTGAACCATATTTTTCTAACTTTACTATTGTTTCTAGTTTTGCCTTTCAATTTTTATTCGTATAATATTTGATCTTTAAAATTACTTTTCTTTAGGGCTTCATTGTATATTGTTTTATTCTCATCAAATATTTTCTTAGATGATAATTTATTAATTCTAATTTTGAGTATTTTTTCTCTTCTTTCCATTAATCAATCATCTACTTTTTCTTTATCCTTGCTTTTTTCTATTATTTGAGGTTCTTTTTAAATGAGTGAGAAATTTTTCATAAATAACTGTTACAAATGTTTATTTTATATATGGACATGTGAGCATCTGTGTAAAAAAAAAAAAAAAAAAATTAGGGGATTTTTGAGAACCAACTATTGTACCATTTGGGTCTGAAGAGCTGCAATATGCTGTGAAATATGTATTACCCATTGTGATAATCTAAAATCTTTTCTAAAAACTATATATATATATATACACACACACATGCATATATATCCAAAAGAATAAGGAATTAAGAAAATAATTGCAATGTTCAAAACATTAATTTAAAACTACTAAAAATAAATTTTTTTCAATAAAACGTTTATTATCATCATCATCATTAACTACTTGATAAGACATTGTTCTTTCAATGTTGAAGTAAAATATACAATTTCATAGTAGTTGGTACATGTTCTACAGTTTAATTAATAATAAATGTGTGTGTATATATATATATATATAATGTGTGTGTATATATAATGAACTTAATCAAAGTAAGACAACACTAATAATAACAGATTAAACATCCAAAAATAATGCTAACTTAACAGTAATATAAACCGTCTTGTAACCCAGTTTCTTTTTTTTCTCCCCCTTTTAAATAAAGGGGGAGAAAAAAAACGGTGCACAATACGTCTAGTGCCCGTTTGAAAGAAAAAAAAAAACCCAAGACGAAACCTTAACAACACAGTGCTCGATACAAAAGTAGAGCGAGAATACACTACAAGAAATCTAGAAGTGAGCCGCTTCTAGATTTCTTGTAGTGTGTATATATATATATATATATATATATATATAGTTTACGTACAAAGAATTTGTCACTTTAACTGAGCAGTCTCATGCTGACTTTGAAGTTTCATGATGACACTATTAGGATGTCTTTGGTCACTGGGCCTGGATTTTTTTTATACATATGACATCATAATGGTGTCCTCATGAAACTTCAAAGTCAGCATGAACCAGCCTAGTTAAAATGACAAATTCTTTGTGCTAAAACTATCAAACCTCTATCTCCATCTCAATATTTTGCACTTTAACATAAAAAAAACTACTTGCAAAAATACCTTTTATCAGTATCAGTCAGTTAAGTGCCACACGTGATACATGCTTTGGATGATCATGTCTCGAAAGAGACATGACTGACTGGGCAGAAGAATATCTTGCAGTAGGTTGCCATTGCTTTCTGCAGGAGACTGGTTGCCAGCCAAGGCTATAGAACCCAATCTGTTCTATTATTTAACCTATAACTGGAGGAAAGAGATGGATTAATATCTTTCTCAAGGGTATTTTGAATGCAAGGAATTCAACTGGATTTCAAACTCGGCATCCCGATTTGTCATTCTGAGTCGATATCCACTGTATCACAACACACATTCTTTATCAGTATAACTATTGAAAAGAAAAAAAAATCATCTTGGAACAAAAAACTAACACAACTGAAAACACTATATATATATATATATATATATATATATAATGTCCAGTCTGTAAATAGTAAGGATAATCCAACAAGATTAACTTAACATAAAATATTAAATGTTAAATCTATATAGAGAGCTCAATAGATATTATCCAGAGCAATATGATATCTATAAAGGAAAACTCATGTCATTTCAATTGGTTATAAATTATAATTTATTTCTATAAAATCTCTCTTAGGGATTGCATATAGAAATGATTATACAATGGTTTAGAACTTTGAAATTTATTTTATTTTAAATATATATATATATATAAAAATGCACTAAGTTTTTTCTTTGTCTATGATATTTGCTCTGGATAGTACCCATTGAGTTCTCTGTATGGATCTGTCGCTTTAATAATTTGTATTAAAAAGATCTATTTGGATTATCCCCTGTTAACGGATTTGACATCATTACATACATACATACATACATAATTAGATACCTTGCCTCATGATGGAAAGGGTTAAGTATTTCTCATTGGTCATATATTCATGCCCACAAAAAAAGCCAAAACTTACACAGCTTATTTATATTTATCTCTCGCACACATATACACACACACACACACACACACACACAGAGAGTTTATAACATGAAAAACAAATGTGTATACATGAAGTAAAAAAATATAAAATGCCAACAATTTATCCATTTCACCCTGTACATACGTTCCCACACACGCACACATATATATATATATATATCTAGTTTTGGCATAAGTTATTAGACTTGCAAGAATTGTTTGGACTGCTGTTCTCATTCTGACATATCTATTGTTGTTCCCACAATGCTTTGGTCAATCCATTGTATGGCCTTTTCCGTAAGTCCAACCCAATGAAAAGAGTAAGGAGTTATTTTCTTTTCATGTAATGTCCACCAATATTGTAAAACAGATAATAGTCATCAAAAGACTGCAACTCTGTAGACGACTTTGAGTAGATTGGCCAAAATATTGTGGCTGTAACAAATACAAAATAAAAGATGAATTCAAAAGTCCACTCAGTATTTACTACTAATATTATTTCTTAGATAAAGAATAGAAGATTATTATTCATTTTAGTTTTGTAGCCATAAGTTCTTCGTGACAAAATCAATAAGTGGTGTTAAGACAGTCTTTCAGAATGAAAGCAATGTTAGTTTGAATTTTGCTGAAGGTTCTATTCTTTTTCAATCTAACTTGTCTACTAACAGCTAGAGAAAGAGTGATGTGATGAAAAAGCAATTGAAATTTAGTAGTGGGGAGGAAGAATATAAAATGATATACTGAAAATTTGCGTATGTGTACTGTTTTTTTATGTAAACCTATGACTGTCATATATATATATATATATATATAGTCATCCGCAGACAGATCTGTTTTGCTGTATCACAGCTCATCAATATGGTTAGACATCCGACTGCTTTTAGCCAGGATTGAAACCTGACCGAATTGTATCAGTCGGTAATTTTACATCTGAGCTATGGGTGCTTGGTAGAAGAAGGTAGACTATAACATGTGATATACAATGAAAAACAAAAATATATATAAAATTCTGTGATTTGTCTATCTGTCTGTCACAACCTCTAAATACCTATATACTGATCGATTGAAGCCAAATTTTAGGGAGAAATGTCAACAGGTAATAAATACAAATTACAGTTGATGTTACTAAAGTGCTTAGCTTAGTACAAGTAATTTTCATGATTTTTTGGGGAAAAAATTAAGTTTTATTATTTAAAATACAAAATACTCTATTTGAAAATCAATTTAATGATTAAAATAACAAATACTTAGTCAATAAAATGCAATATTGTTTTTTGCATATGTTTTCTTTAAATTTTATGTTCAAGAATCCAGTTTGCTCTGCACTTGCAAGAACTATAAACAAATCACAAGATCAAATGCTTCAGATAGAATTTGGCTTCAGAAAGAAATGATTATGCATAGCCAGTTGTATATTGCATGCTTTAGTGTAAGAAATCCAAATAATTTCTTTACTATTAAAAAGGAAAAAGATAAATTTTCTTAAAATATTGTTTAATAAAATTACGTTCAGTCAGTTAAGTTCAATATGTGATACAAACTTGGGAGATCATGTCTCGAAAGAAACATATTGCTAAAAGTAAGCCATTTTATTTTTGTTTGTTTGTTTTTGCCTAATTTTTGCCTAATTTTTGCTTAATTTGAAACTTTTCATGCCTAATTGAAGGATTGATTTTGTTTTTTAACAGAAATTTCTTTGACTGGACTTTAAGTTAAAACTTAGCAAGTCACCAACCCTTTTTTTTTTTTCTCAATTGGAGTAGATAGTCTAAATTATCGCCCGGTCTACATTCCTCCCACGTCTATTGAACAGGTGAAGAGGCTCATCCCTTGTTCCCTGTTTAGGATGTGGTTTCCGGCTTTCTCTTTTTCAATCTTTTTCAATCTTTTTACACTTTTCTTTCTCCTTTTTTAATTGAAGTAGATAGACTAAACTATCACCCGGTTCAATCTTTTCACTCTTACATAGCCCCCTGCGCATCAGTGGTGTTACTGCCTTGCTTGGGGTGATATGATTAAAAAAAAACATGACTGACTGGGCAGAAGATTTTCTCACACTAGGTTACCTTTATTATCTGCGGTAGACTGGTTGCCAACCAAAGCTATAGAACCCAATCTGTCTGGCTATTTAACCCATAGCTAGAGGGAGAAGAGGCAGATTAGGAATACTAGTTGCTGTAAGCTCGAATATAAGATTTGTGTAATGGAAAAAGGATTCAGAATTTATTAATTGGAGAGCTGAGTTCCAATTTCTGTTGTGTCTGTTATATTAACTTACTAGAATAAATGATGTGTCAGTGCTATTGTAGATAGAATATTTCTATAATTATTCCATTCTTTGATCTTCCTCTTTAAAAATTACTTTCCATTAAATCAAGATTTGATGAAAAGTCAGATATGTTTCCTTAGATATTCTTCATGATGATGTATTTGAATTTGTCTCGATAATATTAACATATATCATGGTTAAATAGGAGTCTCAGTTAAGTGCCATACATGTTACATGCTTGGGTGATCATGTCTCAAACTGGCAGATTTTCTTGCTGTAGTTTGCCATTACTTTCAGTGGTAGACAAGTTGCCAACCAAGGCTATAGAACCCAATCTGACCTGCTTTTTAACCCATAGCAGAAGAAAGCAGAAACAGATTAATCTTTCCCAAGGGTATTTGCATGCAAGTGAATGCAAAGAATTCAACTGGAATTTGAACTCAGCTCTCCAATTTCTTGTTCCGAGCCAATATCCACTGCACCACAATGAAACCACAAATTCGGGTTTTTGTCAAAATATTTTTCTATCTTATCTGAATTTCATTGATTGGTTTGCGAACTTGAATGAAATGGAATTTGTAAATCATAACAAAAAAATGTTAGCAATGACTTCAACACTAAATACTGTGAGGATTTTAACACATGTCAGTGTTGTCAGAAAATTTTTGTTAAAGAAAAGACAGATTCTACAGAAGGGTATTAAGAATATGATGGACAGGACATCTGAGCAACAAGGATGCTTAAATTAAAATGGGAATGAAAAGGATATCTATACAAATCTGAAAATGCTTTTTAAATTCTGGGACATATAATGAGAAAACAAACACTCCCAGGATATACTAAAGGCAAAAAGAAAAACATTGAGCAACTTAATGCATTTATATCAATGGATTACAGAATGAAGGCGAGATGAATGGGTGGTTAAGGAACAATTAGAGCTACAAAGGTTAGGATGCTGTGGAGAGTCATGATTGAAAAACGTCCGGGAGGGACATGGCAAGTAAGAGAATAAGTTTGAATTTTTGCATTACATGTAGATAACCTACTAAACTTAAGATATTGCACAAAGAGATTTATAAACATAGCCGGGAAAGAAAAGAGAAATAAGTAAAATTTTTAAAAACCTTGAATTTACCCTTTCTCATAAGGAAATATTTTGTATTCATTGACTAAGCAGCCAGTACCTCTTTGTTTTAATTTGTAAAATCTTTCTCTTTAAAAAATTTTTCAGGAAAAATCTTCCTCAAGTTGAGTATTTATCATTCTTTCTCGGAGTTTCCTTCCTAATCTTTGATTTGAAGTGATGTAGAATGTCAACATCTTGGTTATGCCATTATTTTATCTTACTTGTAATATCCATTTTAGTTGTTCCTAGTGTTGGTAGTCCTCAAGAGATATGTGTTCTGCTATTTGGTGCAGTTCTTCATGCCCTTGTCCATGACTTCTGAACAATGATGATACTCCTCCAGACTATATATAGTCTGGAGCAAGTTGTGACACAAGGTCAGTTTTTAACATGGAGAACCTGAGTGCCTACACACAGGCAACTGGTTAATGATTACCCAGCCCCAGCTTATGCGGTAACTGGGTATGAAGCTAGTAGGGATTTACCCTACTCCCCCACTGGAGTGAATTGTAATACAAGATCAGTTTTTAATGTGGAAATCCTGAGTGCATATGCTCAGGCCACTGGTCAAACCAGATTACGCGGTAACTGGGTACAAAGCTGGTCTTAGCTTCCAGACCTGCCCACCCGCCACTACATGCTGCTGGCGACCAAGCAGGGAGTATCTGAGAACAGATACTACACTTTGATTCCGCCTGATGTGTGTGTGCATATTTACTGACTGAGCAGCCAGTGCTACTCTCATTTGAAATTTTTTAAAAATCTTACTATTAAACTCTTTTTTTTTTTATTATCCAGGGTAAAAGAACTTTCTCAAGTCCAATAACTTTTATTGTTCTTTCCAGTACAGATGGAAGTTTCCCTCCTTACCTTTTTGCTTTAAGTTGTGTGGAATGTTCTCTCTTAGTGATGTGATATGCGTTGTAGTTGTTGCTACTATTGGTCGTCATGAGTGTTTTTTGCTATCTGGTACTGTTCTTTGTAAATCTGTAGTACCAGTCCTCAATATTCAGCGAGCAATGATTTTTTGCCAAGGTGCTCAGGTTTCTCTTGCTTCAAGCTTTTTTTTTTTTTAATTGATCTTAGAAAGCAGTTGTATGCAGCTGACAGTTTAGATATTTCTGGACAGGTTTGGCACCATGCAGGACAACACTCACTATTTACATTATTCAAACTATTGTCCTCATCTTCATTGCCATTTTTCTAATGTTTCAGCCGTTATATGCTCCAGCCTTCTTCAGGTGATAGAAATTTTGGACCAAACCCTTTATTACAATCACTGGGGTATATCATTCTCATTCCTTCATTTCAGAAATATAGACAAATACCCAACAGTTTCCAAACACTAATATCTGTAAGCAAGAAAACTTCCAGATTCTAGTGACGTCAATGAAAATAAAAAAACAAATATGAGCTCTCATTAAGGAAAAACCTCAAATACGTATCTGTTCTCTTTTAATGATCTTTTTTTATCTTCCATCCATATGGCTGATGCTAACCTCTAAGAGAGTGATTCATTGTGCCTTTTTGGACTAATATCTGGTGTGAACCAGAAAGAGTATATTGAATCAATTGCTAAGTCTGCAACTAAAAGTGTTGGTTCACTGATTGTTCAATGAAGCCTGGGGTGTTTTTGTCAAAATATTGTAATATTTCATCACTATTTTACACAATTAGACTTATTGCTTTAGTCAACTGTTTTATTCAAATTGTTTTCTAACTCCAGGGCCATGTGTTTGGTAAGGTTGTCAAAACAATATAATGTGCATCATTGCAGAATCAGTCATTATTTAGGAACTCCATAGAGACATCCAAAAGAGCTCTATCCTTGAACTGTTCATAATCTTCATAAATGACCTTCCTGGTGTCATTAGCATTCCACTCAGTATTTATGAAGATGACAACTAATCGGTTCAACGAAGGCAAATTGGCATGGCAGAGGACGCGTTCCTGAAACAGTGTAAAGAATGAAGACAGGAAAATTTTGCTAGAAACAAAGGAAAGAGTACTGGATTGCTATGTAATGTCAATTCTTCAATATGGCAGTGAATGCTGGACAATATCATCAAAGATGCAGGAAAAACTTGAAGCAACTGAAATGTGGTTCTACAGATATCATGGATCGAACATGTGAGCAATGTTTTGGAAAGGATGGAAATGAAAAGGAAATTAATACTGAGCATCAGGAAGGAACAACTAAAGTTCCTGGGACATGCAATGAAGAAGGAGGGTTTGGAGATGTTACAGGAGAAAGTGTGCTAAGAGCTGCCACCAGAGATAGAGAGATGTGGAAAGCCATGATCGTCTACGTCCTGAAAGGACAAGGCACGTGGAAGAAGAAAAATCTGTTCAATAGTTAGATTGGTAGGTGATTTCAAAAATCTGTTATTAAATGGCCAAAGTGTGGTTTGTTCATTTTAATGCCTCAAAAACAAAACTGGTCTCTTTTAATCATCTGAGAGAAACCTATTTACCTTCCATCAGTATGGCTGATGCTAACCTCCAGATGAGTGATATATTCTGCCTTCTTGGACTAAAATTTTTTATCTGATATGGACTGAAAAGATTATATCAAATCAGTTGCTAAGTCTGTTGGCTTTCTATTTTGTATTGTAGTGGAATGGATATCAACTTGGAATCGGAAATCTGAGAGCTGAGTTAGAATTCCATTTGAATTGATTCCATTCACTTATGTGCAAATAGTCTTGGGAAAGGTATGAATGCTTCTCTTCTTCCTCCAGCTATGGGTTGAATAGCAGTACAGATTGGGTTCTATATCCTTGATTGGCAACCAGTCTACTGCAGAAATTAATGGCGACCATCTGCAAGAAAATCTTCTGCTTAGTCAGTCATGGCTAAAAAGAGACATGATTGCCCAAGCATGTATCATGTGTGGCACTTAACTGACTGGAAATGTTGCTGGACAATTTTCTTGCCAGCGTACATCTTATGAATATATAAGTCTACCATTTATATATCTATAGATTCTTGATGAAATCCAAAGAATGTGCAAAGTTATTGGTCCTGATCTGGCATTTTGGCTTCAATCTCATTCTCACATAGCTTTCCTGTGCCTTTTCTATAACAATTTTCATGGTAACTGTTTGGATCAACTTACCATATTGGTACCTAGATTCTGAATTTAAGTGCAGTACTAGATTGGCAGCAAGATATCATTTTACAGTGGAAATATCTAGCTGTAACTGTAAGTTCTATACTAGTAGTTTCTTCTCTCACACTTCTCACTTATGAATCACTCTTCTGGCTTCTTGCTTCAAAGTCAACTTTAATATTCAAAAATTTAAATACAATATCAATAGTTATCTTCTGTCTTAATTTTTGTTCTTTTATTGTCCTCTCTCTTTAATAGTAATTTTTCTCATTCTCTAACACTTGTCTTAAAAATATTTAGTTTAACTCACCTTATAAAAATGAAACAAAAACAAGTAAAATATTATTTAACTAAAAAGCATTTTTTTAAAAAACTGTATGAAAACTAATTAATAAAAACAATATTGATTACATAAAAAACATGGAATAATAAAAATAAATGACATTAACAAAATAATGATATCAATAATAGCAATTTTATTGGTAGTATTGATTCATTTTCTACAGTTTATCAACCCTTTGCAGGTTATTTAAAGTCAGAAAATATTTTTTGGTTTGTAAGAATTTTTTCTTTTCTTTTAGATAATAATGGTTTAGTGTTACAAGTCTTACTAATTAACCCATAGCTGAGGGGAGAAGAGGTTTATTCATTATTTCCCCAACGGTATTTGCTCATAATTGAATATAACGTACCCAACAAAAATTTGTAATCTTTCATTAACAATTCCGAGCTACTATTCATTGCACCACTTGCATAACCAAGCTTACAGTATCTCGTATTCCCAACTGGTAACCCATCTTGGTAATAACCAGGCTCTACATTGCTTAACTTAATAAAGGAACTAGTGTTTCAATGTGATGCGGCCATAAGCAGTAATGTTTTATTTTGGATGTGCATTGTGGTGTAATGGGTATCAGCCCAGAATGAGAAATCGGACAGCCAAGTTTAAATTCCTGTGTGGGTTCGTTACAGTCAGTCACTCGTAAATACCTCTAGGAAAGGTATGAATCCATCTCGTCTTTCAGCTATGGGTTACATAGCAAGACAGACTGGGTCCTATAGCCTTGATTGGCAACCAGTTTACTGAAGAAAAAATGGCAACATACTGCAGGCAAATATTCTGCCTAGTCAGTCAAGAATCGAAAAAAGACATGATTGCCCTTGTATATATTTTTGTGTAGCACTTGACACTATTTCATGTTACTCTCGGTATGATCTAGTCTTTAGTTCTATTCTTCAAAGTCGAAGTACTTGAGTTTTTATCTTTGGGAATGCATAATATGAACACTGCTTCCCACTAACAATTTTCAATGTATTTTAAATGTTTTCTTCATTTGATATATTTTTTTTTCTGTGCATGTTTGTATAGGTGCACTTAGAGACTACCACCCAATTTCATTCCATATTGACTAGAAGAATAAATAAAAAAATTGTAGAAATACTGTTTGAAAATAAATGTTCAATCAAGCAATATCAAAACAGAAAATTTATGTAAGGGTAACAGAAAAAAATTCTAAAAGAAAATTATTTAAAATGTCAGAGAATATATGCTGATAATCCAACACGTTTTTTTGCTCAACTCAATTATTGTTGGTTTTGATGTTTACTAAGAATAGGGTGCTTTTCTTGACTTTGACAATTTTAAGTTGAGTAACTGCTTCCACCCTCTCTCTATCTCTCTCTACAGAGTTCATTGTGACATTTATAGAAAGAAAAATGGAACTCTGGTGTGACCAGACAAAAAAGTTCACTTTACTGAGGGAATTTTGATTTTATTGGTTTAATTTGGGTAAAGAGTACCTTCTGTTTACTGTGTTCTAGGTAGTGGCTTCAGTAACTTTCAGATCACTTAGAAAAACAATGATAGCCTTCATTAGTTCTCAATTTAATACTACCAGGTATCAAAATTGGGTGCTTGGAAGAGCACAACAGTTTCAAAACTACATTATTAACATAATAAATTGTCCAGCATGTTTTCCATCTAAATTGAGAACCTGTTGGGGATATCTTCACTCATAAGGTCTACACATGATGTATGCGATTCAATAGTCATGATTAGTTGGGGAGAATGGTGGAGATTTTGCTAAAACATAATTTTTTGAATATTATTCGCAAGGATCGATCTAGCCAAGCTTGTTAGGTGATGCACAGTTTTACTATGTCACTTTTGCCTTCAAAATGTTCTGTCGTACCAAAGTTTTCAAGCCCTTTTTTAAGTTTCTAGAAATGTCAAGGAACTCTTTCAGATGCTATGTATAATTGGAGTAGATAGACTAAACTATCACCTGGTTCACACTCCACCCTCATCTATTGAACAGGTGAAGAGGCTCCTCCCTTGTTCTCTGTTTAGGATGCAGTTTCCGGTTTTCTCTTTTCCAATCTCCTCATGTTTTTTTTTTCAATTGGAGTAGACAGACTAAACTATCGCCTGGTTCACACTCCACCCATGTCTATTGAACAGGTAAAGAGGCTCATCCCTTGTTTTCTGTTTAGGATGTGGTTTCCGGCTTTCTCTTTTCCAATCTTTTTTTTTTTTTTTCAATTGGAGTAGATAGACTAAACTATCACCTGGTTCACACTCCACCCACGTCTATTGAACAGGTGAAGAGGCTCATCCCTTGTTTCCTGTTGAGGATGCGGTTTTCTCTTTTCCAATCTTCTCACTTTTTTTTTTCAATTGGAGTAGATAGACTAAACTATTGCCCGGTTTACACTCCACCCTTGTCTATTGAACAGGTGAAGATGTTCATCCCTTGTTTCCTGTTTAGGATGCGGTTTTCTCTTTTCCAATCTTTTTACTCCTATGTAGCCCCCTGCACATCAGTGGCGTTACCGCCTTGCTCAGGGTGATATGATTAAAAAAAAGAAAAAAGTGCCCTCTTTGTTTACACTTTCTTTTAAACTTCAACATTGTTTGCATGTTCAGTCCATGATATTTTCAGAATCTTTCTGAAGAAACCACATTTTTGCTGATTCTCAACTATGAGATAACTCAGAAATCATTGCATATAAGAAAATCAATATTACGTAACAGTTCAGTACTTTCTTTTTTTTATTCTAATGAAATTTTTCTCTTAATACTTTGCTTAGCTTTTGGAAGGCATCTTTTACTATCTCAATATGCCTTCAGATTTTAGTGTTGCACTTTTCTATGCAGATGATACCACAGTTTACTCCTGCATCAGTAAGAAATTCAGCGAGGTGGACAAACATAACCTCACTAATGATCTTGAAAGGGATCTACACTCAGTGGTGGAATCGGGTAAGAAATGGCTTGTAAATTTCAATGCATCTAAGATGAAGCTGCTGTCTATCAATCACCACAGGAAACCCCTCCTGCTCCCATAAGCATGGACGAAGTGAGTCTCCCTGAGAGCAATACACTGCACCTCCTTGGCCTTACCCTATCTTTTGATCTCAAGTGGAACCATTACATTATGTCAATAGCTAAATCCACTGCTAGGAAGGTTGTGACACTGTGTCCTGTCAGGAAGTTTATTCCACCTGAATCCATCTTGCACATATAAAAAATATTTCATCCATCCATGCATGAAATACTGCTGTCATATATGGTCAGGTGCCACCACTGTTTATCTCGGTGTTCTCCAAAGGAGAATCAGTAAGGTGATAGGTACCGGCTTGACTTCAGCCACTTTCTCACCGATGGGATGTGGCTTCCCTCTGTCTGTTCTATAAATATTTTCATGGCTTCTGCTCTAATGAACTTAAGCCACTGGTGCCCCTGCCACATGAGTTTACTTGTGCAACCAGACTGGCAATTGGGTCTCACCCATTCACAGTTAAATCAACCAAATGTAGCCGACAATTCTACTTCAGCAGCTTCTTTTCTGGCACTTCCCGCCTGTGAAACTCTCTTCCATATTCTCGCTTTCCTGACAGCTACAACCTCCAGGAATTTAAATGCAATGTCAATACCCATTTCTTAACCACTTGACTAGTTCTTTCTGCATCATCCTGTATATCTTTTCCTTTCTCTCTACCTTTGCAACTGTCATCACACCTGTATTCCCATCCTTCTCTTGCTCCCTTCTCTGACACCCCCTGTAACTGGTTTGTCTTTCTCTTTACTCCTATCTGATTTTTTTTTTCTTATATAACCCCCTGCACAACAGTGGCGATTAAAAAAAAAAAAAAATCCCTGCGCAACAAAAAAAATAAAAAAAAGTTTTATGCTAACAGTTTCGTTTCTTGCACTTCTCACTTGTAGAACTCCCTTCCAGCTTTTTTGCTTTTTAGTCAACTTTGCATTTAAATTTTTTAAGATCAATATCAATTGTTAGCTTCTGTGTTCAATTTTGTTCTTTTTTTGTTCTTTTATTGTTCTTGGTTCTTTAATAATGTTTCTCATTTTATATTTTTTTTCCTTGCTTAGTAAACCCTTTACATCTTAGTGCTGGGGTCAGCAACCTTTGAACCCCAGGTCATGTCCAGCCTGCAAAGAAGTTTTGTCTATCCCACCAATTTCACACCTGGACACTAATTATCTAATTAATTTGCACAGAAAGTGGTAGAAAAATTATCTGTTGAAGTTAATCGACTTACGATATAACTTTTTCACTCAAAATTTAATTCCAAATCCTCTGCTTCCTTCTACAAGAAATGTTTTGCCAAGCAGAAAATATAAAAGCTCCTGTCATTAACAAAAATAATAAGAATAAAGAGAAATGTGTCTTATTAAATAATTCACCATTTTTAACTGGATTTTGTTTTCAGTAAGAAATGTGCATTTTTTTGTTGTTAGTTGTTATCCTGTTGTTCCTACAGTAAAATAAAGAACTTTGTTTAAATAATATAACATTAGTTTCATTGTTTTTCTTTAAACCTTCAGACCAAGGCAGCCTTCTGGACAGAGTGGTTTGAGGTCGAAACCATTTGTTACAGTATGTTTGATATCATGGCCCTGTTCCAAAACACTGTATGGCCTGCTCTCTTCAAAAGATATCTGACCCCTGTCTTAGTGGCTTTGTTGCCTTGTTTGTGGTAAAATGATTTTGAAAAAAACATTCATACCTAAAAATTACTGTTCAGAAATGAGTTTTCACTTTTCCTTTTCCCCATTTTATTTTTCCTTGTGATATTTACTGAAAGGTTTGAGAATGTTCATAGATATTCATCAGGTGGTTGAAAGGTCAGTTGAAAGAGGTGATTGCCTTAATATCTTCAGTCAAAGATCATAATATTCTCTATCTTTTCTTTTTGCAACAGTAGTTTCTTTAAATATTTCCTTCCTTGCAAAACCAACTTTCTGGCTTACTAACTTTTTGATTTTTTTTTCAAATCTCTTTTTGCGAGATTCTTTAAGACAAATTTTTGTTATCTTGTCTAGATTTTCAATTTCATTTTTGACTGTTCTCTTATCTCTGTTCATTGCATTTTTTCCCCATTTTCTTTTTGTTTAATCACTCAATAATTCTACAATGTCTTTTTTAAGTTATGACATATGCCAATCTTTGTATATATCTAAATTGGAAAAAGATAAGCTCTCCTGTTATATTTATATGATAATAGCCCTTGAGTCGTATAAAACACCAGACCATTATTGTAAATATTTATAATAAAAACATTTTCAGCTCAAATTCAGTTTTAACAAATAGATATAATTATTTATACTATTTACATACAGTTTGTTATCCCCATCTTTGTTATTGTTTTTTTTACAGTGTTTCAACCACTGTGCCCTTTGGACTTCATCAGGTGTATATTGATCTGGGTAACTGACAGGGAATTCTGAATTGAATCCTTTATTTAAACATTTAGTCCTTATTTTTAGTAAATAAATGGTGAGACAATGAAATCAGGTATAGCTGATCATGTTTGGAGGGAAAAAGTTTGTCATCAGCTACTTGATGTCATAAAAATACTGGACAAGGAAGAACACAGTTTGATATCTGAAGGAATCATTACATATACAAGACTATGATGACCCTCTTGATAGATTCAGTCAGTTAAGTGCCATACGTAAAACACGCTTGGGCAATCATGTCTTGAAAGACACATGACTGACTGGGCAGAAGATTATCCTGCAGTAGGTTGCCATTGCTTTCTACAGTAGACTGGTTGCCAGCCAAGGCTATAGAACCCAATCTGTTCTGTTATTTAATCCATAACTGGAAGGACGAGACGGATTAATACCTTTCCCAAGGGTATTTGCATATCAGTGAATGCAATGAATTCAGCTGGAATTCGAACTTGGCTCCCCGATTTCTCATTCTGAGCCGATATCCACTGTACCACAACGAACATGATAGATTAATCAACCAATATCATTAATAATCATTTTTTAAATTAGTAATTATTTGTTTTGGGAAATATTTACCTTTTTCATTAATAAATTACATATTTACTGAGATGTTATTTTTAATATTCTGACTGTTGTCCTTATCTTTATAGCCATATTTACAACATTTCAACTGCTGTATACTCTGACCTTCTTCATGCGATTGGAATTTCAAACTGAACTATTTATTTCAATAATTGGGGTAGCGTTTTCTCATTATATGAATCATGCTACTTCCGGATGTACACTAATTACATTGTTTGAGTGACTTTACATATATCCGGCAATCCCTCTATAATGTTAACAATCTGAAAGATCTTTTCGAAAAAATAAACTCTAATACTATTTTAACCTTCCTCAAAAAGATCAAACTACACAACAAAATATAATCTAAGTAAAGATCTGAAGATCAAAAATAGATCTGATCCTCACCAGGGGAAAAATTTAAAAAGTAACACAAATTGAAAGCAATGGAAAAGTTTAAAAAGCAAGACATCTTCCAAAATTCTGTAAAAATAATATAACCTTACCTCAAATCATTTGTTGTGACCTTAAATGATCCCATAAGGATTGATAGGTCATCAAATCTCAAAACAAACAAACAAGCTATTTACATTATTTGAACTATTTTCCTCATCTTTGTTGCCATTTTATGATGTTTCAGCCAGCCTTCTTCAGGTGCTAGGAATTTCGAACCGAAAGCTATATTACAATAACTGGGGTATATCATTCTCATTCCTTGTGCAAAGCCGCTTTGATAGTCATGAGTTATCTTGCTCTAAAACCAATTCTAAGTTACTTGTTCTTACTCCCAGTAACAGTCGGTTTAGTGGGAGATAACTCATGACTATCAAAGAGGCTTTGCACAAGGAATGAGAATGATATACCCCAGTGATTTTTAAAACAGGGTTTTGTTCAAAATTCCTAGCACCTGAAGAAGGCTCAAATGTACAATGACCAAAACATCATACAAATGGCAACAAAGATGAGGACAGTAGTCCGAATAATGTAAATACTATCTCATCTCAGAAGTATAGACAAATTTCATATTTACATTATTTGGACTGTTGTCCTCATATTTGTTGCCATATTCACAACATTGTATGCTTCGACCTTGTTCAGTGATTAGAATTTTGAACTGAATTTCTTTCTTTGATCACTGGGGTCAGTTGTTCTCATTCCATGAGTCATGTCACTTCTGGATGTCTTAGTTATCTACATTTTACACAACTTTCTAAATTTTTTGTTTAGGTATTGAACTCACAACTCTTTGGGTACAATCATTTGACCCAACCAATGATTTTATTCACGGGGCCATATCACCTTGAGGATATCAGTGTATGTAAAGTTGGGTTAATGAAGATAATTAACACGTACGAAAGTTCATAATTCCAGTCATTTGAAGAAGGTTACAGTATAGGATGACGGAAATGTTATGACTATGGTAATAAAGATAACAGTCTGAGCAATGTAAATAATTACATGCTTTCAAGTGATATTTCTCTTGTTGTGGATCACTCAAAGCTATTCATAGCTAAATATTTTGTGTCCAATTGTAAACAAAGAATTTTAGAATGGATTTTTTATTAATCCAAGAGATTTTTATCATTAAGTGATATTTTTAGTGGATACTTTTATTTGAGTGAGCTGTGTTTTTTTTTTTTTAATTAAACAGAATATTTTTGTCTACCAGCCTGAATGTTCAAGAAATACAAAAAAAAAGATGGGAGAGTTCAATAGTAGTGTGTGCGTATCAGTAAAATGAATTAGTGCTCTAGCTATTGGGCGTGTATAATGATATGTGCTAAAAAGTCTGCCTACTTCCACCAAACGCCCATAGCCCAGGGGTAGAGTCGCCGACTGACGCCATTTTGGTTGGGTTTCAATCCTGGGTAAAAAAGCAGTCAGTCTAACCGTACTGATGAGCTGTGATATGGCGAAACAGATCTGTCTGCAGATGACTATATATATATATATATATACACACACACACACACACACTGTTAAAATTTTGCTCAGTGAGAACTGAAAAACTATAAGTTTGTTACAATGGCAAACACACTACTTAAAAATGTTGTGGTTATGTAGTAGTAGGGAAATGCTTAAATGTTTATTAAATTGGCCTTGAGTCAAACATTACCAAATTCCCTACAACTTAAGGGTTTATCAGTTCATCAGAAGGTGGAAGGCTGGATATTGGAATGTGGAAGAATAAAATTTTGTTTGTTAAATAATTGGAATTTTATTAACAGAACAGAATAACATGAATTTGTAGAATTTAAATGTTCAAAGAGAAAATGTATGTAGTTAAATGTTCTAGAGAAATAGTAGTAAGAAGTTAAATGAATCCAGAGCTTATAGTTGTAAGTAGCAGAATGTGTGGTTGTAGAAAGATTAACTAGTTACTAATAAAGTCTGTGTTTTTCCTTTTTTTTTTATGACAAGTGAAAAGGGAAGGTAAAGCAATAAAGGAAATTGTACTTAAGTAAAGTTAATTTTTAGAAGTCAGTTAAAGTATCTTGTTGTCTTTGTTGACTGTGAGAATATTGAAGATGGAGAAGAAGAGGTAAAGGAAAATAACATGAGTGAAGGAGGAGAACAAATGTGTGATGGAAGTTTGTCCTGGTCAGTGTTTGAAATTTTTCCCCCATGTTGCTGGGTGTGTGTTATCTTTGCTTTCATCTTTCTGACTGAGTCTGACATTTTTATTGTGCTTTTATAGCCATTTAGTTTTTCACATTAGGTTGCTAACTTCTTGCTCAGTTTTTCAAATTGCTTTCTTCCATTGGATAGAAAATTAATTTAACATCTGTTCTGGAAATCCTGCTTCATTTTTTTGCTTTCAGTAATGGGGTCAATCCTTTTTCTATTTGTCAAATTAGGATTTCACATGTAATTTTGATTTTTGTAAAAAGTGGAGAGAAAAAAAGAGTTGCTTTTAATTTCATATTCACTACAGTTGATATGAAATTTCTTTTGAAAATATAGGAGTTAATAAAATTGCAAAAAAAATATCTACAACAAATCAATGAGATTTATGCACATCTAAACTTATTTATAAATGGAACTTTGTGTCTGTGTGTGTATCTGTTACCTATAGACTCCAAAACAGCTGAACCGATTTTCTTGAAAATTTACACAGTTGTACTATAAGCATCTGCAAGTGTTATTAGGTAGGTTTTGTGTCAAGGTACCCCTGATAAATATCGAAAATTGATTATCGAAAAAATAGGGTTATAGAAGGAGTGGTCTGATTTTAATCAAATTTTATACACTCATAGACAAAGATATAAGAAACAATATTCAGAAGTTTCAAGGTTGCAGTTCTTAAAATAGTGCAGAAAATTGATAATATATATGTATAAATCGATACCAGGAAATCAAAATTTGACTTACATCCATTCATTTTTCTTTCAGTCTACAGTTTCGCTTTAACTGGAAACTTTTTAGTCTTTCGTGCCAACATCCAGAGTCTGAGCTCCAGGACCATAGATTAGTTTTAAAGCTTTCATTACACCTGAGCAATGTCGGGCTATACTGCTAGTTATTTATAGAAAATGTTAAGGTAAAGTGATTATATGTAGAAAGATTTAAAAAGTCAATAACTTTTTATCTCAGAAAATTTAGATTATGTAGCCCCCACTATCCTGATAAAAAAACTTACATACACTGAAAATACATTCAAATACCTATAATATCCTGCTTACCTCTTATTAACCATAAAAAATAAATCTGTAAATGTACACCTGAAATGTAAATGTTAAATTCAGATACATTAATAGAGTAGGGGATGCTCCTGAAGATTCTAAATATCTAACTTTATCCCAAAATCAACTGACTCGGATAATTACTGATAAAGTCAGACCTTGAAATTAAAACCTTTCTAGTCAGTTGTTTTCCCCAACAGCTATTTGAAGATATTCTTGAAGAATTTAAATGTAAAGTCAACAGTCATCTCCTATCTCACTAACTTGCATCCTCTCTTTCATACTTCTTTCTCCATCCACTCCACTCTCATCAGTATTCTGATTCTTATCCACTTCCTGACACCCCCTATAACCTGTCACACTCTCTCATAACTTTCCTCCAGTATAAGCCCCTGCAAAACAGTGGCAGTAAAATGCCTTGCTTGGGTCAATATGATTATAAAAACAAAAAAAACATCTTTTACCAAAAAAAAAAAAACAGATAGAAATATTATAAAAGAAAAGAAATGTATGATAGATGATTCAAATTTTTGTGCATGTATAATCCTGTTTGCGTGTTGTGGTCCAGTGGATATTGGCTCGGAACGAGAAATCGGGGAGCCCAGTTCGAATTCCAGTTGAATTCATTGCATTCACTTACGTGCAAATACCCTTGGGAAAGGTATTAATCCGTCTCTTCCTTCCAGTTATGGGTTAAATAACAGGACAGATTGGGTTCTATAGCCTTGGCTGGCAACCAATCTACTGCAGAAAGCAATAGCAACCTACTGCGGGATAATCTTCTGCCCAGTCAGTCATGTCTTTTTCGAGACATGATCGCCCAAGCGTGTTTCATGTATGGCACTTAACTGACTGACTGAATTCTGTTTAGTAAATTTATATATTTAACAACAAAAAAGAAATGCTTCTCTGAAAACAAATCATTGATATTCAATTCTTTATTCTTTCATAGGATAAGCCATCCTTTTGTTTCTGAAGATGCCAAGATGGTTAAATTTATTCATCTTAAATCATCTTGATGAATTATTGAATCAGCAATGATAAAGAATCAATTTGATTAATGAAAAACTGGGTTTTTATTAACTTATTATTGTCTTCTCTGGCCAAGGTAATATTTCAAGAAAATAATATTAAAATAGAACCTGGAAACATCTTCATAAAATCTTTATTATATGCATTTTTAGTTATAATTCTTTCCTTAACACCTCACCATAGAACACTCTCTCTGCTTCTAGCAGAATGAGCACTCACTTGACTTGGCTTTCTTCAGAATTCATTTAGCATAGTCATGTAATTTGGTGAGTCTTCCTCTTTTGTACTGACTCAGGGAATCTTGGAAGAATTGTGCTGGTAACATTTTTTTTTCCAAATTCCTGTTTTACTATTTAATCCATAGTTTGGGAGGAAGAGTTATATTCATACTTTTTCGCAGGGATATTTGAGTGTAGGCTAATGTAACAAACTCAACTGAAATTGAAACTCAACTTTCCAATTTCTCATTCTGTACTGCCATCCATTACATCAGTTGTACACTCTAATGCTTCCAGTACCTAGTATTCACCCATTTAAGTACTAATTAGGCTCAATGTTGCTTAACTTTGATAATTGAACCAGAACTGGTGTTTCAGTGTTGTATATGGCCATAACCTCTTTAACAACTAATTTATTTATTAAATATAATAAAAATACAACGGAAAAAATGTGAAAATTACAATTTTATGTTTGTCAGATGAGCAGAAATTTTGCTTATAAATAAATAAAATTATTAACCAGTTATTGGGGAGTCGAATTAGACCAGTAAACAGTTGCATCAAAAAGTGCTCAATACATATTTAAAATAAAAAATTTACTTGTAGAGCTTTTAAATATTCTAATTCAGAAGATCAGTCAATTGTGCTACCTTGGTTTCAACCTTTCGGTATCTTCAGACATTTTATATTAATTGATCATCCAATGCCCGTTTTTTTTTTGGGTTTTTTTTTCAAATTTTTTTTTTTTTCAATTTTTTTTTTTTTCAATTTTTTTTTTTTCAATTTTTTTTTTTTTTCCAAGCTCATAGCAGAAACTTCCAGAACACATAACCAGAAGTCTAAAATAAGGGAGTAAGCAAAATAATATTGTAAACACTTTCATCCGGGTTTGTACAAGACCAAAATATATTTTCTAAGGTGTTTACATTTCAATATAACTTCATACTTTGCATTTAGCAACCTTTCTCATACTGGAAATGATACTATGGCTAAGTTCTCTTTTTGGCACAATCTGCAGACATCATCACTGTTGCAAGGTCTGCAATTTTTAATATGCTCTTAATATATCTTAGGATATATTTTCTGAAGTGTCTACATTAGAACATTACTTCAGACCTTTCATTTAGCAACCTTTCTCATTCTGGAAATGATACTATGGCTAAGTTCTCTTTTTGACACAATCTGCAGACACATATATGATAGGCCAATTAATGAAATTTGAAGAATAAAAATACAAAATTATAAAAATATTGACAATAAGATTGATTATATTTATCATATATTAGCCTTTTGATTAAATTGAAATACAAAGAGATTTTAAGATCAGGATTTTTGGATACACCTGTGTTCTTTTTCAGTGAGACAAGGAATAAACAAATTTGGGACTCATTACTTCTGAGCAATGTTGTTGATGGTTAGAGGGCTGTAAAAATTGTACTCTGAGTAAACCTCCAAATCCCTGTTTAATACTTTAATGTGTGATTTTATTTTGAAAATAGATTTCAGCCCTGTGCTGCATCTTGTTGATAGTTAAATAAAGACACTAAAAGTATGCATCTGATGTAATTAATGCTATGAAACAACTGGTTGAAGTGTGCAACAACAGGGAATTTGTTTTCATCATAGGTTGTTTCATGGTTACTTAATCATAAATCATATGTATTAATTTAAAAATAAACAATAAGTTTGACTATTGCAAATTAAATGATACTTAAAAATGTTTAATAATAACAAAATAACTGTTTAAATTTAAATCTCGTGACATTTATAATGAAACTTAAATGTGTTGAATTTGAAATTTAGAATTAGCATAAATTTTTTCAAAAGAAAGTGTAAATGTGAGATCTGACAATAAGCTTAATAGATTCATTAAACATTTGGCCCTGATGAGCGTTTTGATTCTTGAGAAACCCTTGAACTGACTAAACAGAAGTCACTTGATCTTTTCAGAATTTATCAAATAATTTGAAGATAAATTTTACTTGAAATTATTAATTCTAGCTATTACCAAATTTATTTTGTTGCTGTTTATGACAGTATCTATCATTGATGTACTCTTCAGACATTAAAGCAGAGAGTCTGAAATAAAGATGAAGAAGCAGCTTCAGACAAGTGTTCAAGATGCATTCAATAAATTAAAAAATTAAAGCCAAGTTATAAATTACTTGCTAAAAAATTCATCAGTTTTCAAGACGAGCACAAAAGAAGAGATTGAAGTTGTCTGTTTCTTTTTTCTTTAATTCCTAAAATATTAATTGTCCTTTCATCTAAGCTTCTCCTAATTATTGATGAGATTTCATTCAGTTTCAATGTAAATCACTTAGTGTAAATAGAAACATCATTCTGGCACGTTATTAATGAAATGTCATTTGTTTTTCAATGTAAATTGCTTTAAAGTTGTCAAGAAAAAAAAACTTCCTATCTGCCTTTGATCTGATTGTCTGGTTCAGCTGATTATCATCTATTTAAACCATGTTAATGAAAAGAATTTACTTTATTCAAGATTCCTTAATTGTTTGCAATTGCATCTGCAATGTACTCACTCGTGTACAGGACAGCTCATCATCGTGACAACTCATCTACAACCTACTCAACACAAGGACAACTCAGTGACATGCAAACTATAACATTTTTTTGTTAGGAACATGACTGCATGAACGCCATTCCATGTAATTGTGAAAAATATAAAGGAGAAACAGGCTGCCTCCTTAAGGTAAGGCTACAAGAGCATTGCAATGTTGTTACATGAAGGGTGATAGAAAAATCAGGCATAGCTGACCATATATGAAGGGAAGAGGGATATCACCATCCCCTATGAGATGAAGTTGAAATAATAGATGCCACTGGAAATTACATAAACTTAAGTAATCAGCATATATGCTAAGCTACAAAAATCTCTTTAGCTGACCAAACGTAAAAAGAAATACAATATGGGAACCAGTAATATGGAGTGCTGGAGAAAATCATTAGCGTCAAAGACTGCAATATGAACTCTGGTAAAAAATGGTTACTGAGACATTAGATTTATAAGTCCCAGAAATTCTGATGTCCTCAAGGACACATGACCCAGTGGATATAGACATTGGTTAGTTCCATCGTCTTGACCCAAAAAGTTGTGAGTTCAATACCAGGCTACACAGCAAATCACTTGGTGGGACAAGTGAAAGAGAGATAACTATATCGCTACCAGAAGTGGCATTGTACATAAAATATACCCCAGTGATTGTAATAAAGTGTTCGGTTCAAAATTCTTAGCAACTGAAGAAGGCTGAAGTGTACAACAGCCAAAACATCATAAACTTGGGAGTAATGATAAGGACGATAGTTCAAATGATGTAAATAGTATAAATACTACCTCATCTCATAAGTATAGTCAGCTAAAGAATAGTTAATTTATTAAGGACCAATGAGGATTTTATTTTTAATTTAAAAATGTGAAAATTTCTATGCAATTCCTCTGAAATATTCCTTTGGGGATCGTTGTGAAAAAGAAGAAACAATCTGCAGAATTCTTTCATCTGCCTTCACATCTTCAATTTAGGGGAAGGGTGGATGACTGCAAATTAATTTCTCAGAAAATGCATCACAGTTTCTTTGCATCTTTTTGCAGCCCCATAATGAATCTCTATATTGCAGAGTGGATTGTGTGCAGTCTTCTGTTTGCTACTTCAGCAGGGTTATTTGTATGATCTTAAACACTTACCAGCTAAATAGGCCGTTGCAACTCAAATAGGTAAACTTTCAAAATCTCTATGATGCAAAGCCATTCTAAGATGTGCACACTATAGTCACCAACACCGGTCTGCAACTATGCCAGTGAGTTGTCCTCACACTGAGTAGGTTGGTGGTGAGTTGTCCTAGAGTTCAGTTGTTGCAGAGATGAGTTAGCCAGTGTTGTGTCAGCTGTGATAAAATGTGTCATCCAGAATAATCAGGTACATGGAAATCTATCAGCATCAGGAAGAAAGAGAAGCAAAAATGGATGTAGTCAAACATGATGGCAATGTCAGCAGCAGACAGGAAAGAACATTAGATTTAAGGCTCAGAGCTTGAGACTCAAGATTGTCTTGTAGAACACGTGCTGGTTTTCATGATATATTAATTATGAGTGCGGCCTCTGAACTGGGTACTGCAAACTTAGTCATTGGGAATCAGGTAAACAATAACTGAGCAGTATTAACCCTTTGTTGCATATTGGTTACAGTTGTAATAATATACACCGGAAGTCGGGGAAAGGTCACTGTTGTAACCAGTATGCAGTGGCAGTTGGGGAAAGGTCACTGTTGTAACCAGTATGCAGTGGCAGTTGGGGAAAGGTCACAGTTGTAACCAATACGCAGCGGCAGTTGGGGAAAGGTCACAGTTGTAACCAATACGCAGCGGCAGTTGGGGAAAGGTCACAGTTGTAACCAATACGCAGCGGCAGTTGGGGAAAGGTCACAGTTGTAACCAATACGCAGCGGCAGTTGGGGAAAGGTCACAGTTGTAACCAATACGCAGCGGCAGTTGGGGAAAGGTCACTGTTGTAACCAATACGCAGCGGCAGTTGGGGAAAGGTCACTGTTGTAACCAATACGCAGCGGCAGTTGGGGAAAGGTCACTGTTGTAACCAATACGCAGCGGCAGTTGGGGAAAGGTCACAGTTGTAACCAATACGCAGCGGCAGTTGGGGAAAGGTCACAGTTGTAACCAATACGCAGCGGCAGTTGGGGAAAGGTCACAGTTGTAACCAATACGCAGCGGCAGTTGGGGAAAGGTCACTGTTGTAACCAATACGCAGCGGCAGTTGGGGAAAGGTCACAGTTGTAACCAATACGCAGCGGCAGTTGGGGAAAGGTCACAGTTGTAACCAATACGCAGCGGCAGTTGGGGAAAGGTCACAGTTGTAACCAATACGCAGCGGCAGTTGGGGAAAGGTCACTGTTGTAACCAATACGCAGCGGCAGTTGGGGAAAGGTCACTGTTGTAACCAATACGCAGCGGCAGTTGGGGAAAGGTCACTGTTGTAACCAATACGCAGCGGCAGTTGGGGAAAGGTCACTGTTGTAACCAATACGCAGCGGCAGTTGGGGAAAGGTCACTGTTGTAACCAATACGCAGCGGCAGTTGGGGAAAGGTCACTGTTGTAACCAATACGCAGCGGCAGTTGGGGAAAGGTCACAGTTGTAACCAATACACAACAAATGGTTAAAAGATAGTCCTGGATATGACAATAAACTACATTTGGCAGTAAGACAGAAAATTGAAGATTTTGAGGAGTGTGGAACCACCTCTTAATTGCTGCTGTTTCTAGGTCTACCTAGACCTGGGGTGGTAGTACCTGTTAGGATTCCAGCTATGTTCAAATAGTGAATCCCCAACAAAATGTTTTGAAAATATGAAAATTTTTGATAGTAAAAATACCAGTAATACTTTTTTTAATCAACAATACATTTTATACCAACAATGCATTATATCTGTAATTGAAGGCATACAATTACATTCAAGATATTTAGCTTTTAGCATTAAATAACCCATAGAGGTATTCATATGCCACTAAATGAACAAAAAAACATAAATAAGAACAAGACAAGATATCTCTACACAGCAGAATGAGAACATTCTACCTCTGTAAATTAAATAAAGGTTTCAGTTGGAAATTCTCTGAATGTTATCTGGATTGACAGACGCCAGATGAAGTCTAAAAAGCACAATAACCAAAATGAGATAAGGACAAAAATGAAGGCATTTATCTGTTAGTTGGTTGCTTTTGTTTAGCAGCATATCAACCCATATGGGCTACTTAATGCCAAAATGTGAAGATGAGAATTTAAACTGTTTATTTAATTCGAGAGAATGATATTACTTTGTGATTAAATTATAATTATTATTTTTTTTTTTTATAAGCGTTTCACCCCGAGCAAGGCATGTCACTGCCACTACTGTGCAGGGGGATACTTAGAGTGGAGAAAGGATGATTAAATATAGGAAATGTCAGAGGGTGGGTGATAGGCGGGTAAGGATACCGAGAATGAGGGTTGGGTAGATGAGAGTGTTCTGAGAATACTTGGGAGTTAGGGTGATAGGAGGTGTCTATTGACCCTACATTTGAACACCTGGAGATTGATTTAGCTGCATTTTTTATTTTATTTTATTTTTTTTTTTTTACTAGATAATCTTGCAAAATCAAATGAAAAGTGAGAACTTTTTCTCTTTACAAGTAACAAGATTCAGTCAGTTAAGGGCTATATGTGATGTATACGTGGGCAACAATATCTCACAAGAGACATGACAAACTGGGCAGAGAATTCTTCTTACAGTTGGTTGTCATTACATTCTGCAGTAGCCTGGTTGCCAACCAAGGCTATAGAACCCAATCTGTCCTGTTATTTTAATCATAGGTGGAGATAAGAGACAGTTTAATACTTTTCCAAAGATATTACGTATTTGTGTGTAAGTGAATGCAACAAATTCAACTGGAATTTAAATTCCGTTCTTCTATTTCTCATCTTATCTACTGCACCACAATGCACATTGAGAAATGTAATTCATCATGACAAATTGCTTTTTAATTTTGTTTATGCCAATGTATGTCAGGTATTCAATTTTACTATAAAATGTATTGCTGGTAATTTTATTATAAAAATGTATTTTTATACTGTCTTTATTTTGTTCGATTTTTTTTTTTTTTTTTAATGGTGTTTCATCCATTCTCAAGTTGTTTGATTTGTAAGTGGCATTTATTTTTTTTATTTTTATTTTTTTAGGGAACTTTCTAGAGATACCTATTTTAAGAATTGGTTGACAGATTGGTGATCTTTGACATTTTTGTTTAATGGGGTTTATTTTAGGTGGAGATTCTTGCATAGGTGGTAACTGAACCGTGCTATATGGATTTTTCTGATTTATGTAATATTTCTGTTCGCCAGCTTTCAACCATGTATGCTCTTTTCAGAAGTTCTTAAAATTTGAGCCAGTCATATGTCCCTAACTGTGCCAACTGCTCAATTGCTTTATATTTGTCTGTTTTGTTGATGTTGTTATTTCTGATAATTGGATTAGCCTTCTGAGCTGCATTGTCGTAGATATGGCTCCTCATATATGAATCCATTACTTTTCTTGCTTCTAGGAAAGATATATGATTCCATTCTCCTTTTTATATATATATATATATATATATATATATATAGTAATATTTTGAAAAGGCTAAGTGATATTTTCCCCAAAGCATTTAATATCATGAGTGCAATGATGTGATTTTCACTTTTGGTGTTGATTTTGAGTTTTGTTTAGCTGGTATTTGAGCCATAGTATGTGGGTTTTCAAATGGTGTTTTTTGACTTATGTAATATTTCTTTTTGGTAGCCTTTAGTCATGTATGTTCTTTTTAGGCATTCTTGGAATTCGAGCTAGTCATATGTTCCTAATGATCGATGAGTGTTTTGAATTTTTTTGTTATTTTTGATAATTAGACCCACCTTTTGACTGACAATGGCATGGATACAGTTTTTCATATATGAATATATGAATTTCATTTCTTGGAAAAATATCTCTCTTCTATACTTCACATTCATGGTTTCTTTGTATCCAGTCGGGTTTCAATCCTGGGTAAAAAGCAATCAGATGTCTAACCATACTGATGAGCTGTGATACAGTGAAACAGATCTGTCTGCGGATGACTATATATATATATAATATATTATAGAAATATTTAAAAAGGCTGAATGGTTCCCTGGACAATTAGAGCATTTAGTTGTACAATCTTCTGCTATATAAGCTGAGTTCCCTTTTTTATTTTTTTACCTTATTTTTCACAGACTGGATGTTTTGTGCAGTTCTTATAGTGTCTATACTTCTGAAACTTAAAACATCTCCAGGGATTGGGTAATGTATTATTCAATCTTATCAATCATAAATTTGAACTTATTTCTTTTAGGACTGAGGATTTATTAAATGTTATATGGCTGTGTTTGAATTTGTTGATTGTCCCTTTTTATTCTTATCCTTCTTGGCAACACCTTACTTTTCTTCAGGCTGAATTTATTTCCTCTCACGTAACCAGGGACAGCTCTCTATTTTTACTAATTTTCTCTGAATTGTTAAGATTTTTAGTGTGGGTAAGCTTTACATTTTATATTGTGGAAGGATTTCATTTTAAGTATGTTACCTGCATGTTTCTTATTGTTCACGTTTACAAGTAGATTGCCACTTGTTATTTTTTTCAGACTTTCTCGGTAATTATTTTTTCTATCAAGAATAGAGACAGATTGGCCAGAGGGTTTTCTTCTAGAGATTCAATTATGATGAATCAAGGAAATGCATTACAGTTTTCTATTTCTGAATCAGGGAGGTTTCGTTTGGGGTTGTCATGTGATTAGTTTTTTTTTTTGGTTGGTTCTGTGTTCCATAAACCACTGCAGAGTCGAATTTCTCTTTAGAATTTATCAAGAGGGTTAAACACATTCACCATGTTTGAAACAAGGATGCATCAACCCCTATACACACATCATGAAAGAAAGAAAAAAAGTCAACTGGTAATTCCGTAAACAAACATAACTGTAAAAATGAGAGAAATCTCATCAGCTTGACATGTCTATGGAACAACACAAAGCAAGACTAAAAATTCTTTTAAACTTTTTTAAAGAGGATCTGCTTGAACCAATTACAAACTTTGTTGCAAATTTTTTTTTTTTAATCATATCACCCCAAGCAAGAGTGAGAAGATTAGAAAAGAGAAAACCGGAAACCGCATCCTAAACAGGAAACAAGGGATGAGCCTCTTCACCTGTTCAATAGATGTGGGTGGAGTGTGAATCGGGTGTTAGTTTAGTCTACGTACTCCAAAAGATAACTTCACGGCAAATGTTTTGTTTATGTAGTAGAAGTTTTACAGAGGTTATCATCATCATCAAGCACATTTCAACCACAAACTTGCTCGACATTCTAAAAACTGCCAACCTAAAAAGAAAATCAGATCAGAAATCAAGTATGGGAACTTCTACAGATGCAAAGATTGGTGACAAACTCCATTGCAGCTACTAAGACATTTGAAGACACTTTTAAGTAGCAACTCCATGGATGAAAACCTACTGTGACAACTGTGGATAGATAAGCTATCTATAGACATAGTCAAAATTCTCATATTACTGACTAAAAAAATCATAGCTCAACATTTTAGCTGAAAAAGCAGATAATATGCATGATGTCTACACCAAAAATAGAAAATAAAATAAATCCACATAGTAAGGTGGAAAAAAAATGTTAAGAAAAGTGATAAAAGTAACCAACATACATCAAAGCTGGCAAAGGTTTTTTTTTTTAATCATGTCACCCCAAGCAAGGCGATAACACCACTGATGTGCAGGTGGCTACGTAAGGGTAAAAAGAATGGAAAAGAGAAAGCCGGAAACCACATCCTAAACAGGGAACAAGGGATGAGCCTCTTCACCTGTTCAATAGATGTGGGTGGAGTGTGAACCGGGCAATAGTTTAGTCTATCTACTCCAATTGAAAAAAGGAAAAGAGTGAAAAGATTGGAAAAGAGAAATGCGGAAACCGCATCCTAAACAGGGAACAAGGGATGAGCCTCTTCACCTGTTCCATAGACGTGGGTGGAGTGTGAACCGGGCAACATAGTAGGTAATATATCAGTTAATTGAAACAAAGTAATTAAGAGAGGATGGGAGAATCAATATATTAATGAAAGGGGGTAATATTTTGACTGTGGGATCTAGTTATATTATAGTAGAAAATAAATTAACTATATTTTAGGGTAAATAAAAGACAATGATGGCAGATGGAAGTTACTTCATTGTGTTTGTTTAACAGATCTAATTTAAGGAATTTAACAATTTGAAATTTTTCTTTTAAAGATTTACAAGTTCTAGTATTTTTTAATATTTTCTATTTTACTGTAGGGGTTTTATTGACTTTTTTTAATTGACAATAGTATGTGGAAAGTTATGTGCTCTTGTGGTACACCTTTTTTCCAGGTCTTGAGGTGAACATTTGATCACCTTCTTTCCATCAAGTATAAGGATATTGTGCATAAAGTTGAATAAATGATAATTCTAATTATGAGCACTTTAGTCCTGTGTTTTATTAGTATTTATATTATTTTATAACAGCAAACAAATTATAGGATTCTTGAAAAAATTAATTTTTGGATGTCATGTAGAAAGAAGAATTGACATCAACACATGGTTGAACACTGATTACCAGATAACAAATAAAACTGTCAGAATGGATTTTTCCACTGGGGATCACATGACCACAATAGGAACCTATATTAAGCACCAGACAGAAGTTTGGGTGAATCAACCAGATTATGAGTGGCAGCAGCTGTCATACTCATTACAGATGAGTTGTAGAGTTCAAGGTTCACAGTGTGATATTACTATTTAGTGTGTTGCACACTTTCTTCTAGTGAGTGCAGAGCCAGAGATCGAACCACAGACCGTTGGATTTCAATCCAAAGCTCTCCCAGCTGGCTTCTTGCTACGCCTCTTCCTCTTCCTCCTCCACTTTCCTCCTTCCACCTTTTCACTGCTTCTCTCTGCTTCAGCTTCTCGCCAAGAAATTGACACCACGAACTGCCCCGGTGAAATCCGGTCGGTGGGTCCGGTTTTATCTATCCATAATCCATTTCTCTACCCATAATCCATTTCCTCAGTCTATAAAAATTCCACTCGAGGGCCTCCTCTCTTTTTTCCTTTAGAATGAGCTGAAGGTGGATTATTAAGACAGCGGTGAATATTATTATTATTATTTTTTTTTTCTATATGATGGCGGTGCTTCTTTCTTTGGAACAGATTACTGCCCTGCACGCCAGACACAAACGAACCCTCTTTTTTCCAGAGCCGCCGCTAGTCGCCCTTTCATGTTCACATAGTGCTTGAGTAGATTACTCAGGAGGACTCCCAAGAGAGGATACTATGTATTATCAGGAGGAACTTCTTAATACGGTGACATTCACAGGATACGCATATAACCATCTTGCAAATAATAATAAGATACTGGAATATCACTTTGTAGTAATAACTGTTACTACAAATCCATGAGTAACTGAATATACTAAGACCCAAGACAGTACAACCTATCAGTAACTGTTTAGATCATAACAATAACCGACAAGGTTAAAATGCAGGATCGGTTAAATTTTTTGGAATAGAATTAGGATATTTGAAAAAATTGAAGTTTCATTTTTGGGAATTTTTTGTCAAATTGTTAATATATTCCAGATTTGCATTTTTATTCATATTTTATAAATATTTTATTATTTTTTTCCATATTGTTATCAATGTTTTCGATGTTTTATCAATATTAAATCTTGTTTACATTTGGACTAAAGTCCTAACCTTTGTTATTAACACAATGTTTAGGCCAAATTAGTCTCCAACCTTCTTCAGTTGTCTGTTGATCTGTCTAACCTTTAAGGAATTTTGAATTGAACCCTTTATTTAATCTCCAAGAGTAGACTGTTCCTATTCCACTGTTCATGTCTAGTTTTATTGCTTCTTGTTTTTACTTAGTACTATTCAATTGTCTTAGCATAAGAGGATGTGCGTTGTGGTACAGTGGATATTGGTTTGGAACTAAGAAACCGGGGAGCTGCGTTCGAATTCCAATTGAATCCATTGCATTCACTTATGCGCAAATACCCTTGGGAAAGGTATTAATCCATCTCTTCCTTCCAGTTATGGGTTAAATAACAAGACAGATTGGGTTCTATAGCCTTGGTTGGCAACCAGTCTATTGCAGAAAGCAATGGCAACCTACTGCGGGATAATCTTTTGCTCAGTCAGTCATGTCTCTTTCGAGACATGATTGCCCAAGCGTGTGTCACGTATGACTATTCAATTATTATTCACCTTCTTTCCACTAAGTACTACCTGGCTTAGAAACTGAATTCATAACTCATGAACTAATAATTTAATACATGCGGTTATTGAGTACATAATTTCTACCTCCACCCATGTCTATTGAACAGGTGTAGAGGCTCATCCCTTGTTCCCTGTTTAGGATGTGGTTTCCGGCTTTCTCTTTTCCAATCTTTTCACTTTTCCTTAATTTTTTTTTCAGTTGGAGTAGATAGACTGAACTATCGCCTGGTTCACACTCCACCCATGTCTATTGAACAGGTGTAGAGGCTCATCCCTTGTTCCCTGTTTAGGATGTGGTTTCCAGCTTTCTCTTTTCCAATCTTTTCACTTTTCCTTAATTTTTTTTTCAGTTGGAGTAGATAGACTGAACTATCGCCTGGTTCACACTCCACCCATGTCTATTGAACAGGTGTAGAGGCTCATCCCTTGTTCCCTGTTTAGGATGTGGTTTCCGGCTTTCTCTTTTCCAATCTTTTCACTTTTCCATATTTTTTTTCAATTAGAGTAGATAGACTGAACTATCGCCCAGTTCACACTCCACCCATGTCTATTGAACAGGTGTAGAGGCTCATCCCTTGTTCCCTGTTTAGGATGTGGTTTCCAGCTTTCTCTTTTCCAATCTTTTCACTCTTACGTAGCGCCCTGCACACCAGTGGCATTACCGCCTTGCCTGGGGTGATAGGATTAAAAAAAAAAAATTTGCCTGTTCCATTATACTTTGCTTAGCTTTTAGAAGGTTCTTTTATTATTCTTGTGAACCTTTACATTTCTCTTCTATTAGTTGTCACAACACTTCTCAGATATTTTTCTATACTTTTGAGATGAGTTAGTGTTTACACTATTTACGTTGTTTGGATTATTGTCCTCATCTTTATTGCCATTATTACGGCATTTTTACTAATGTACACTCTGTCCTGTATAGACATTGGTTAGTTCCAGAGACTTGACCCAAAGAGCTGTGAATTCAATACTAGGCTACAGCAGTAGTGAACAAATAACTCAAAGTTAAAGGGAGATAACTATGTAGCTACCAGAAGTGGCATTGCACATGGAATAAGAATGATACACCCCAGTTATTGTAATAAAGGGTTTGGTTCAAAATTCCTAGTACCTGAAGAAAGCTAGAGTGTACAAGGGCTGAAACATTGTAAAAATGGCAACAAAGATGAAGACTTCTCAGATAGTTAAATTTTTGTACTTGCTTGTTTCTAACCTGTCAAGGTCAGAGGTCACATTTTGGATGGAGCCTTTTGCTCAAATATTCCTTCAATGGTATTCTCAGTAACTTTCTGCAGAACAATATCTATGTTGATCCTTTTCACCTGTAAAAGAAAAATAGTCCTGGATTCACTGCTATAGAGGAGAAATTATATTATATAACAGCATTTTCTTTGTTCCTAATGAAATATTTCTGGCATTTTTTTAACTTTGTCCCAAAAAGTTGCCAAAAAATTCACTATTTTTTAGGGCTATTCCATGATTGATTTTGGTTATGTTGAAGATGGTTTCATCTTGAGAAATGTCAGATAACCTATGATTAAATTAATTGTGGGATCTGCTTTATTATTGCTAGTATGTGGTTGTGGTGTGATGAACATCAGCTCAGAATAAGTAATTAGAGAACCAAGTTTAAACTCTAATTCACATCTTTCACTTATGCACAAATACCCTTTGGTAAAGATTTAATCCATCTCTTTTCCCTTTAGCTATGGGCTGAATAGCAGGATAAATTAGATTCTATAGCCTTGGTTGGTAACCAGGATACTGCAGAAAGTAATGGCAATCAACTGTGGGAAAATTTTCTGCCTAGTGAGTTATGGATTAAAAGAAACATGATTACCCAAGTGTGTATCATGTATGGCAATTGACTGAGTGGTTAGAAGCTGTTTTTATGTAAAGTGGTATGTTCTTGGATTTTCTATATGGATGATAGGTACACTTTTCTTGGGTGTGACATCTAGGAAATCTATTATAGTTTTTTTGGTTTTTCAAGTCCCATATTGTTGAAGATTTTTGTGCTTATTTTTCTAGTTATATTTGATTTTTGTCTGTTAGAATTTCTTATGATAATGAGAGTGCTATCTCTGTAGAGGCCTATATCATTTTTAATTGATTCCTGCTTAGTTTTATTTGTTCCTGAGCTAAGGAGATTGCCTTATCTATTATGGATTCAAGTATTGAAGGGAAGAAAGTTATTATATGTAGTTGCATAAATTCGCAATTATTTCTTGTTTTTTATGTTACAGAACCAGATTAATTTTTTCTATCCACTGATTTACTCCTAACTTTGTCCTTAGTTCTGAGTTAATTCTTTTTAGTATTTTTTCTTTTTCACCTATGTCATCTAGTTCTCTTTTGGTTAGTTATATGTGTCTGCATGTTGAATTAGTTTTGAAGATTACTTTGTGGTCTTTTAGTACAATGAATGCTTGCGATACAATATAATCAGTCATCTAGGTATAATATTTGTGCAATTCTCTTAGTGTAATATCTTGGTATTATTTTGAACTGTTGTTCTCATCTTGGTTGATACAGATGTTGTTATAGAAACAATGTTTTATTTAGCCAAGTAGCTTCTGGTCATCATTATCAGGTTCCAGGTATGACGGTAAACTGCATCTGGCAGCAAGGCCTCCAATTGGAAAGGTTGTGAGGAGAATGGAATCACCTTTTAATTGCTGTTGTTCCCAGGTTCACTCTGACCCAGAGTGGTAACACCTGTTAGGGTCCTAGCTATGAGCAAATAGTTAACATCCAAACCAGATGTACTATAAAATGTATATGATGAAAGTATAAAAAGCTGTTATAGAAATGTATACATAAAAATAGACTTTTGCAGGAAAATATTCATTTTTGAAGGAAAAATTATTACCATAACATATTTTTGAAGGAAAAATTATTACCATAAAATGTTTTTGAAGGAAAAGATACTATTGCCATGACACATTTTTGAAGGAAAAGATACTATTGCCATGACACATTTTTGAAGGAAAAGATACTATTGCCATGACACATTTTTGAAGGAAAAGATACTATTGCCATGACACATTTTTGAAGGAAAAGATACTATTGCCATGACACATTTTTGAAGGAAAAGATACTATTGCCATGACACATTTTTGAAGGAAAAGATACTATTGCCATGACACATTTTTGAAGGAAAAGGATACTATTGCCATGACACATTTTTGAAGGAAAATACTATTGCCATGACACATTTTTGAAGGAAAAGATACTATTGCCATGACACATTTTTGAAGGAAAAGATACTATTGCCATGACACATTTTTGAAGGAAAAGATACTATTGCCATGACACATTTTTGAAGGAAAAGATACTATTGCCATGACACATTTTTGAAGGAAAAGATACTATTGCCATGACACATTTTTGAAGGAAAAGATACTATTGCCATGACACATTTTTGAAGGAAAAGATTTTTACTATTGCCATGACATTTTTGAAGGAAAAGATACTATTGCCATGACACATTTTTGAAGGAAAAAATACTTCAGTTTTCTAAAATAAAAAAAAATTACATCAAAAGCTGACTAAATCAAATAATTATAACCGAACATTAAAAAAATTACTGTGAAATCCAACCTTTTTGGCATTAACTAACCCATAGAGGTAGTTATGCTGTTAAACAAAACTCAAACGCTGGTCATCATCAGGTGTCCATTGATAGGCTGAGATGGAGTCTGTTGATGATTTTGATATATCCTATGAAATCAGCTATTTTTTTTTCATCTTAGAAATAGTGTGTCACTACCAGATCTAGGGATTGAACTCATGACCAGTAGATGATAACATCATCATACATCCATCACACCCAATGGGGCATAGGGCAGCAACTTTTGGTTGCTGTTTCTGTAACAAACTGTTTTTTACAGGGCAGGGTTGTTAGCCCTGCGACCAACCCCCAAACCTGGAGGACCAGTGGACCATTCTTGGTCCTTATGCTTACATCACCTGGTATCCCCAAATAGTCACCCATTTAAGTACTGACCAGGCTCGATGTTGCTTAACTTTAGTGATCGGACGGGAACCGGTGCATTCAACACAATATACCGTAGACAGATGATAACATATGTATAAACAACTTTTGATTTATTCATTAAAGTTATATTTTGTAGTTTTTAGTACTTTTCTGCTTGTTTTTTTTATGTTGTCTTTGAGTTGCGTTTTGGTGGAGTATAATTTATATAAATTCCTACTTTTTTCTCTGGTAATAAATATATTGTGTGAATTATTTATTCTGATTATATTTCTTCAATTTTTTTCTTGAAAGCGTCCTAATTGTTTATGAAATTTCTACATTTCTTACTCAGTTAAATCTTTTTCAAACTTGTCTACTACATATGCTGTCATCCAAGACAACTGGGTGTATAATGACTCCCAATTTTTCAAAATAAAATGTACATTTTGAACTAAATTTGCTGTACAAGAACCATCTCCAAACTCATTTTTTAAAATGTATTGAATTTATTAAATAAATTTGGTAAGCAAATACTTTCTCTTGACTCAAATCCTAAAGAAAAAACAATGGCAGGCACACTGAATTCAGATGACTTCAGCTTCTGATCTGCTTGCTTGATAGACTCTGTGTAAGGATACATTACTCCTTTATTTGACTAGCAGTATAGCGCGGCATTGCTCGAGTGTAATGAAAGCTTTAATACTCATCCATGGTCTTACTCTTTGGATGTAGGCATGAAAGACTAAAAAGCAACAGTTGTTTCTAGTTAAAGCAAAAATGTAGACTGAAAGAAAAATGAATGGATTTAAGTCAAATTTTGATTTTCTGGTATCAATATCAAATAAGTTTTTCGTCGTAAACTGAATTTTGAAGGCTAAATAAGTCCTCTGAGTAAATGGTATCATTGCTGAGACTGAGCTACAATTATACCTACTTAGAGCCAAACCCGAAGCAAAAACTAAAATAAAAGGTCTGAAAAAAATACAGATATACAGGCAGATAAAAAGATACACACACACAAACATCTTGCCTTATATATATATATATATATATATATATATATATATATTATCAATTTTCTGCACTATTGTAAGAACTGCAACCTTGAAACTTCTGAATATCGTTTTTTAAGTGTTTGTCTATAAGTGTATCAAATTTAATTAAAATCGGACCACTCTTTTTATAACCCGATTTTTTTGATTTTCGATATTTATTGGAGGTATCTCAATAAAAAACCTAGCTAAGAACACACACAGATGCTTGTAGTACAACTGTAAATTTCCCAGAAAATCGGTTCAGCCATTTTGGAGTTTATAGGTAGTGGACACACACTTGGAGACACTCACACATAGACAAAGTTCCATTTATAAATAAGTTTAGATAGATTTACATATAGTATTCTATTTTTAGTGAAATTTCCCCAAGGAAATCTAACTTTATTTTCTCTTGCATAACACTTATACATATTGTCTAATGTTTGTTCATATATATTTTTAAAAAAAAAAAAAGAAAGAAGAAAGCATTAGGGACTTCTTGTTTGAAAGGGTTTATTTCTTTTCAGCTTTGTCCCCATCTACCACCACATTCTGGATGACTGCAAAGGGTTGATACATTTGGTTAAAATTCCTCTGAAACGGCTTAGGAAGCCACTGACTAGAATTGCTAAATGAAAAACATTTTACAATTCTTTAAATTACTTCATTTCACTCAGACGGTTTCAACATCTGATCTGAGCAAGGCTTGCTTGTTTAACTCTGTGTAAGGATAAACTGCTCCTTCATCTGATACAGCATTCTATTTTTAGTTACATTTCCTCGAAGAAATCTAATTTCATTTTCTATTGTAACTTCTACTCCAACAGTTTCTTTCCTCGCACTTCCCGACTGTGGAATTCTCTTCCAAACGATTGCTTCCCCGACGGCTACAATCTCCAGGAGTTTAAATGTAAGGTCAATACACACCTCCTAACACACTAACCTGCTCCCATTCTATCAAGCACTCTTCCCATCTGCCCAACCCTCATCCTCGCTATCCTTACTCATCTGTCACCTTTCTCCTGACATTCCCTATGTCTATCCACTCCTTCTCTTTACGTTCCCCTATGTAGCCCCATGCGCAATAGTGGCAGTGGAATGCCTTGCTTGGGGTGAGATGATTAAAAAAAAAAAAAAAAAAAAAATGATGTATACATGCTTTTTCTAATGAATATCTGTCCATGTGTACTTTAATTCCAAGCTGTCAGATTGATAGGAATTTCTGTTCTCTCTACATATTACCTCTGTTTTTGAAAACTCCACAAGGGTGGGGGTATTCAGACTTACACTAATAACTTAATACTGATATTCTCTCACTCACACTGCCCTACTTATTCTGATCTATAAAGCCATCATTTGCAACAAAGTGATACTAACTTTACCCTCACTCCAAAGGGCATATAATTAGAAGAAAAATCTTTTGTTAATAAGTATCGCCGTCCTGCGGCCTCAGTCAAGATAGAACTCATTACATTCCTCCAGTATTCTCTGTGCATTTGGAACCCTGGCGCAGTTTATAGTGAAATTCATAATCTTGTCAAATAGCTGAATACTTAATGCTTTGCCAGGGCTACTAAGGGTGTTTTTATTGTGACACCAACACTAGATAGGTTACCTCTAGGCCCCATCCTGTTATTTAACCCATAACTGGAGGGAAGTGAAGGATTTTATGTGAATGCAGGGTACTCAACTGGAATTCGAACTTGGCTCACCGATTTCTCTTTCCAAGCCGACATCCACTGTACCACAATGCACATCTGTCACTGAACACTTACAGCGCCTGGTATTCCCAAGCGGTCACCCATCTAAGTACTGACCAGGCTCACATTAGTACTTAGTACAAATAAGTATATGCTATATAGAATAAATAATTTGTCAGACTGTGAGTGACTAAACCAGCTACTCCACTCAATGTTTTTGAGTGAAGTAGAGTGTCAGCAACCCAGAAGAATGAAAAATAAAATCTACAAAAAAAAGGGGTGAAAAAACTCATAGTCAATGGCCAGTTAACAAGAGGTGGTGTCTTGATAAAACATCATCTAGAAGGCAATGAGAAACAACTCTACTATCCCAAGAATAATCATGGATATAAACAAATTATGAACCCTAATGACGTGATGGGCATTGTGGTGCAGTGGATATCGGCTCGGAATGATAAATCAGGGAACTGAGTTCTAATTCCAGTTGAATTCATTGCATACACTTACCCTTGGAAAAGGTATTAATCCATCTCTTCCCTCCAGTTATGGGTTAAATAATAGGACAGATTGGCTTCTATAGCCTTGGCTGACAACCTACTGCGTGATAATCTTCTGCCCAGTCAGTCATGTCACTTTTGAGACATGATCGCCCAAGCGTGTATCATGTATGGCAATTAACTGACTGAATGACGTGAAGGGAGTTAAGCCAAAAACAATCGACTTCTTGCCTTGTAAGGAGTGGCATGTGCAACAGGCATAACTTGAACCTCATTCAGTGACTGTTAGCACAAATGGCATAAAGGGGAACAAATTCCTCAGAACTGATCCCTCAGCTGGAATGACATGTGCAACAGGTGTCTCCAGAACATTATCCTGTGACTGTTTTCACCAATAACTCTTGATACACGGAATTTAAACATCAACATTTAAGGCATATGCAAAACTGAACAGCAGTGACTTTGTTAGCAACAACCACAGAATTAAATACACACAGTGAAAATAAAAAGGTGTCTGATTGATACTGGATCAAGACCCAAAGAAATGCATTCTGAAATACTGCTAATTATTTGAAAGAATTCTTCTAGTTAAACTGAAAGAGAAGCCTCTCAAAATATCTATTATCTAATCTTATATATAAATGGAACTTTGTGTATGTGTGTTACCTATAGACTCAAATGGCTGAACCGATTTTCTTGAAAATCTACACAGTTGTATTATAAGCATCTGCGAGTGTTTTTAGCTAGGTTTTGTGTCGAGGTACCCCGATAAATATTGAAAATCAATAATCGAAAAAATTGTGTCATAGGAGTGGTCCAATTTTAATCAAATCTGATACACCCATAGACAAAGACATAAGAAATGATATTCGGAAGTTTCAAGATTGCAGTTCTTACAATAGTACAGAAAGTCAATTTATATATATATATATATATATATATATATATATATATATATATATATATATAAGGCAAGATGTTTGTGTGTGTGTTTGTTTATCTGCCTGTATGTCTGTATTTTTTCAGCCCTTTTATTTTAGTTTTTGCTTTGGGTTTGGCTTTAAGTGGGTATAATTGTAGTTCTTAGTCTCAGCCATGATACCATTTACTCAGAGAACTTATTTATCCTTCAAAATTCAGTTTACGATGAAAAAAACTTATTTGATATTGATACCAGGAAATAAAAATTTGACTTAAATCCATTCATTTTTCTTTCAGTCTACAGTTTCACTTTAACTGGAAACAACTATTGCTTTTTACTCTTTTGTGTCAACGTCCAAAGAGTCTGAGATCCAAGACCATGGATTAATTTTAAAGCTTTCATTACACCCGAGCAATGCTGGGCTATCCTGCTAATAGTGGTATATGCACTGACAATACAAAGCACAAAAGAAGAAATTGAATCTTTCTCCTCCATGTTGGACAACATGTTGGCTCAGTGCAAGTCACAAAAAAAGTTAGAAGTATCATGAAAAATCTGAATGGCAAAGTGACTGTGGCAAGAAATGGGTTCAATGGTGCAACAAACAGATAATAAGCAACATCTGGTTTCAAAAACACACAAGATGATTATGGACATGGAGAACCCCAGAAGGTAAAACGGAAAATCAAATCAACAACATAATTATCAACAAGTGATTTAGGAATGTAGTACTCCACTATAAGAGCTATCCAAGTGCCGACTGCAGAAGTGACCACCTCCTGGTTATATGCAAACTTGGGTTTAAACTTTGCAGATTGTAGAAACCTAAAACTGCACCAAGAATGCAGTACAACAGATTTGGGGAATGACCTGAACCTGCAAGAAAAATATACAGTGTGAAAAAAATAGAAAGATCAAATTGGAAATGGAAGCTCGAAATGATGCACTAAGAGAAGCTCTAGCGACATTAGCAAGCAATATCATCTCAAAGGAAAACAAACATAGGAGGAAAAACGAGTAGTTCATTGATGAAATTCTTGATGTGATACAAAGGACAGAAAAAGAAGCCAAAATATGGAATGGAATACAGAATACTACAAGAAAATAAGGAGCAAATGCAGACAGGCTAAAGAAAATTGGCTCAATGACAAATCTGCAAAACAAATTAAGATATGCATAAAAAAATAGAAGAATAGGTTGTTGGTTGTTTTGTATTATTGGCATATCAACCTCGGCGGGTCATTTATTGCTAACTAAATTTTATTTATTTATTGCTGGTAATACCTTTTTCTTTCAACAATTTATGTTGTTTTTATATAAGTTTTGTGTCTAATAATATTTTTTCTTTACTTTATCAAGATTCGCTGGGATTTGTTTTTAAGGGCAGGGTCCCCACGTCCTACCCTGTTATTTAACCCATAACTGGAGGGGAGGGACGGATTAATACCTTTCCCAAGAGTACCAGTGCTTAAGTGAATGCAGGGTATTCAACTGGAATTTGAACTCAGCTCACCGATTTCTCTTTCCGAGCCAATATCCACTGCACCACAATGCACATCCGTCACTAAATGCTTACAGCACCTGGTATTCCCAACCAGTCACCCATCTAAGTACTGACCAGGCCCAATGTTGCTTAACTTTGTGATCGAGCAAGAACCGGAATAATCAACGTGATATGGCTGTAAGCCAAAAGAATAGGACAAGATGAATAAAATCCAGGGAAGAAATTTTATTTTATTTTTTTTATCATATCACTCCGAGCAAGGCGGTAAGGCCACTGGTGTGCAGGGGGCTATGTAAGAGTGAATAGATTGGAAAAGAGAAAGCTGGAAACCACATCCTAAACAAGGAACAAGGAATGAGCCTCTACACCTGTTCAATAGACATGGGTAGAGTGTGAACTGGGCGATAGTTCAGTCTATCTACTCCAATTGAAAAAATAAAAATAAAAAAGAAGAGTGAAAAGATTGGAAAAGAGAAAGTGCTCATATTAGAGAAAGAAAAATTATTTCAGCCATGGAATTAATAGATCTCTTCCAAGACAAGAGAAAGCAACCAACAATAAAGAGAAATCGGTGAGCTCAGTTCAAATTCCAGTTGAATACCCTGATGGACCAGAAATATTAAAAAAACCTAAATGGAAGCTGCACTAACAAAGTTGATCAGAAACGAAGCAGCAGGAGCGGACATTATTGTCACAGTGTCGACAGCCTGAGATGATTTCCGTGTACACAGGATTACAAAAATAATAAATCAAATTTACGACAGTGGAAATATGCGAAAAGACTTAAGCAGATCAATTTTTATAGCACCATCTAAGAAGCCAGATGCAAAGGAATGTGAACTCCACCAAATAATCAACTGAATGAGCTGCATAACAAAACTTCTCATCCAGATTCTAATAAACAGAGCAACAGCAGATATAAGACAAGAACAGTGTGTGTTTGTCAAATACACTGGAACAAGAAATATGATATTTATGCTCACAATGTTAGAAGAGCAATACGAATGCAGAAAGTTGTATACTTGTGTTTTCTAGACTACATAAATGTTTTAGACAAAGTACACCATAGACTTGTTAGAGATGCTCAGCAACCTCAACATATTTGGGAAAGAGATTAGAATTATCAAGAACCTATAATAGCAGCAAACTACCTGCATAGAGACAGGAAGTGAATTCAGCATATACACAAAAACAGAAAGAAGTGTAAGACAAGGATGTGTCTTCTCACCAGATCTATTCAACCTGTCTAATGAAACAATTCTGAGAGAGCCAAAAGTCCTGGCAGTATTTGTCATTGGTGGCCACAATCTGAATAATATATAAGACAAGGATGTGTCTTCTCACCAGATCTATTCAACCTGTCTAATGAAACAATTCTGAGAGAGCCAAAAGTCCTGGCAGTATTTGTCATTGGTGGCCACAATCTGAATAATATATAAGACAAGGATGTGTCTTCTCACCAGATCTATTCAGCCTGTCTAATGAAACAATTCTGAGAGAGCCAAAAGTCCTGGCAGCATTTGTCATTGGTGGCCACAATCTGAATAATATATAAGACAAGGATGTGTCTTACCAGATCTATTCAACCTGTATAGTGAAAGAATTCTGAGAGAACTAGAAGTCCTGGCAGTATTTGTCATTGGTGGCCACAATCTGAATAATATCTGATAAGCAGATCATACAGTGCTGATTGCAGACACAGAAAGGAAAATACAGGACCTCCTACAAAACATAGCAATGGAAATTGAAAAGAAAAGGGTAAAAATAAACTTAAAAAAAAACCAGCTTCATAGTCATTGTTGAATATTAGTTAGTTATAGGTGATTTGCCACACAAATAGATTGGTATAGTCACTTTAAATAGAAAAAACCCACTGAGTGATCTAATGGAGGGATAATGGAGAAAAAGTGTTGAGAGCAACAAGTGACAGGGGCAAGTGCAAGTCCATGATCACCTAGGACCTGAATGATGTTTGCCTGTTAACCAAACCACTCACTACACTGTTCTCAAATGCAATCATTAAATGACTTGTTAAGAAACACACATGCAGTTTTGATTTTGTTCAAAATCATCACAAGAAAGAAACTAGACGTTTAGTGTGGGATGATGATTTTGAACTCCCCTCTTGATGAATATGGGCCTGTGCTATAAAAAATGATGGCAATGCTGTCTAAAATGACAGCAACGTATATATTAATATACATATTACTGAGTGTCTTACTATAAGACATAAGATAAAAAGCAAATAATCCAAACCCCTGAGCTTGACAACAGGGAAATAAATATATATCGAAACACATTTATAAATGGAACTTTGTAGGTGTCTGCGTGTATCCATTACCTATAGACTTCGAAACGACCGAACTGATTTTCTTGAAAATTTACACAGTTGTACTATAAGCATCTGCGAGTGTTCTTAGCTAGGTTTTGTGTTGAGGTACCCCTGATAAATATCAAATTGATAATCGAAAAATCGGGTGATAGGAGTGGTTCAATTTTAATCAAATTTGATACACTCATAGACAAAGACATAAGAAACGATATTCAGAAATTTCAAGGTTGCAGTTCTTACAATAGTGCAGAAAATCAGGAATTAAATTTTTTTATAAAAAAAAGGCAAGATGTTTGTGTGTGTGTGTGTCTGTCTGTCTGTATGTCCTCTATACAAATGCACAAATTTTATTTGATTCTCACCAAACTTCACACAAATATTCTTTAAGCTGAGTTTGAGCTCCAGGACCATGGATTAGTTTGAAAGCTTTCATTACACCCAAACAACACTGAGCTATACTGCTAGTATATATATATATATATATATATACACACACACACACACACACACATATAAAGGAAAACTCAACAAATCATTTAAAGTGGTTATAAATTATAATTCATTCCTATGAACTAAATTAGCTTATTTCTTCAGACCACACTATTTGTTGAATTCAGTACGAATATTTTACCAGAATAAACAAATATTTTAAAATGGAAAGGAAACCAAGTAAACTGATCCAGAACAGAGACTTTGGCCTTATCTCAGTTAAGAATCTTTAAGACCAGGCAAGAGAAGTTCATTGGGCAAAAATAGTGACCATGAAACCATTATACATCCACTCACAAGCACATGAATACATATACACATATAACCTGCATATGAACACACTCATGCACACACACACTTGTATCCACATACACATATGCCCATACAAGTGTATCTGTGCATACATCTACATATACACCCATCTATCCATATATAAATATTGTTTGCACACTCATATAGATATTTATAAAGGCCAAACTTATACTAAAACATATTTACACAAGGATGCTAATAAGCCTCACATATACTCAGAAAATATGCATATATTTACATACCCACACATACACATATATATCTGTCTGCATGTACATACATATAAATTTATCTCTGCGTATTCTTGCCTTTCTCTATTTTTGTATTTGCCTATAAAAACTTATACATGTATATACAAGAACAATGCTAATATGTTAACACATCAGTGTCCACTTTTCACACCAAATGAGGTAACCTACTTCAAATTACATCATAAAAAAATCTTATATCCATATACCAGCATATATAATTTGGGTTCCGATACCAACATGCACATAGATGAGTATAACGGTCAATACAGGAAGGTATAATAAATTACAATCTTAATACAAAATTATCACCAACATGATGCCCCGATATACACAAGAAACATATATATGATTAGGTGCACTCATATACGTGAAGCATACATTTTCTCACAGACGGTACCCAATGAAACCTATTACAAAGTGTAGTCAACAAAATAAAAAACAAACTAAGTGTGTGAACAAAATTAAATATTTAAAATGCTGACAATTTACCTATTGTACCTTTTATTTTTATACATACATATATATATATAGAGAGAGAGAGCTTGATGTAATTTGATATTTTATTGTGGGAGTAGTCTTATTTGTCATTAGTTGTCTTTTTTATTTTACAAGTATGATTTTTTTTTATTGCTTTTTAATGAAGCGTGAATAGGTCTCTACTTAATTGCTTTATATTGAATAGGTGTTCACTTAATATCAAATTACATCTAGCTCCATATAAATAAAAAGGAATCTGGGACATAACAGCAGATTTAAAAAACCCAGCCCTGATGTGTGACAACATCATAATGTTGTTGTCAAGAAACTTTGAAGTCTGCATGAACCTGCTCAGTTAAAGTGATAAATTCTTTGCATCAAACTTATCAATGCTTTACCTGAGTATCGAGCACTTTACAATAAAAAATCTGCTTGCCAAAATACCTTTTATCTTTAAAACTACTGAAAAAAATAAAACCCAACCATCTTTGTGCTAAACATTATCACAACTCAACACTATATGTTTTTTCTTTGTGTGTGTGTGTATATATATATATATATATATATTTAGGCAGCAAAATTCAAACAGGTTTTGTCAAATAAAACTGACAAGGTCTGCCTATTAACCTTTTTATATTGTCTTTCCACATTCCAACTAATGTGTTTTGCATCAGGATTAAAATTGTCAAACTGTCCAAAGTTCACTATTTTTTTGCATTTTTGTTTTCTTTTTTCGTTACTTTCAACTACTCTCAACTGTTCCAGCCATTGTCAAGAATTGCAGAGGATGTCACCTTTAACTGACTTGAATTCCAATTCAAATCCCAGAACATAACAATCACTCACAATTCTTGGCAATGACTGAGACATAAAAAAAATGAACTTTATTAATAATTTTAATCTCGATATAAAACACCTAAGTCAAAAATTGGAAGGACAATATAGAAATATAAATAGAAAATTAATTTTCAGCAACTTTTCTTTCAAGTATCTTTCATTGAATGTGGCTGACAAGGAAGACTTGATTCATTTTTTATTTAGTTTTTCCAGCATCCTAACATTTATTTTTGTTTTGCTGGAGTTAAGGAATGTCATTTTTTTTTTTTTAAGACACCTTACATGCCATTCACCAAACCAGAGTGCCATGAAAAAACATTTATTAACCCATAATTTACTAGAACTCTTAAGGAAAATTTTGGTTGAAAATAGAATACTATATAAAATAACTATAAAAACCATCTTGTTTCTAGAGGCCCTATATATCAAACAATTTGCTTTTGTCACCAACCTTACATTATTTAATGGAGTATTGACAGTTTTTAAAATATAAAGATTCTCTACAATTTCTAGTCACATATACCATGTGAGAACTTGGAATGAACACTCCTTTTTAAAAAAAAACAACATAAATTACTGTTACAATCAAAACATGAGAATAAAATAACAGCAATAGGGACATAGATGCCTTGAAAATGGCCTGAGAAATGACTGAAAGTTCTTGTGAGGATAATTATGGAAAAATTTTACATTTTTTAATTTCAGCAAAACAGAAAATGTTAAGATGCTAGAAAAACTAAATAAAAAAAATATTATGAAAATTTTTCTTGTTGGAAAGAAAACGCATATTGAGAGGAAAACTCAATATATTTGCTCTGGATAATATCCATTGAGCTTTCTATTTTTATCTAATTGATATTTTATATTAATATTTTATATTAATTAGACACAATATTTTAGATTTTCTTTTCTATCTTCATCTTTTGGCATTCTTTTTTTATAAATATTATATATATATATATATATATATATATATATATATATATACTAGCAGTATAGCCCAGTGTTGCTCAAGTGTAATGAAAGCTTTAATACTCATCCATGGTTCTGGAGCTCAGACTCTTTGGACGTTGGCACGAAAGACTAAAAAGCAATAGTTGTTTCCAGTTAAAGCGAAACTGTAGACTGAAAGAAAAATGTATGGATGTAAGTCAAATTTTGATTTCCTGGTATCGATATCAAATAAGTTTTTTTCGTTGTAAACTGAATTTTGAAGGCTAAATAAGTCCTCTGAGTAAATGGTATCATGGCTGAGACTAAGAACTACAATTATACCTATTAGAGCCAAACCTGAAGCAAAAACTAAAATAAAAGGGCTGAAAAAAATGCAGACATACAGGCAGATAAACAAACACACACACAAACATCTTGCCTTTTATATATATATATATATATAATTAACTTTCTGCACTATTGTAAGAACTGCAATCTTGAAACTTCTGAATATCGTTTCTTATGTCTTTGTCTACGAGTGTATCAAATTTGATTAAAACCAGACCACTCCTTCTATAACCTGATTTTTTTCGATTATTGATTTTCGATATTTATTGGGAATACCTCAACACAAAACCTAGCTAAGAACACTTGCAGAAGCTTATAATACAACTGTGTAAATTCTCAAGAAAATTGGTTCAGCCATTTCGGAGTCTATAGGTAACGGATACACACATGTAGACACACAGACCAAGTTCCATTTATAAATAAGTTTATATATATATATATATATATATATATATACACACACATATTATTCATTTTTAAATGAGTTATTTCATGAAATAACTTGTTTAAAAATGAATAATATTTAAGTTCTACAATATAATTGTATTGAACACTTTTTAATACAAATGTGTATTGGTCTAACCCAATTATGACCAAAAACTAAGTAATAAACAATCTATATATAGGCACCATCATCTAATCTATTAGCGTTATGAAGGATGTTTTTTGATCAGCTGAATATGTAGATATTTTTACAGAAAAGGATGGGAAATGTTTTCAATTTCAAACATGCTGAGCCCATTGTGGCCATGTTTATAATTGTTATTATTATGAGCTATCATTTTATATATATATGTATGTATGTATATATATATATATATATATGTGTGTGTGTGTGTGTGTGCGTGCGTATTTAGGCAGCAAATCTCATTTCAGACATGTCAAATTAAATAAATTGCAAACATTGTGTCTGCTTATTTTTAATAAAATTCATTCACACTCATGGATACTCTTTCGCATATTGTAATTGTAAAATGTAAAAAATGAGCCGAAACTCTGACAGATGATTTTATGTTTTCATTTCTCAATGATTCCAGTAATTTCAATCTCCTTCCAAGATCATTAATTTCTTGATGTTCCCAAGTACTTTCAGTCTCCTTCCGAGATCATCTTCAGGGGTGTGAGTTGTGGTAACAAAAAATAACCACAAGACTGTGTTGCTAAAGATTCCTATAAATTTTCTTCTTGCTTCAAATATAATGGGTGACAAATTGTTTAGCGTTCATTAGAACATGAAAATTATCCAAAATAGAATTTTTTTTGTAATTTGATGGTCATGCACATGTTAAAGCATAAAAAACTTATTTTTATAATTTATATATAAAAATAAAATGCAATGTGTGTAAACCTGTTGAATGATTCACATTTTTATTTGCTTATTGATGTTTCTATCTTTGTTTTGATATTTCAGATCAGTAATTTAAGTCATACACAAGAACACATCTTTATTCACCCTTCCACTAGATTTCTTTGCATTGGGTTTCATAAAAGCAAGGGTTTATTGCCAAAATATCAATAGTTCAGTTGAGCTTAAGAAATGCATTCACTTAGCAATGCAAGAGATAAGGCTTAGGATAAATTCTAAATGCAGGAATATAGATGGAGCACATATTGAAAACTTTCATGGTATTTTTGATGCAAGATTTATAAATTAAGTAATAAAAATAAAATTGTTTTTTTTCTTTTTAAATTTGCTCAATTTCATAGAAATAGTTTTGGAACACCCTGTAATTATGTGTGTGTGTACGGCAGTGAATGCTGGACAATATCATCAAAAATGAGGACAAAACTGGAAGTGGCCGAAATGTGATTCTACAGAAGGATGCTACGGATATCATGGACTGAGCATACAAGCAACGACGAGGTGTTAGAAAGAATGGCAACAAAAAGAAAACTGATGCTGAGCATCAGGAAGAGACAACTGAAGTTCCTGGGACATGCAATGAGGAAGGAGAGCCTGGAGAACCTGATACTGACTGGTCAGATAGAAGGAAGGAGAGACAGAGGAAGGCAGCGGATAACATATTTGCAGGGTCTGATCTGGTGGATGACGGAACGGGGGTTGCCAGGAGCAACAGGAGCAAACATACTAAGAGCCACAAGGGATAGGGAGATGTGGAGAGCCATGATCGCCTACGTCCTGAAGGGACAGGGCACATAGAAGTAGTAGTAGTATGTGTGTGTGTGTGTGTGTGTGTATGTATGTATATATATATATATATATATATATATATATAATACAACATGAACAAGAAGTTAGTACAACAAAAGCAATTAACCATGTGTAGAACCATTTACATAAAAAATAATTTAGACCAAGCTTTATATAAATAAGATTAAAACTAAGACAGCAACAGGTGGAAAAATAAACCCTGAAGAATGAGAAAATCATAATGGTGTCTTCACAAATCCTTGTAGTCAGCATTACTCTGCTCAATTAAATGATACACTTCTTTTTTTATTTATTTTTAAATCATTTCACCCCAAGCAAGGCGGTACCACAACTGATGTGCTGGAGGCTATATAAGGGAGTTAAAGTTTTAGACAGGGAGAGAGTGAAGACAAAGATGAACCAGCTACAAGGGGTGAAAGAGAAAGGGCAAGAGAAGGATGTGAACACAGGAGTGAAGACAGTTGCGAAGGTAGAGAAAAAGGAAAAGAACAAGATACCTGGGGTGATGTGGAAAGGGCTGGAGTTAAGTGGATAAGAGATGGGAATTGACTTTGCATTTAAATTCCTGGAGGTTGTAACCATCAGGAAAGCAAGTATATGGAAGGGAGTTCCACAGGTGGGAAGCATGAGAAAAGAAGCTGCTGGAGTAGAATTGTCGTCTGCATTTGGTTGATCTAACTGTAAAAGGGTGGGAGCTTGTCATTCTGGTTGCCTGAGTAAATTCTTGTGAAGAGGGCACCAGTGACCTATGTTCATTAGAGCAGAAGCCATGAAAATATTTATAGAAGGGACAGAGGGTTGAGTTCAAACTCCAGATGAATTCATTATATTTATTTAAGCACAAATACCCTTGGGAAAGATATTAATCTGCCACTTCCCCCAGCTTCAGATTAAATAGCAGGATAGATTCAATTCCTTAGCCTTGGTTGGTAACAAGTCTACTGCAGAAATAAATGGCAACCTACTGTGGGAAAATCTACCCAGTCAGTCATGTCTCTTTTGAGACATGATCGTGCAAGCATGTATTTATGAAGAAAAATATTACCAACCAATATATTTTTGAAAAAAAAAAAAAAGTATATATATATAAAAGCCAAACTAGAGCCAACGGGCCTACCAAGGTTTCACCAAAGAGATGATCCTGAAACCTTGGTAGGTCCATTGGCTTTAGGTTATGCTCTGCTATTGTATTGAGTGCTTTACGTGTTAGGTTTCTCGTCTCGGGGTTTTATCTTTTGACTAGTACTTTGACTAATGTTCAAGTGCTTAGTTGGTTTCTTTTTTTTTGTTTCCATTTTTTTTTTCCTCCGTGTTTATACTCGGTGGGTTTTTCAAGACATGTTTAAAGATAAATTTACAGTTTTATATGTATATATATATATATATATATATATATATATATCTACACCAGTAATAGATCTGACTATCGAAAAAACCTTCTTTACAAAAATATGTCAATGAAATCTGATTTACAAAGTGATTTCTTACAAAGAATACATATTCTCTTCATTCAAATCTATTGTAAAACTCTTACCAGCATTAAATGACCCACTGAGTTGTTGATATGCCGTGAAACAAAATGAACTTGTCCTTTACCTATTAAATAGCCAAATAAATTTAAAATCTTTGGAATATTTATTTATTCCTTACACAGCTTGAAATGGAATAAATCTCTGAAGGTGTATTTCTTATAATCACCTGAGTCAATCTTCTTCCAATCTGTCACGATCAGGGATTATCAGGAAACTGAAATTACAATGCCAAAATCCTATGTAGAGGTGTGTGTAAATGATTTTTTACTCACCTGCTTGGGTCATTCTTGTCTGTCGGCAAGCAACCCAAATTTTATCTCTTGGCCTTTACACAGCCAAGATAAGACTCATTCTAGATAGGAAGTAAAAAAAATTGGCAAGACATGACTTTGTTTAAACAGGAAGTAAAACAAAATAAAGAAGAGGAAACATAGTCTTGTATTAAATTGATATGTTTGATTTCAATGCTTAACATTAAAGCCCATGTCACTAAGACATATATTCACAAACATACACCATAAAGAGTTTGTCACTTTAGGTAAGCATGTTCATGCAGATTTCGAAGTTTTGTGAAGACAACATTATGTTCTCACTCATCAGGGCTGGTTTGCCATTAAGTACAGGATTATCTTGTTTATATAGAGCATGGTGTGATTTTTGCTGGAGTGGTTTTGATTGTGATAACTTGATTTTTTTCTCTTTATTTTTCTATTTTATTTTATTGTACTGTTGTTTGGTTTATTTTCATTAGTTGTTGTCTTTGTCCACATAAATGGGTGTATGCTTTATATTTTGGGTTAGGCTCTTTTGTTGTAGTGACGTCTTTCATTAGTTTGACATTTTTTTAACATGTTGGTATGTTTTGCCATGTGAGGGTTTATTTTTCTGGGTCATGTTTGTATTTTTGTGTATATATATTTGTGATTGTACGCTTTGAGTTTTTTTTGGTTTGATGGTTGTTGTATTTCGATTTTTTGTCATGATTGAGTGTTTGTATATATATTTTATATTTGTATTATTTGTATGTTGCGTTTTTGTTTTTTGTTGTGACTGCTCCTATTTGTTTATATATATATATATATATATATATATATATAAACACAAATTTATAATTATTCTCATTTCAAAAAACCCTCCACGTGTATACATGGAAGGGAAAAATGGTTGTAAAAAAAGAAAGAGTTAAGCACATGATCATCAGCCAAAGTGATTCGAACTGAGCCAGCACGTAGCCCAAAGAAAAAACCTGAGATGGGTAATCACCTAACAAAAAAGTGCTCAATACTTAAACAGAGCAGAATAAGTAAGCTAAACCTAGTGAGCCAACAAACCTACCAAGGTTTCACCTAAGCAGATCTTCAGGGAATGCTGGCTCCATTGCTGGTAAGTGGAAAAAATGCTTACAAATTATTCATAAAATTAAGAATAATTTTTCAATTTAAAAAAAAATGCCATAGATCATGGCCAGTGCTCCTTGAAGATCTGCTTAGGTAAAACCTTGGTAGGTTTGTTGGCTCACTAGGTTTAATTTACTTATATATAGAAGTACTGAAGGCAAGGGTTATGGCAGCATTCATTAAATTAAACAAGGAGACCATCCAGAAAAAAATTATGAACACCATTTTTTCTAGTTGCTAATGAGATACTGCAGCATATTTTTGAAGATCCCAAAAGTTTTTAGCAATAGTCCAATTTGCAATGTAAGTACAATGCTAAATTAGACCCTTACTTTATGTTCATCGAGTTAGCTAAATTGAATCATCTTGTCTGACCATATAAAATAGATATCTAGCTGAAATTTTCATAGTACGAAAACAAAGTTATAACATTTATTTCATAAATTCTTTTTCTGCTTACTGAAAAATCAAGATCATAATGCTACTCTGGATCATAAGGGTGGCAGCTGAAAGACCCTATGTCTGGAAAAAGCACACTGCACCATGCCATACAAGCAGGAGGACCTATTCATGGCTGTCGGACAATTTCTGCAACCACATCACCTTTTACATCTGATCACCCAACTCCCCAGACTGCAACTCTTCTTGATAATTATGTGTGGAGTGTAGTTGAGCAAGAGATCAATAAAATTCCTTAGAACACCAAAGATGAACTGAAGGCAAGAATTCTGACAACATTCACCAACTTAAACAAGGAGACTGTCCAGAAGAGATGCAGCAGATTCCAGAGAGCATGATTGAAGACAATGGCAATTGTATTGAATAAATTTACTCTTTTAGTATTTCAAGATATTTTGTGTAATTTTGGCAAATATATCTGTTAAAATGAGATGTCAGTATTATTTTCATTTTTGCATAATTTAAACAATTCATCCATCATACCCTGTATATTTACAAATTCTTTATCACCAATATTAAATATTTTTCACATAAATATATAATTCCCAATTTATATATATATATATATATATACACCAATTTAATCATATAAATTGCCTGCCATTATTTTCCCCTCACAGTGGCCATGAGTTGAACCATTCTTGTTTCTGGGAATGATTGATTCACTTCCTCATATAAGAGAATAAATTGCTTCAAGACTGAATTGTTAGAGTAACAAAACCAACTAAATAATCACAGACAAGAAAGTGTATTATGTATATTACTTATGTCAGTATAGACTCTCTGGAATTTACTTGTTATATAAAGATAAGTAAAAACATTAATCTTCTTCTGTGTAAATCTGCCATATTGATCCAGTGTCTACACAGTAATGCACTCATCTCAGCTTTGCTTCAAATTTCAAACTTGACATAATATTTACAGCATTCTGGGACATTATCAAAGCTTCACTCGCATTTCTGTCTGAAGAGTTAGCAAGAAGACATAATCTGGTATGTTTATTGTGAGTCTGATCCTAACTGAGTGCTTAAGGAAGGTTTAATTAGGATTTAGTTATTTGCAGTTCAAAATTACTATGGAATAAGTTTGGTCCTCATTGAGTGAGTGCCCGTATGTTCTTATGACAGACTAAGGAAGGCTTTTGAATTTAGGCATCTAGCAGTTCAGAATTTTTTTTTATAATCATTTCACCCAAAGCAAGGCAGTATTGCCACTAGTGTGCAGGGGGTTACAAGAGAGGAGACCAAGAAAAAAGAGGTACAAGATACAGAGATTGTTAGAGAAAGAATAAGAAAATGATGTAAATACCGGTGTGCAGGATATTATGCGAAAGGAGAGAGAAGGAAGAACAACAAGTACAGGGGTTTGCAGGGAAAGGATAGGAAGGTAGTAGAAATAAAGGAAATAAAAGATGGTATCTGACATTGCACTTAAACATTTGCAGATTGTAGCTATTAACAAAACAAGTCTATGGGAAAAAGTTGCACAGACGGGAAGTGTGGGAAAAACTGCTTGAGTAGAAGTGGTCATAACACTTGACTGTTTAGACTGTAAAAGTGTGGGACCTAGTTGCCAATCTAGTAGCTGGTGTAAATTCACGTAGTGGAGCACACCTGGGAGATAAACTTGTCAGAACAGAAGCTGTGAAAATATTTGCAGAAAAGAGAGGAAAGCCACATCCCAAAGGTGAGAAAGTGACTGAAGTTGAGCTGCCAAATCTGGATTGATTACATTGCAGATACACCTTGGAATTCAGTCAAGAATCCCAAGATGAATAGCAGGAGCACCAAACCAAATATGGCAACAGTATTCAAGGCACATACAAATGGTAAATTTGTATATGTCCAAGGTGGATTTTGATGAAAAAAGTTTGCTAGTCCAACACAGTGACCTGGCCTTCCTAGATGTAACTATTCTTTTGATGTAATCGTTCCACTTGAGGTTGACTGAGAGTGATACTGAAGAGGTACAGTGTATTGCTTTCTAAGATATTAGCTTGATGCATACTGGCAGGAGATAGAAGAGTTAGTCTATGGTGGTTAGAGGTGAGCGGATTCATTTTAGAAGCATTAAAATTGATGAGCCGTTTCTTGCTCTATTTCATCACTGATTGAAGGTCCGTTTTGAGAGCAGCAATGAGGTTTACTCTGTCAACTTTGGCAGATTACTTATTCAGATGGGAGTAAATATTGGTGTCATCAGTGTAGATGCTTACTTATTAACTGATGACATCAGGAAGATCATGGTCCTGGGCATGACCTTAAACTGTATCCGGCAGCAAGGTCTCTGATTGGGAGGTTGTGAGGAGCATGGAACCACCTCTTAATTGCTGTCATTCCCAGTTCCACCCTGACCCAGAGTGGTAGAACTTGTTAGGGTCCCAGCTATGGGTAAATAGTTAACTTCCCAAACTGAGGTTAAAATGCTATGGAAGTATTTACCAACAAAACCTTTTTTTTGAATGAAAAATGTTACCAACAAAACCTTTTTTTTTGAATGAAAAATGATACCAACAAAACCTTTTTTTTGAATGAAAAATGTTACCAACAAAACCTTTTTTTTGAATGAAAAATGTTACCAACAAAACCGTTTTTTTGAATGAAAAATGTTACCAACAAAACCTTTTTTTTGAATGAAAAATGTTACCAACAAAACCTTTTTTTTGAATGAAAAATGTTACCAACAAAACCTTTTTTTGAATGAAAAATGTTACCAACAAAACCTTTTTTTGAATGAAAAATGTTACCAACAAAACCTTTTTTTTGAATGAAAAATGTTACCAACAAAACCTTTTTTTTGAATGAAAAATGTTACCAACAAAACCTTTTTTTTTAATGAAAAATGTTACCAACAAAACCTTTTTTTTTAATGAAAAATGTTACCAACAAAACCTTTTTTTTTAATGAAAAATGTTACCAACAAAACCTTTTTTTTTTAATGAAAAATGTTACCAACAAAACCTTTTTTTTTAATGAAAAATGTTACCAACAAAACCTTTTTTTTTAATGAAAAATGTTACCAACAAAACCTTTTTTTTGAATGAAAAATGTTACCAACAAAACCTTTTTTTTGAATGAAAAATGTTACCAACAAAACCTTTTTTTTGAATGAAAAATGTTACCAACAAAACCTTTTTTTTTGAATGAAAAATGTTACCAACAAAACCTTTTTTTTAAATGAAAAATGTTACCAACAAAACCTTTTTTTTAAATGAAAAATGTTACCAACAAAACCTTTTTTTTTTGAATGAAAAATGTTACCAACAAAACCTTTTTTTTTTGAATGAAAAATGTTACCAACAAAACCTTTTTTTTTTGAATGAAAAATGTTACCAACAAAACCTTTTTTTTTTGAATGAAAAATGTTACCAACAAAACCTTTTTTTTTTTAATGAAAAATGTTACCAACAAAACCTTTTTTTTTTTAATGAAAAATGTTACCAACAAAACCTTTTTTTTTTTTTAATGAAAAATGTTACCAACAAAACCTTTTTTTTTTTTTAATGAAAAATGTTACCAACAAAACCTTTTTTTTTTTTAATGAAAAATGTTACCAACAAAACCTTTTTTTTTTTTAATGAAAAATGTTACCAACAAAACCTTTTTTTGAATGAAAAATAACTGATTTAAAATAGAAATATGCTTCCAAACAACCCCCACCAAATAAATGTGCCTTAAAATTATATCAGGAGTTGACCCAAGCTTTGTGAGTGAAATTTGGGTAGACAGAAGCCGTCTAGATAAAAGCCATCCATGTTGTTGATATTATCAGTCTGGAGAAGATAATCCTAGCTTGTGACATCTTTGGAAAGAGCCTGAAAACCATACCATGGGTTGACCTAAGCCTTGTGAGTGAATATGGGTAGATGGCTCCCCTTTGGGGATCCATTGATGCTTGTGCTAGTTCAAATTGCAAGTCATTGTGACCAAGGGTTTCAGTGCCCTAGCCTTGTTCAGACTGCATAACATGCTCTCTCCTGGAAACTATAAATACAGTCCACTAAGCATAGTTGCAGTATAAACCACAGGTGGACTTTGTGGGTGTTCAACAAACAGAAATGTGCAGGAGTAGCTAGACGCTCTGATAGTTATTTTGGGATACGAGTGACCAGCCATACCATACCAATACATGATCACCTAGATCTTGGAAATCCTTACATTAAAAAAGAAAGACAACAAGCCATTATCAACTATATTTGTTTCACCCCAGAACTGAATGTTAAAATGTCTTTAAACTGTGAAGTAATTTTATCACGTGTGTTGTGGTGCAGTGAATATCGACTCGGAATGATCAAAATAAATATTCCTGGCTGTAGGAAAACATGATAATTAAATACTGGATTTTAAAATTCTTTATCTAATTAAAAAAAGTCACTGCAATATTATATTATATTCTATCGTTTAAATAAATCTTAATGCATGATCATTTTAATACACGGTGATTTTTAAGTACAGCTTAGATGTGACACAAAACCGAAAGTGCGGCCACCCAGTGAGGATCGAACTTACTACACAATTGCAACGCTTCTAATAAAATCAGGTCGAGGTGTCCATAGCCACTCAGCCACACGCCCATATGATCATTTCAATACATGATCATATGGGTGCGTGGCAGAGTAGTTAGAACGCTCGCTTCTGGACAATGACCGGGTTCGAATCTCACTAAGCTCGATTTGTCAGGAAGGTGACTTTTTCATGTTATCAGTCTGAACGAGGTGAACCCAGCATGTAGCACCTTTGGAAAGTGCCTGGAAATCATGCCCTTTGGGAATCGTCGTTGTGTTAACTTGAAGTCACAAGTCATCGTGACTGAGGGTTTGGGCGCCCTGGGTTTGTTCAGACTGTTGTTCACGTTAGATAATGCATTCTCTCCCAGAAACTGTAAATAAGGTCCGCTCAGCATAGTTGCAGTATAAACCACAGGTGGGCTCTATGGGTGTTGAACAAATTGTTGAGCAAGTGTCTGCAATGGAGATTAACAGGCCACCCTGTTAGATGGGTATTTTCAAATACGAGTGACCAGTCATATATATATCTCCCTCCTGTCATGCTCATGGAGAGAGAGAGACAAAAGTGAGGAAGCATCAGCTCAGTTCATTCTTTTTTACTATAAGTTATGAAAGCTTTTGTCACGTGTTTGCTCTTTACGTATTTTTTACAGTGCATTCTCCTATCTCTCATTCCCATTATCTGCTTTGTGAGTATTAAATTCTCCAAGCTTTCCTTCCTCATTATCTGTTTCAGAAACTTCAGCTGTCTTTTCCTGATGCTAAGTATAACTTCCCATTTCATTTGCATTCTCTCAAACCTTGTTGTTGCTCACGTTTGGTCCATGATATCCTTCTGTAGAACACCATTTTTTCATCTTTGTGAAGATTGTCCAGCATTTGCTGTCATATAGAAGAACAAGCTAATAAAATAGTTACAAACTGGGCATATGCGCATTTATATCAAACTCATCTGATATGCCCAAGCAGTGAACTACAAATTGCAGATGTCATCATTAAACACACACAGAAGTTTAAAACTACCACATATGGTCTTCTTCTCTTGCTATAAATATATAGAGATTCTTGATAAAATCCCAAAAAGAATTAGCAATGTTATTGGTCCTAACCTGGCATTTTGGTTTCTGCCACTTTCTCATGACTGTAATGTAGCTTCCTTGTAACTTTTTCTATAAATACTTTCATGGTAATTGTTCTGATGAACTTTCCACTATGCTACCTAAACCTTCTGAACTTAAGCACTGCTGTTGTTCCTAGGTCTACCTTGATGCATGGTGGTAGCACCTGTCCCTGATATGGACAAATCATGAACATCTAAACAAAAGTCAACAGTATATTTTTATAATAAAATAACAAATACATTTCTATCGCAAAATGACAATGCAACACTAAAAAAAATATAAAAAAACATTTTTATAGTAAAATTACCAACAATATGTTTTTATGATCTACAAACTATATACTTAAAAAAATATCTTTACCCTGAGAGTAGAAAATTATGTACAAAATATCTGTAGTGAAAGCATAAAATTACTTGCAAAATATTTATAATTCGGTATTAAATAACACGTAGATGTTGATATACCGCTTAATAAATTCAGCCAGCAACTTAAGTGTAATACTAGGTTAGTAACAAGGTCCCATCAATTTATGGTTGAACACTGAAACTAACCTGCTGGATAAGTGTCTGGTGGTATAATTGGTTCTATCCACTACTGTAGAAGAGGATTGATATTACATAATAGTTCAGCACTTTTGAAAATTTATTTTTAATAGTATTTTTCTCTTACTTTGCTTAGTTTTTGGAAGGTAACTTTTGCTATTCCCTTACACCTTCAGGTTTTCAGTGTTATATTTTCTATGTTTTGTTATAATCCTTTCACTCTAAGCAAGATAGTAAATCCATGAAGACGCAAGGAATTACTGAATGTGTGAAAATATGAAAAAAAGAAAACATTATTAATGAGAGAGAATAATAAAAGAACAGGAATTTAGAAGTTAATGTCTGATATTACATTTAAATTTTTGGAGATCAAATTTGATTGGAAAGCAAAGATCTGGAAGAGTTCCATAAGTGAGAAGTGTAAGAGAAGGAGCAGTTAGCATAGAACTTATGGTTACATTCAGCCATTTACATTGTAAAATGAGACCTGACCACCACTCCAGTATAAGGTTTAAGTTTATAAAGTCTAGATACCAAAGAAGAAATTTCATTAGAACAATTGTCATGAAAATATTTATAGAAAAGATGAACAGAATTTACAGCAGTGGGAATGAAACTGAAGCAGAGATGCTAGAAAAATTAAAATATATAATTTCTTAGTTAAAAATATTGTTCATATTCAAACGTTCATTACTGTAACCATAATCTATAATCCTATAATATTGGTTTGTGAATTTCATGATACATTAATTATGAGTTCAGTTTCTGAGCTGGGTACGGCACAAGTACACTCATTGAAAACCAGGCAAGAAATAAGTGAACAGTATTAAATAAGATAGCTCTGGGTATGATGATAGACTACATCTGGCAACAAGATTGGAAGACTGGATGTTTTGAGGAGCATGGAACCACCTCTTAATTGCTGTTGTCCCAAGGTCTATCCTGATGCAGGGTGATAGCAACTAGGGTACCAACTATGGAAAAATAGTAAACCCTTAAACAAAAAAGAAAACACTATGAAAGCATAAAAATAGATTTTTATAGTAAAAAAAATACTAGCAATACATTTTTATAGTAAAAAACATTACCAACCATACATTGTATCTGTAGTTGAAGATATACAATTAGATTTAAAATATACTTAGTTGAAGTAATGAAAATGTTTCAAATATTTAGATTTTAGCATTAAATAACCCATAGATATGTTGCTATACAAAATTAACCACCCACCACTATAATCACATAATCTGTGTGGGTAATTTTGCAATTTAGCTCTGAATTGAACTGATGGGCTACCCACAGAGTCAATATATTTATACTTGTGTGCACGTGTTTAAATAAGTAATTAATCAATAGAAGACATAATTAACTGAATCAAAGAATCAATGCTTATGTAGATTTTGTATAGTAATAGACTTGATATAACATACCTACTTGCTTTACTCTGAGACTGAGTGTTCCTTTGATACATTGAATCATGAAAACATTTTAGCAATTTTTGTCATGAACAGAAATCAATACTAAGGTAATGGAGGATGGCTCATTTTCTGAGTACATCTGACTTTTAGCTTTGTCAGCTAATCCCTGTTTAGCCTGCTCAGCCACATTTTGTATCTTTTCACTTCTAAGAGAGCTACCCTTTAGTTTATATTGTGACTATGCTAAGCAGACCTTAGTTACGATTACAGATCATGCAATTTAATGTGAGTGGTAGATGAACAAGGCCATTGCACTCAGAATCTCGGGCATGATTACTCATGTCTTTGTGTTAGCACAATTGTTAATATCTGAACAGTTTCACCTGCTCAATTTTATTGTGAAGTCTTGGATCAGTTGGTGATATGGTTTTACCTCCAGAATATTCAAGGGTCTTTCATACAAACACAGGCGTCCCTCAAAAATCTTTCCTAGATCTTAGACATTTATGGATCTTCATCAATGATCTTCCTGGTGTAATCAGTTCCAAAGTAAGCATCTGTGCAGATGACACTACCATTTACTTCCATCTCAATAAGAAATCAAGCTCATCTGATATACCCAAGCAGTGATCTTCAAATTGCTGATGTCAGCATTAAACACATACAGAAGTTTAAAACTACCACATATGGTCTTCTTCTCTTGCTATAAATATATAGAGATTCTTGATAAAATCCAAAAAAAGAATCAGTAATGTTATTGGTCCTAACCTGGCATTTTGGTTTCTGCCACTTTCTCATGACTAATTGACAAAGTAAACCTGATTGCTGCTCTTCAAAAGGACCTACAATCTGTTACTGAATGGGCTAGGAAATGGCTCGTAGATTTTAATGCCTCCAAAACAAAGCTGCTCTTCTTTAACCACCTCAGAGAAACTTTCTTCCCTACCATCAGAATGGTTGACGCTAGTCTCCTAGAGAGTGACACACTTCACTTGGCCTTACTCTCTCAAACAATCTCAAATGGAATGACTACATTGAATCCATAGCTGTGTCTACCGCTAGGAACGTTGGGTCACTGTGTCAGGCCACAGTTTTTTTTTGGTTTTTGTTGTCAGAATCCATTTTCATATTTATAAATCTATAACTGTTGCCATATCTGGTCAGGTGCTCCTGCTATTCATCTTGAGGTTCTCAACAAAATCCAAGGAAAGATCTGCAATATAATAAACTAGCAGTATAACCCGGCATTGCTCAGGTGCAATGAAAGCCTTAAAACCAATCCATGGTCCTGGAGCTCAGAATCTTTGGACATTGACACGAAAGGCTAAGAAGCAATAGTTGTTTCCAGTTAAAGCGAAACTGTAGACTGCAAGAAAAATGAATGGATGTAAGTCAAATTTTGATTTCCTGGTATTGATATAAAATTTTTTGCACTATTGTAAGAACTGCAACCTTGAAACTTCTGAATATCGTTTCTTATATCTTTGTCTATGAGTGTATCAAATCCAATTAAAATCGAACCATTTTTTATATTTATCGGGGGGTACCTTGACAGAAAACTTAGCTAAGAACACTCGCAGATGCTTATAGTACAACTGTAAATTTTCAAGAAAATCGATTCAGCCGTTTCGGAGTCTATAGGTAACGGACACACACAGACAAAGTTCCATTTATAAATAAGTTTAGATTTCAACTCAGCAGCTCACCATCAGTCACTTTCTTAGCAACATGATGTGGCTTCTCTCTGTCTTTTCTACAAATATTTTCATAGCAAGTGCTTTAACATGCATTTTTTTCCTGGTTCTTTGACCAGATGTATTTACTTGTGATACTAGATTGGCATTAATGCCCTACCGTTTTACTGTTGAAATAGCTAAATATAACTGCCTCTTCTACTCTAACAGTTTCTTTTCTTGTACTTCCCATATGTGTAACTCCCTTCCATTGGCTTGCTTCCTTGATAGCTAAATTCTCTAAGAGTGTGTTGCATTTTCTGTCTTCTGTTAGAACACTTCCCAGGTATTTAAATTTTTTTACCTGCTTGATTATAGTATCTCCAACCTGAATTTGGCATTGTGGGCTGCTCTTTTTGCTGATGACCATGTATTCAGTTTTCTTGCAATTTATTTGTATTCCTTTCTTGTCATTCTCTTCAGCTATCTTCTGTAGGAATTCTTGTAGTTTTCTTTCCATGTCTGCTAGCAGCACTGTATAATCTGCATAGTTTACAAAATACAAAAAAAAGGCCTAAATTTTAAATCCTGATTTTGAGGCAGGCATATTTTCTCCTATGTGAAGCAGGATCTTTCTGTCCACATCTGGACGACAAAGTGAACCTCGCTGCCGCACTTGAAAGGGACCTCCAATCCGTAGTGACCTGGGGTAGGAAATGGTTGGTAAATTTCAATGCCTCCAAAACAAAGCTGTTATCAACTAACCACCATAGACAATCGCATCTACCTCCCATTAGCATGGGACAGGCTAGCCTCCCAGAGAGTAAAATACTACGCCTCCTTGGCCTTACACTCTCGGCGGACCTCAAATGGAATGACTATATTGAATCCATTGCCAAATCTGCTGCTTTGAAAGTGGGCTCCCTGTGCAGGGCCCAGAAATTTTTCCCACCTGAAACTATTCTGCACATATACAAATCTACCATCCGCCCGTGTATTGAATATTGCTGCCATATCTGGTCGGGTGCCCCTGCTGCTCTCCTTGGGCTTCTTGACAAAATACAAAGGAGGATCTGTAACGTGGTTGATACTGACTTGGCAGACCGGCTGCAGCCGCTCTCACACCGGCATGATGTAGCTTCCCTGTGCCTCTTCTACAAGTACTTTCATGGCTTCTGCTCCGATGAGCTTAGATCACTGGTGCCGCCTAAGCACGAATTTACACGAGATACTAGATTAGCAACTAGGTCCCACCCTTTTACAGTTAAACAAATAAGATGTAACCATAAATTCTACTCCAACAGCTTCTTTTCTTGTGCTTCCCGCCTGTGGAACTCCCTTCCACAAGTCTGCTTTCCCGACAGTTACAATCTCCAGGTGTTTAAATGTAGGGTCAATAGACACCTCCTATCACACTCCCAACTATTCTCACAACACTCTCATCTACCCAACCCTCATTCTCGGTATCCTTACCCGCCTATCACCCACCCTCTGTCATTTCCTATATTTAATCAGCCTTTCTCCACTCTACGTAGCCCCCTGCACAGTAGTGGCAGTGACATGCCTTGCTCGGGGTGAAACGCTTATAAAAAATAAAAAAAATCTATCCATGCTTGGTGGAATGCAATATTACAATAAGCTAGATAATTTTCCTGATTATTTGAAAGCCTGAATATTTAGAAATATAATTTTTGAAAGTAAAATTGTTGTTTCTTGCAGTAAAAATGTGTCTTATATATATATATATATATATATATATATATATATATATATAATCTTTTTAAGGCAATACTAAAATTTTGTAGCCCCAGAAAAATATAGTAAAAAATGATTTTGCTTTTTAAAAACTGCAGTGAGAATTTATCAGATATAACAGCTCAATACTAGATGACCATTATAAGAAAGTCATTGAGCTATAAAACAATTCCTTTTCTTTAAATAAAAAGTAGGTCTGTGACTGGAGATTACATTTTTTACAGATTTTATTTATTATTTTACTTACCATTTATAGATTTTACTTACTTGGTTAAAATTCAATAAATTCTTTTTAAAATGTTAAAGAAAACTTTATGACTCAGATTGGAACTTTAAAAAATTCCTCACTATACTGTTTTAGAGTGTGGAGAACTCTCATTAACCAACGAAGGATCAATATATTGGAATATTGATGGATAAAACAAAGAAATGGTGACTTGGAAGAAAGTCCCAAAGATAATTTTCACTGAAATATTGGAAAGTCAATAGGAAAAAAATTAAAAAATAGTTTGCATTCTCTGATTTTTTTTTTTTTTTTTTTTTTTTTTAGAAGAATTAAAAAGAAAATTGCCAATGAAACTTCAGTGAAAGACAATATCTAATTTTTGGTACTTTCTCTGATTGCAAGTGTTGATTTTTTTTTTATGCAAGAAAGTATTGAGCATTTCAAGATCAACTTAAATATATAACAGTTTATTTTTTGAATGATGAAAACATGCTATTATTTTCCTGGGCAAGTAACTTGTTAGTTACAACATTAGCATTCCAGCCATAATACATGGATTTGAATCTTGGAATAAAATTTAGTATTTTTAAGTGAATTCCAAAAAGACAATTTTTTGATATCTGTACATAGATTTCATCAAGCAAATGTTTCATTTTGTTTCCCATTAAGAGGATTTTGTAAGGACTTAAATTAGTGGTAATTTGAAAGTGCAAGGATCAGTGTGATAGGCATATTTGACAATATGCCTTTCAAAAATTAAAAGTATTGAGATGTAGGAAGATTTCATTGGAAACTAAGAAAAGAGTACTAGATTGTTATGTGATATGTCTTCCTGTATGGCATTGAGTGCTGGACAATCTCTTCAAAGATGAAGGAGAGACTTGAACCAACAGAAATGTGATTCTACAAATGGATGCTGAGGATACCAGAAAATGTGAGCCATGATGAGGTTTTGGAGAGGATGCAAACATAAAGAAAACTTACTTAACATCAGGAAGAGACAGAGAAAGTTTCTGGGATACACAATAAGGAAGGAGGGCTTAGAGAATCTAATACTCACAGGATTAATAGAGGGAAAGAGAGATGGGAATACAATGCAAGACATACCTGATGGGCTTGAGTGGATGACAGAGCTAGGTTTGGGAGAGATACCAAGGTGAAAAATGTTAAGAGGAATAAGAGTAAGTGGAAGTGCATGATTGCCTACGTCCTGAAAGTACATGGCATGTAAAGAATAGAACATATTATGTCCATTTCTACTGAGCTTGCAAAGATATGTGTGGTGTGACATTGTTCTTACAAATGGCTATAAAATCTTTCTGATTGTCATTATTTTTTTTTGTAACCTTGCCAAGGTTAACAAAACCATACCTTCAGTTGCCTTTGTAAACTTATTAGGTTCAATAAAAAACTAAACGTTAATTTTATAACTTTTACTTTAGTAACGTGTAACATTACTTTGATAAATCACAAATACAGGAATAATAATGCCTTTGAACAATACTGTGTCAAACACTTACTTCTTTCCAACTCTACACTCTCTAATCACTCATAAATATATATATATATATATATATCTCCAAGTGAATAAGGAATGAAGAAAATATCAACAACATTCAAAACATTAATTTAAAACAGTGCTCAATATAAAAATAGAGCTATGAATATTTATTATAAATTATAGTTTAGAACATGTACAAATTATAATCTATTACAAAGTGTACATTTTGTTTTGACATTGAAAGGACAATGTCTCAACTGGTAGTTAACTATAATTTATAATAAATATATATTGTGTGTGTCATGTGATTCTAGCAGTGCAGTATGACTAATTTCTTGCGAATGAGGTCAACTGTGTTTATTCCCTGGCGATCTGTGTTCAAACACAAGTGTTGGCAGTGACACATTATTCCTATATAACAGTCTTGGATCGTTATCATTGTTAGCTTTTATCAGACTTAACTTGTAAGACACAATACTTTTACAGTCTAAGCTGATAAATAGAATGACCTTATTTGGATACAAATCTACTTTCAAATTAAATAATTATAGCCCCTTTTGTTTTCCCCTGCAACTGTTTCACTTGTTGTTTTAACATATTTTTCTCACCTGTGATTATTTGTTTTAAAAATGGTCTAATTTTTGTTCTGTTTGAGCAGAGAATAGCAGATGGAACAGTTGCCCATTGAATTTTTTCTGATAAATCATAAGACATAGAAACCTGGTATCCAAATGCCTTGCTATACAATATATGAGGTATCTCAGTAATCTACCATTTTTTGTAACTTGGATTATATTTTCTCCTTTTTGATTTGGTTGTCATAAATAATTGAAGGCCTGTTGTTATTTTTTGGCTTCCATATGAAAATTGTCATTTTTGTATCTAGCAAACCACTTACAAACAATACTCACAGCTATAGCACCATCTCCATGAATGACATATCATTTTTGCTGTTTGTACAGTAATCGTACCTTTTTGTTATAAAAGTACCAACTGAGGAAAATAAAACTCATATAATACTTTCTGGATTTCCTTATTTCTTTCAGTCATTCATCATCTCTTGATTTCCTTTCCTTATTTCTTCTCTTGATTTCCTTTCCTTATTTCTTCTCTTGACTTCCTTTCCTAACTTCCTTCTCTTGACTTCCTTTCCTTCCTAACTTCCTTCTCTTGACTTCCTTTCCTTCCTAACTTCCTTTCCTTCCTAACTTCCTTCTCTTCCTAACTTCCTTCTCTTGACTTCCTTTCCTTAACTTCCTTTCCTTCCTCTTCTTCCTTTCCTTCCTCTTAACTTCCTTCTGACTTCCTTTCCTTCCTAACTTCCTTCTCTTGACTTCCTTTCCTTCCTAACTTCCTTCTCGCTTCCTTTCCTTCCTAACTTCCTTCTGACTTCCTTTCCTTCCTAACTTCCTTCTCTTGACTTCCTTTCTTCTGCATTGCATCTTTTTCTCCTTTACAAATAACTTCTGTTTATTTCTCTTATTCTTTGCTTTTTCTTTCTACTTCTTTTCTTTCCTCATCTTACGTTTTGTGACCTGTCACAACATTTTCAATCTCTCCCATCCACTCACCTGCTGAAACTAGCATACCGTTATGGACAGTACTGTCAGCTATGATGCCATCTCGATGAATTGCACATACTTTTTCCTGCTTGAAGAGTGATTGGTCTTTTCTGGTAATATAAGCACTGGAATTTGAACTTTGCTCTCTGATTTCTGATTCTGAGGTGTTATTCGTTATACCACAATGCACATCCAATCAAATTAGTTTCATTCACCTCAGCACAAATATCCTTGAGAAATATATGAATGTATCACTTCTCCCTCCATCTATGTGTTAAATAGTAGGACTGATTGGGTTCTATAGCCTTGTTTGACAACCAGTTTACTGCAGAAAGTAATGGCAACTTCCTGCAAGAAAAGTTTCTGCCTAGTCAATCATATCTCAAAATTTAATTTTTCTGGATCTTATAACTTTTTCTGGGTCACACACATTATTCTTTTAGTTTTATGGATTACTTTTACTGTATCAAGCATTATTTTTTCATAGACTTTTTGGAATTATGTAGATGAATTTATGGATCATATAGATTTTCTGTAACAAAGTTATTTTTCCTATTCATAGTTTTTATGGCACATATACTATTTTTCCTGTATCATGTAGTTGTTTTTCTGGATGTTCATTTTCACAGACCACACATTGTTCTGGATTACTTATGGATTTTTTTCCTGAATCACAGATTTTTCATGATTTGTCATTTTTGTGGATAATAAATTTTCCTTGATTATATAGATTATTATAGACGTTTTCTGGATCTCATACAATTTTCTGGATTATATCATTTTTATGGATCACAAACTTTACAAAATTTCATAGGTTATTTTTTTATGGATGCAGTTATTTTCTGTTCATGGTTTTTCTGGGTTACATATATTTTTACTGCATCACATAGATGCTTTTTTATGAATTTTATTCATTTTACAGATATAGGATACAAATCCTATATCAATCAACTAAAAAAACACAAATTACACACCCTTAAAATCAAATTCAAACAACTATAACATTTGGAAAAAAACTCAAAGTAAAATTGCACACCCGCAAAAGAGGATCCAAATGGCTAAAAGCTTTTCTTTTTCACAAGTCAGTGTGAAAAGCAATATTCTGGATCCTGATTGGTTAACAAATCGAGAAATTCAAAATACGTCAGTGAAAGTTTTTTTTCACAGCTAAAAAAAAAAATTGTTCTGGGATCCATGTGACCAAAATTCAATATTTAAAGAGGTCCTCTGACGACAAAAGTGTCGTCACTCAAGCAAGCAGTCAATCCCGAGAGGTGTGCAGCATCAGATACACACGGTCTGATAGGTACTGAAATCAAAGAAACCAGTGCCAATAAACTAATCCTTCATCCACTCAACCATTACAAATGGAAAGAAGAGAAACACCTGCAACAGCCATAAAACTTTTCACATCTCTCAACAACCAGAAAGGAGAAGTAACACAGACTTACTAAGTTAAGTAGACTGATTCATCGTTTTACACATTCCACTAAAAATTACTACTATCTTCGTTTCACTCTCTCTCTCTCCCCTCGGGAATTCTCATTCACACTTCTTTTTAACACAATTTGAAATACTTTCCTTTTTCACCTACTTAATGGCTGATACATAAAAAGGAAAGGAACCTTTGTGCTACTACTCTGTTTAATTACAGACTGAAGCCAACACTGATACTCAACCAACTCATGTTCAAATACTACAGACACTTTTATATTCAATGACATTTGTTCAAATACAACAGAAACTTTCATATTCAACCAACATTCATGCAAATATAAAAGGCGCTCTTTTACCAAACAAAAGATATGGAGAACTGTACAAATTGTTTATATCGCATATATATTGGCAAATACAAAATTTTCATATTTTTATACATTTCTTATTGTGTTGTCTTTTCTCGAAACTTGTGTTGTGTTTTTGTGGACCAGACAGTTCGCGTTAAAACCGCCTTTTTAATCTGGGTTGTTCTGGAACCCCACACAGACCACACCTTATTTTATAAATCCTGTAGATTATTTTTGTGGATCACATAAACTATATCTGCTTTTGTGATCTTTTCTCATTCTGGATCTCAGATATTTTGCTGGATTATATATGTTTTTTCAGATCACATAGATAATTTTTTGGAGTTTGCATTGATTATTTTCTCTGAGGATAGTTATTTCCATTTATTTTTCTAGAAGTTATATTAAAACCATCTTATTCAGATTTTTTCATTTTAATCAAATCACCCCGAGCAAGGTGGTAATGCCATTGATGTGCAGGGGGCTACGTAAGAGTGAAAAGATTAGAAAAGAGAAGGCCGGAAACCACATCTTAAACAGGGAACAAGGGATGAGCCTCTACACCTGTTCAGTAGACATGGGTGGAGTGTGAACCGGGCAATAGTTTAGTCTATCTACTCCAACTGGAAATGAAAAAAAGAAGTGAAAAGATTGGAAAAGAGAAAGCCAGAAACCACATCCTAAACAGGGAACAAGGGATGAGCCTCTACACCTGTTCAATAGACGTGGGTGGAGTGTGAACTGGGCGATAGTTTAGTCTATCTACTCCAATTTCACATAAGATTTCACATAATTAGAAATATTAACGTCAATAAGCATTTAAAATTGACATTAAAATTATCTTTTAATTTACATTTTTAACAATTACCAGCTTGTACTATCAGTAAAGTGGTATTTGTTACAAGGACAAGTTTATAAAGAAAATAGAAAAATCTCTACGTGCAGAAATATTTCCATATGCAAAATCTTTTTTAAGAGCATCACTTTGATGTTTCTTCATGAAACAAGGTTCATAAAGATGGCACTTGTTATTAAGACCTCTTAATATGAAAAATTTTCACCTTTTTCAAGTCTCACAATTCTTTTGAGATTTCAAAATATTTCTTACGCTCTTTCAGCCTGAGGTTAAAAATTAAATAAAATTTACAAGCATTATTTCCATGGACAAAATATAAATGTACACATATTTCTGAAGTGCATACACTTGATGATTAATTTGATGAAACAAGTTACAACAATAGGGCCCTTGTCTATACTTCTGAGATGAGGTAGTATTTACATTACTGACACTGTTTAGGCAGTTCTCATTTTTATTAACATGTTTACAACTTTTTGGTCATTGTACACTTCAGCCTTTTTCAGATGCTAGGAATTTTGAACTGAACCATTTATTTTGATCACTGCCATAGCCAGGTATAGAACTCACAACTCTTTGGGTGAGTCACTGAAACTTACACCTATATCTACTGAATCATGTGTCCTTGGGGACCATGAACATATATCTTAGCTGAGTTAAAGGGAGATAACTACAAGGGTCCAGAAGTGGCCTCACATATGGAATGAGAATTATATATCCCAGTGATTGAAATAAAGGGTTCGGTTCAAAATTCCTAGCAGCTGAAAAAGGCTGAAGCATGCAGTAGGTAGCCAAAATGTTGTAGATATGGCACAAAAGATGAGGACAACAGTCAGAACAGTGTAAATAATGTAAGAAAGCACTTCTTTTTCTTATGGCCTATCACATTGAATACACCAGTTCCCGCTCAATCATTGAATTTAAGCAACATTGAGCCTGGTCAGTACTTAGATGGGTGACCACTTGTGAATACTAGGTGCTGTAAGCGTTAGTAATGAATGTGCATTGTGGTGCAGTAGATATTGGCTCGGAAAGAGAAATTCTAGTTGAATACCCAGCATTCACTTAAGCACTGGTACCCTTGGGAAAGATATTAATCCATCTCTTCCTCCAGTTAAATAACAAGGGTAGGACTTGGGGACCCTGTCCTTAAAAACAAATCCCAATGAATCTTGATACTCGAAAAGAAAAAGTATTACAAGACACAAAACTTATATTATAAAAAACAATAATAAATTGTTGAAAAGAAAAAGGTATTACCAGCAATAAATAAATATAGTTGGCAATAAATGACCTGCTGAGGTTGATATGCCATAAAAGCAGAACAAACAACCAACCAACCAACTTTTTCTTGCCTTTTTGTTTGAATCATTTCCCTCCAAACAAGGCAACAAAGCAGGGGGTTAATGAAAAAGAAAAAAATTTGTTTTATTGCAAGGCAGAAATGCCACTGGTGTGAAGGGGGTTACAGTTAGAGAATAAGAAAGTTAAAGGTGATGTCAAAGAAAGAATAAGAGTTGAATGAGAAATGAGTAGGTAAAAGATGGCAAATAACATTGCATTAAAACTTTTGGAGATTTTGGCTATCAGAGAAGCATGCAAATGGAAGTGAGTTCCACAAATAGGAAGTGTGAGAAAAGAAACTATTAGAGCAGAAGAGTGTGTTAACTATTTCGATGGTGAAAGGGTGGGACTTAGATGACAATCTAGTAGCACAAATAAATACATATGGTCAGGGTACTGGAGGGAGAGTTACAAATAAATAAAAAGAAGGATACAAGAAAAAAATTAAGGCATGAGAGCATTAAAAGAAAAAATTTAAATGGAAGATAATGACTGACATTGAAGTATGAATTTTTGAAGATCAAACTCAACCAGAAAACAAGAATTCAAAAATGTTCCACAAGCAAGAAATGTGAGAAAATAAACTATTAGTATAAAATTGATGATTACATCTTGCCATTTTAGTGAGTGATGAGAACTTGCTATTAATCTTGTATTGTGCTAAAATTCATAAATTCTGTGTACCTTAGACGAGATTTCATGAGAACAAGTACCATGAAAATATTTATAGAAAAAAAACGAGAAAACTGTCATGACAGTAGAAAAGTGACTGAAGCTGAGATGACAGGTCATGACCAATGACATTGCAGATGTGAAGTTTATCAGGGATTTCTAAATATCTCATCATCATCATTCTGCGGCCTTGGCCGAGATTCAAAATCTTGTCAGTAGCTGAATACTTGATGCTTTGCTAGAGCTACCAAGGGTGTTTTTATCGTGACACCATCACTAGATGGGTTGCCTACCACGGCTTAAGAGAGGCCCATTCACCCTCATTGAGAGAAGGATATCCTGCGCCAGTTTTCCAACCTGGTATTTTTTACAACCTCATGGTAAAAAAAAAGGTATTATACATAAACTACTGCTTGTAGAAAACAGTAATTTTTTAAAGGATTTTTTTTTATTATGTATAATATCTTTAATGATCAAGAGGAACAGGTGTTGCTACCGACGTTATAATAAAAAAAAAAATCCTTTCTAAATATGTAGCAAGAGCACCTGACCAGATGTCACAGGAGTATTCAAAGCATGGATGATTGGTTGACTTTTAAATATGTGAGATAGATTCAGATTAGAAAAATTATCTAGCATGACACAGAGAACCAACTTTCCTAACATCAAACCAAACCACTTGTATGACAAATTTCATGTTTGTAAAAAAATGTTAGCCTGATATGGTGCAACCTGTCACTGTCTGGGAGGTCAGCATCAGCCATACTGATGAAAAGCAGAAAGGATGGCATCTTAATATCTGAGATCTTCACCTTTTTTAAGTTTCAAAGATTTTTGAGATTTTAAAATCTTCTTGCACTCCTAAGGCTTAAAATTATAGATTAAAAACAATAGATATAGTTTGAAATGGACAAGTTTAATATTAAAATGTGTATAGAACAAAATATAAAAATTTATCAAATGTCAAAATCAAGAGGTTTTCTCTGTCAGGTTTGCTTGCCTAAAAGACTCTCCAATACATGTGAAAGGAATTGGTCAGGCATTATGGTGCTCATGAGACTGATGATTATGATGAGGTCAAAATTAAAAGTCTGTCTCAAGATATTATGATGTTGGTGGCTGTTGTTTTTTTAATCTTTTCAATTCAAGTAAGGCTATAAAGCTTCTAAATTAAAACAAGGAATTATTGATTGTAAACAGTCCTGTGTATGATGACATTCTATATCTGGCAGCAAGGCCTCTGATCAGCAGATTGAAGGCTTTGAGAAGCATGGAACTACCTCTTAATTGCTGCTGTTTTAGTTCCACCCTGACATGGGGTGGTAGTACCTATTAGAGTTTGAGATATGAGCAAATAGTGAATTACCAAACAAAAAACTATGAAATTATAAAAATGTTTTTTATAGTAAAAATACCAGCACTAAATTTTTTTTATGTTAAAAAAACAAACAAACTTACCAACAATATCTATTTTTAGTAGAACCAGGAACAATACATTTTATCTGAAGTTAAAGACACATACAATTACATTCAGAATATGTTTCGCCAAAGTCATTAAATTGTTTAAATTATATTTTGGCATTTAATGACTTACAGAGGTTGATAGGTTGCTACACAAAATCAACCAACCAACCAAACAACAAATATGGAAGAACTTTTTCATGACATAAATCCATACAATATCCAACAATTTCATAAAGAAATAAGACTGTATTCTAAAATATTACTTTAACAAAAGTACACCATAAAACACATATCAACACTTCTTGTAATCTAATCCACACAAACATATGCACAAAAGCTGAGTATTATCTACTATTTACATTGTTTGGACTATTGTTCTCACTTTTATTGCCATGTTTACAACGTTTTCACCATTATACACTCTAGCCTTCTTCAGGTGCTAGAAAATTTGAACTAAACCCATTATTACAATCACTGGAGTATATCATTCTCATTCCATGTGCAATGCCACTTCTGGTAGCCATATAGTTTCCTCCTTTTAACTTAACTCTCACCCCAGTGATCGTAATAAAAGGTTTAGTTTGAAATTTCTTGCACCTGAAGAGGGCTGGAGCATACAATGGCCTAAATGTCATAAACATTGCAATAAAGATGAGGACAATACTCCAAACAATGTAAATAGTGTAAATATTGCCTCCTCTAAGAAATATAGAAATACATCATCTACCATATATTCAAGTGTGAAAGCAGAATAACATACTTTTATTACTTCAAAGCTCCCAAGAAAAATACGTTTCTGCATTAAATGACCCATAAGAAGTTGATATGCCATTAAATATGAAAATCAATCAGAGTGTGAAAATATTGGAGAAAAAAAAACATTATTGAGAGTGGTTAATAAAAGAAATGCAATTCAGGAGACAGCAGATGATGATTGACATGGGATTTAAAGTTTTTTTGTAGTCAAAATTAACTGAAAAGCAATAAGTCAGACGAGAGTTACACAAGTGAGAAATGCGACCAAAGAAACTGTTAGCACAGAACTTACGATTACATCTATCCATTTCAGCAGTAAATTGATGAGGCCTAGCTACAAATGTAAAATTTATGAAGTAGAAGTACCAAAGAGGAAAGTCCATGAGAACAATTATGAAAATATTTATAGAAAAGGTACAGAGAAAATGTGTTATGATAGCAGAAAAATAACTGAAGATATGTCAGGACTGACAATATTGAATCTTCTTGTTTGGATTTTAATAAGAACCTCAAAATATATAGCAGAATCACCAGGTCAGTTGTGGCAGCAATATTCACTGCTTTGAAATTGACTTTGAAATGTGATTTATGCTTATATTATTTTTTTATTTTAATTTCATGTCAATTTGGATATCTAATTTGAGATTCATTTGCTGTTTCTGGCTTCTTCTTCTTTTTATGTGCCATGTTCTTTCAGGGTGTAGGCAATCATAGCTTTCCACATCTCCCTGTCCTTGGTGGCTCTTAGTACACTTTCTCCTGTTGACCCATGCAACCCTCGTTCCATCATTCACATGATCAGGTCCTTCAAATATGTTATCTGCTGCTTTCTTTTCTCTCTTTTTCCCTCTATCTGGCCTGTTAGTAACAGATTCTCCAAGCCCTCCTTCCTCATTGCGTGTCCCAGGAACTTTGTCTCTTCCTGATTCTCAGTATTAATTTCCTTTTTGTCTCCATCCTTTCCAAAACCTCGTCATTGCTCACATGCTCGGTCATGATATCCGCAGCATTCTTCTGTAGAACAGCATTTCAGCTGCTTCAAATTTTTTCTTCATCTTCAAAGATATTGTCCAACATTTACTGCCATATTGAAGAACCGACATCATATAGCAATCCATTACTCTCCTCTTTGTTTCTAGTGAAATTGTCCTGTTTCTTAATACTTTACTCAATTTCTGGAATGCTTCATTCGCCATGCCAATTCGGCTTCAAATCTCAGTGTCGCACTTTCCGTCTTCTGTTAGAACACTTCCTAGGTATTTAAATTTGTGTACCTGCTTGTTTTTACAGTCCCCCACCTGTAATTGGCATTTTGGGCTGCCGTTTTTGCTGATGACCATGCATTCGGTTTTTTTGCAGTTTATTTTAGTCCTTTCTTGTCACTCTCTTCAGCTACCTTCTGTAGGAGGTTTTGTAGTTTTCTTTGTCTGCTATCAGCACTGTATCATCTGTGTACCTTATATTGTTTAAATTGTGGCCTCAGATGACGAATCCTGGCATAACTTCTAGGGTTAAGAGAAAAAAAACAATTGGGACAGAAGCAGCAATAAAGAAAAAAATGTTTGTTTGGCTATCTTTTTAGTTTGACCTCCATTTACAAGGCCCTACAGTCTTGGCCAAAGATAACAACTTGAATGAAACAGTTGACTAAAGTTGAGTTATTCTTCCACACTTCTCACCAGTTGAACTCTCTTCCAACTTCTTGCATTTCTTCTTTTATCTGCCATGTCCCTTCAGGACGTAGGCGATCATGGCTCTCCATATCTTTCTGTTTCTTGTTCTTCTTAATATATTTTTTATTTCTTCCAAACCCTGCTCTGCCATCCATTTGTTTAAGCTCATCAAGTGTGTTACATGCTGTTTACCCCCTGTCTCTTTTTCCCTCTATCTGCACTGTATCAGATTCTCCAAGCCCTCTGTCCTCATGTGTTCTGGAAACTTCAGCTCTTTCTTTTTGATGTTAAGTATAAGTTTTTTCATTTCCATTCTCTAGAAAACCTCATTGTTACTCACATGTTGGGCCATGACATTCTTCTGTAGAACCACATTTCTGTTGCTTCAAGTCTTTGAGGAAATTGTCCAGCATTTGCTGCCATATAGGACAGACACATAACAGTCCAGTGCTCCTTACTCCAAAATTTAAATGCAACGTCATTCATTTCTGAAACCTGTTCTTTTATTGTACCATTCTCCTCACTAACATTTTCTCATTTCCTTTCACTCTCGGTAACCCCTTGCATCTTAGTAGCATTATCACTTTGCTTGGAGTGAAATAATTTTAAAAAAATGTCTGAAATAGTGATGCAATCTCATTACAATATTTTGACAAGTTCACCTTAGGTCTCATTGAATAATCAGATCACCATAATTGAATGATTGTTACTACTTGATCTCTTGTTAATTATTTATTGAAGGCAGATCTAGCTCAATATTAGGTGAGGTTATCTTATGTAAATTAATAATTGTTATTCTCTAGGTTTCCTTTGAATTCATAATAATTATCAGCACTTTACATGTGTTTATTAATTTGACTTTTCTATTAATATTTTCATGACAACTGCGCTGACGAGCTATTTCCCCTTGTGCTTTGTCCATGTGAGTGTGCTATTTGATTGGCACCTGGGTTCTACCCTTTTACCATTGAAATATTTAAGCCACCACTTGATCAGTTTCTTTTCTTGCATTTCCCCCCTGTGGAACTTCCTTCTGTTTACTTGTTTTCCTGATAGCTACAATCTTCAAAATTTGAACGCAATGCAAATCCCATCTTCTTGGATCCCATTCATCTTTTATTCTTTCTTCACCTTCTGCCCTCAGTCTTTTCTTTCACTATAACTCTGTGTGTTCACCAGTGGTGGTCCCACCAAGCTTTGGGTGAAATGATTAAAAAAAAAAATTGCATTTAATCAACTGTTTTATTAAGTCATTATCTTTCTCCAGACTGTTTGCCCTCAAATTGGTCATTAAACGCCTTTTAAAAAGTGGGAATCCATCTCTTCTTCAAATTAGTCGCCAGTTTTGAAGAACAACAACAACATTGGACTCAAAAGTGGTTGGGTATGGTGCTTTTAGCAGCTTACCATTAAAAACCTACCTGCTACAGAAATGAAAGTAAAAAACACCTTCGGTAGTGAAGCTGTGACACCTTTTCTTCCCAGAGCAGATTGTTATTTGAATATCATAAAAAATAAAACTGAATGTATTGTAATCAACAAAAAGAAACCCCCAAAATGCCAACAACAGGTTAGAGAAACTAAAATAAATCAAGTGAAAAAATTTAAATACCTGGGAAGCATGCTGACAGAGGATGGAAAGTGTGATGCTGAGATCCAAAGACGTATTGGCATGGCCAACGACTTATTTCCAAAGCTAACTAGAGTATTGAGAGACAGGAAAATCTCATTGGAAACAAAGAAGATAGTGCCGGATTGCTATGTAATGTCTGTTTTTCTGTATGGCAGTGAATGTTGGGCGATCCCTCGAGGATGAATGATAGGCTTGAGGTAGCAGAAATGTGGTTTTATAGTAGCATGTGAGGATACCATGGACTAAGCATGTGACCAATGATGAGGTATTGGAGAGGATGGAAACAAGGATAAAACTCATACTTAACGTAAAGAAAAAAGATGAGTTTTCCTGGGACATGTAATGAGGAAGGAGGGCCTGGAGAATTTAATGCTCACAGGAAAGAGGGACAGGGGAAATCAGTATGAGACCTACTTAATAGACCTGAGCAAATGGATAGCAGAGCAGGGTTTGGGAGAGATAGAAAGTGGAAAAATGTTGAGTGACAAAAGACATAGCCAAGTGTAAGCCTATGATCACCTATGTCCTGAAGGAACACAGCACATGAAGAAGAAGAAATAAAAAAAAAAATTATTATTTATTTATTTATTAGGATGGGAAGAGAAAGTCTTTATTTTATATTCTATTATATATTTGCATTTTCATTTGAAGTGACAGCAAGTCTCTGAGATACAATTGATTTATAGTCAATCCCATGTCATCACCATGTGGTAAACAGAATGTTTTCAATGGTGGAAGCAGTTGAAGGACATTTAGATGTGGGGTCATCTTCAATACTTCCCCTCCTAAAGTCAGCTGCACAGTTCATCACTTAATGTAGTAATCATGTCAGTATGAATATCCTTGGGAGCTAAACTCATTTTGTGCAGGTACTTGATAACACCCTAATGCTGAATTATAATCAATTACCTGTCATCCATCACCAATTGTAATTTGGCGAAAGATATACTGAAGGCAAATCTAACACAATACTAGGTGAGGTTATCTCATTTAAAATTATTAGCTCTTATTCTGAGATGTTCTCTAAAGTCATCCTTTTTCATTACATTGAATACGATTGCTTATTGAAGGCGGGCCTAAATCTAATATAAAGTGAGATTGTCTTAAATTATTACTTGTTATTCTGAGATGTTCTTTGAATTCATTCTTTGTCATTACATTGAATACAATTGCTCATTGAAGGCAGGCCAAATACAATTAAAAATGAGGTTGTCTTATTTAAATTATTAGTTATTATTTTGAGATGTTATTTGAATTCATTCTTTGACCTTGTAATTATCAACACTAATATGGGCGAGTGGCAAGAACATTTGCATTCTGACCATGACATTCTGGTTCAAATCTCACCATAACTAATTTGTCAGGGAGATGACTTTGTGATATTATCTGACTGTAGAGGGGACTACAGCATGTGGCACATTTGAGAAGTGTTAGGGTTCATTAAAGTATTGAGTGAAATTGGTAAAAACAACTATTCAATTTCAATTGTTAGCATGAAGTCACAAATCATGATGATCAAGAATTTGAATATTCAAGCTGTTGATCATGTTTAGCGTGAAAGGAAAGACAAAAAATGGGTGAAATAAACATTGTCATCTTCTTTCTTCTTCTTCTAACAATCCAATCACGGTCAGCAAGAAGCAAAAACAATTCTCGAAACCATTCTCAAAAAAACAGCTTGCTTTATACAGCCGAGGACCGACCATAATTTATATGTGGACAACGAGATTTTGCGTTAACTGTTTGAGACCACCTGGCATAAAACATGGGTACCACCATTTTGGTTCTTTTTATTGCAGAGTAACTGGATTCTACACAACACACAGACACATTGGCGTTTTCGAGGTAAGCCATTTTCACAATTTTCCCCACATCATGTCAGTTTATGTTCTCTCTTAGCAACTGTAACCAAGGTCTGCACAGCATAGTTGCAGAAGAGACTATAGGTGGGATCTGTGGGCATTGAACAGACACATTACATGACCAAGTGTCTGCAGCAGGGACTGGCTAGCACCCAACATCTGACATGAGTGCTCAGAAATGACTAGCCGGCCATTACTATTGTTATATGCATTGTTCAGATCCATTTAGTCTCATTTTATTTTAACTATTGTATTCCTCTCAGACCATTTGCAAAGTAAACTGTAATCAAGACCTTTTTTCTTAGACATTCAGATTTTTCTGATCCACCTCCAAGGCTAAGAACCATTGTTCGCTATATTGTTCATGGCAACAACAAAATGGTAGTAACTACAATTGCCATGCAATTCTTGTTTATTGGTTCCAGTTTTGAGATTTTCAAAAAATCTTTTTGATCATCCTTTTCTCTTGAGGGTATAAAAATAATTTAAATAGAATATTAAAAAATTGTAAATAAAAAAATTATCAGCTGTCAAAATTAAAAATCCATATCAATAATGAATAAAACCTTTTAATGCAGTTGCTTATTCTCAGTTATCTTTGAAATGCATTCAATGTTTCTATTTCTCTTCATTTTTTTATAGAGTTTCTGTTTATGTTAATTGGAACAGACAACAGAAATATCATTTGATGCATTAATGAAAAATATTTGAAAAAAATTGTGATCCAGCAAAAAAAACAAAACAAAAATCATTATTACTCTAAAAACGAATCTGCACATTTCTAATCATTTTATGCTAAATCAAATATTAAAACTCTTCAAATCAGTTTCAAATCATAGTTAGGTATTTAAACATTTGGATTAACAATGAGTTTTAGATGTTATGACACAAACCACATTTGAAATGTTGTTGAAGGGGAAATGTTATTATTTTTACAATTGCTGTATAATTTTTCCACCAAATAAATGTGAATCCAGGTAAATAAACAACCTTTAGCTTTCAGGGTTTTTTTTTTTTATCATTGAAATCAGATAAGCAGTCTTATAATATACTCTTAGGTTCAGTCTTTTGAGATACTCTAGTTATGTATTCTGGGGGCCCACAAAATATAATCAACCTTAAATAAATATTATTTCTTTAAAAAGCAAAAATAAAAAAAAAACAGGTAATGATATCAATAGAAGCTGAAATGCTGAAAAATAAAAAGTGTTTTGTGTCAAAGACACCAGTTTTCATGGTCACAAAATATAAAACAATAGGAAAAGGAATGTGGTTTGTAACCCCCGCCCCCCGTAATATAATTTACATAAATATTATTTCTGTCAAAGGCAAAAAAACAAAAAAAAAGAACAGGCAATATTATTTCAATCAAAACTTGAATGCAGAAAAGTAAAAAGTCTATTGTGTCAAAGACAATATAATTTACATTAAATTATTACGTCCAGAAGCGAATAATGCAGAAACAATTTTCAAAAGCCAGAAATATAAAACGATGAGGAATGTGGTTTCTGACTCACTAAAGTCAGTTTATATTAAAAGAAAGAATTATATTTTAGTAAGTCAACAAAAAATTAAATTTTGGTATCAGAAATAATGACAAATAATAAGAAAAGATATGCATGAGGGTGGTTGTGTCAAAGTCAAATAACGGAAAAAAAGATATGCATGAGAGGTGGTTGTGTCAAAGTCAAATGGAAAAGAATATGCATGAGGGTGGTTGTGTCAAAGTCAAATAACGGAAAAAGATATGCATGAGGGTGGTTGTGTCAAAGTCAAATAACGGAAAAAAGATATGCATGAGGGTGGTTGTGTCAAAGTCAAATAACGGAAAAAAGATATGCATGAGGGTGGTTGTGTCAAAGTCAAATAACGGAAAAAAAGATATGCATGAGGGTGGTTGTGTCAAAAGTCAAGTAACGGAAAAAGATATGCATAGGGGGTGGTTGTGTCAAAGTCAAGTAACGGAAAAAGATATGCATGAGGGTGGTTGTGTCAAAGTCAAGTAACGGAAAAAAAGATATGCATGAGGGTGGTTGTGTCAAAGTCAAGTAACGGAAAAAAAAAAGATATGCATGAGGGTGGTTGTGTCAAAGTCAAGTAACGGAAAAAAAGATATGCATGAGGGGGTGGATTTGTGTCAAAGTCAAGTAACGGAAAAAAAGATATGCATGAGGTGGTTGTGTCAAAGTCAAGTAACGGAAAAAAAGATATGCATGAGGTGGTTGGCCAAAGTCAAGTAACGGAAAAAGATATGCATGAGGGTAGTTTGTGTCAAAGTCAAGTAACGGAAAAAAGATATGCATGAGGGTGGTTGTGTCAAAGTCAAGTAACGGAAAAAAAGATATGCATGAGGGTGGTTGTGTCAAAGTCAAGTAACGGAAAAAAGATATGCATGAGGGTGGTTGTGTCAAGTCAAGTAACGGAAAAAAAGATGGCAAAGGGTGGTTGTGTCAAAGTCAAGTAACGGAAAAAAGATATGCATGAGGGTGGTTGTGTCAAAGTCAAGTAACGGAAAAAAAGATATGCATGAGGGTGGTTGTGTCAAAGTCAAGTAACGGAAAAAAAGATATGCATGAGGGTGGTTGTGTCAAAGTCAAGTAACGGAAAAAAAGATATGCATGAGGGGGTGGTTGTGTCAAAGTCAAGTAACGGAAAAAAAGGTATGCATGAGGGTGGTTGTGTCCAAAGTCAAGTAACGGAAAAAAAGATATGCATGAGGGTGGTTGTGTCAAAGTCAAGTAACGGAAAAAGATATGCTGAGGGTGGTTGTGTCAAAGTCAAGTAGCGGAAAAAAGATATGCATGAGGAATTGGTTGTGTCAAAGTCAAGTAACGGAAAAAAAGATATGCATGAGGGTGGTTGTGTCAAGTCAAGTAACGGAAAAAAGATATGCATGAGAGGTGGTTGTGTCAAAGTCAAGTAACGGAAAAAGATATGCATGAGGGTGGTTGTGTCAAAGTCCAGTAACGGAAAAAAATTATGCATGAGAGGTGGTTGTGTCAAAGTCAAGTAACGGAAAAAAAGATATGCATGAGAAGGGTGGTTGTGTCAAAGTCAAGTAACGGAAAAAAAGATATGCATGAGGTGGTTGTGTCAAAGTCAAGTAGCAGGAAAAAAGATATGCATGAGGTGGTTGTGTCAAAGTCAAGTAACGGAAAAAGATATGCATGAGGGTGGTTGTGTCAAAGTCAAGTAACGGAAAAAAGATATGCATGAGGGTGGTTGTGTCAAAGTCAAGTAACGGAAAAAAGTATGCATGAGGGTGGTTGTGTCAAAGTCAAGTAACGGAAAAAGATATGCATGAGGGTGGTTGTGTCAAAGTCAAGTAACGGAAAAAGATATGCATGAGGGTGGTTGTCAAAGTCAAGTAACGGAAAAAAAGATATGCATGAGGGTGGATTTGTGTCAAAGTCAAGTAACGGGAAAAAAAGATATGCATGAGAGGTGGTTGTGTCAAAGTCAAGTAACGGAAAAAAAGATATGCATGAGGGTGGTTGTGTCAAAGTCAAGTAACGGAAAAAAAGATATGCATGAGGGTAGTTGTGTCAAAGTCAAGTAACGGAAAAAGATATGCATGAGGGTGGTTGTGTCAAAGTCAAGTAACGGAAAAAAGATATGCATGAGGTGGTTGGCTGTCCAAAGTCAAGTAACGGAAAAAAAGATATGCATGAGGGTGGTTGTGTCAAAGTCAAGTAACGGAAAAAAAAAGATAGCCATGAGGGTGGTTGTGTCAAAGTCAAGTAACAGGAAAAAAAAGATATGCATGAGGGTGGTTGTGTCAAAAGTCAAGTAACGGAAAAAAAGATATGCATGAGGGTGGTTGTGTCAAAGTCAAGTAACGGAAAAAAAGATATGCATGAGGTGCTTGTGTCAAGAAAAGTCAAGTAACGGAAAAAGATATGCATGAGGGTGGTTGTGTCAAAGTCAAGTAACGGAAAAAAAGACATGCATGAGGGTGGTTGTGTCAAAGTCAAGTAACGGAAAAAAAGATATGCATGAGGGTGGTTGTGTCAAAGTCAAGTAACGGAGAAAAAAGATATGCATGAGGGTGGTTGTGTCCAAAGTCAAGTAACGGAAAAAAAGATATGCATGAGGGTGGTTGTGTCAAAGTCTAATTAACGGAAAAAAAAAGATATGCATGAGGGTGGTTGTGTCAAAATTCAGTAACGGAAAAAAAGATATGCATGAGGGTGGTTGTGTCAAAGTCAAGTAACGGAAAAAAAGATATGCATGAGGGTGGTTGTGTCAAAGTCAAGTAGCAGGAAAAAAAAGATATGCATGAGGGTGGTTGTGTCAAAGTCAAGTAACGGAAAAAAAGATATGCATGAGGGTGGTTGTGTCAAAGTCAAGTAACGGAAAAAAAGATATGCATGAGGGTGGTTGTGTCAAAGTCAAGTAACGGAAAAAAAGATATGCATGAAGGTGGTTGTGTCAAAGTCAAGTAACGGAAAAAAGATATGCATGGGGTGGTTGTGTCAAAGTCAAGTAACGGAAAAAGATATGCATGAGGGTGGTTGTGTCAAAGTCAAGTAACGGAAAAAAGTATGCATGAGGGTGGTTGTGTCAAAGTCAAGTAACGGAAAAAAGATATGCATGAGGGTGGTTGTGTCAAAGTCAAGTAACGGAAAAAAAGATATGCATGAGGGTGGTTGTGTCAAAGTCAAGTAACGGAAAAAAAGATATGCATGAGGGTGGTTGTGTCAAAGTCCAGTAACGGAAAAAAAGATATGCATGAGGGTGGTTGTGTCAAAGTCAAGTAACGGAAAAAAGATATGCATGAGGGTGGTTGTGTCAAAGTCAAGTAACGCGGAAAAAAGATATGCATGAGGGTGGTTGTGTCAAAGTCAAGTAACGGAAAAAAAGATATGCATGGGGTAGTTTGTATCAAAAGTCAAGTAACGGAAAAAAAGATATGCATGAGGGTGGTTGTGTCAAAGTCAAGTAACGGAAAAAAAGACATGCATGAGGGTGGTTTGTGTCAAAGTCAAGTAACGGAAAAAAAGATAGCCATGAGGGTGGTTGTGTCAAAGTCAAGTAACGGAAAAAAAAAAGATATGCATGAGGGTGGTTGTGTCAAAGTCAAGTAACGGAAAAAAAGATATGCATGAGGTGGTTGTGTCAAAGTCAAGTAACGGAAAAAAGATATGCATGAGGGTGGTTGTGTCAAAGTCAAGTAACGGAAAAAAAGATATGCATGAGGGGGTGGTTGTGTCAAAGTCAAGTAACGGAAAAAAGATATGCATGAGGGTGGTTGTGTCAAAGTCAAGTAACGGAAAAAAAAGATATGCATGAGGGTGGTTGTGTCAAAAGTCAGGTAACGGAAAAAAGATATGCATGAGGGAATTGGTTGTGTCAAAGTCAGTAACGGAAAAAAGAATGTGCATGAGGGTGGATTTGTGTCAAAGTCAAGTAACGGAAAAAAAAGATATACATGAGGGTGGTGTGTCAAAGTCAGGTAACGGAAAAAAAGATATGCATGAGGGTGGTTGTGTCAAAGTCAAGTAACGGAAAAAAAGATATGTATGAGGGTGGTTGTGTCAAAGTCAAGTAACGGAAAAAAAAGATATGCATGAGGGTGGTTGTGTCAAAGTCAAGCCAACGGAAAAAAAGATATGCATGAGGGTGGTTGTGTCAAAGTCAAGTAACGGAAAAAAGATATGCATGAGGGTGGTTGTGTCAAAGTCAAGTAACGGAAAAAAGATATGCATGAGGGTGGTTGTGTCAAAGTCAAGTAACGGAAAAAAAGATATGCATGAGGTGGTTGTGTCAAAGTCAAGTAACGGAAAAAAGATATGCATGAGGGTGGTTGTGTCAAAGTCAAGTAACGGAAAAAGATATGCATGAGGGTGGTTGTGTCAAAGTCAAGTAACGGAAAAAAAAGATATGCATGAGGGTGGTTGTGTCAAAGTCAAGTAACGGAAAAAAGATATGCATGAGGGTGGTTGTGTCAAAGTCAAGTAACGGAAAAAAAGATATTTGTAAGGGTGGTTGTGTCAAAGTCTAACGGAAAAAAAGATATGCATGAGGGTGGTTGTAATATCAAAGTCAAGTAACGGAAAAAGATATGCATGAGGGTGGTTGTGTCAAAGTCAAGTAACGGAAAAAGATATGCATGAGGGTGGTTGTGTCAAAGTCAAGTAACGGAAAAAAGATATGCATGAGGTGGTTGTGTCAAAGTCAAGTAACGGAAAAAAAGATATGCATGAGGGTGGTTGTGTCAAAGTCAAGTAACGGAAAAAAGATATGCATGAGGGTGGTTGTGTCAAAGTCAAGTAACGGAAAAAAAGATATGCATGAGGTGGTTGTGTCAAAGTCAAGTAACGGAAAAAAGATATGCATGAGGGTGGTTGTGTCAAAGTCAAGTAACGGAAAAAAAGATATGCACATGAGGGTGGTTGTGTCAAAGTCAAGTAACGGAAAAAAGATATGCATGAGGGTGGTTGTGTCAAAGTCAAGTAACGGAAAAAAAGATATGCATGAGGGTGGTGGTGTCAAAGTCAAGTAACGGAAAAAAGATATGCATGAGGGTGGTGGTGTCAAAGTCAAGTAACGGAAAAAAAGATATGCATGAGGGTGGTGGTGTCAAAAGTCAAGTAACGGAAAAAGATATGCATGAGGGTGGTGGTGTCAAAGTCAAGTAACGGAAAAAAAAGATATGCATGAGGGTGGTGGTGTCAAAGTCAAGTAACGGGGAAAAAAAGATATGCATGAGGGTGGTGGTGTCAAAGTCAAGTAACGGAAAAAGAGATATGCATGAGGGTGGTGGTGTCAAAGATCAAGTAACGGAAAAAAGAGATATGCATGAGGGTGGTGGTGTCAAAGTCAAGTAACGGAAAAAAGAGATATGCATGAGGGTGGTGGTGTCAAAAGTCAAGTAACGGAAAAAGAGATATGCATGAGGGTGGTGGTGTCAAAGTCAAGTAACGGAGGAAAAGAGATATGCATGAGGGTGGTGGTGTCAAAGTCAAGTAACGGAAAAAGAGATATGCATGAGGGTGGTGGTGTCAAAGTCAAGTAACGGAAAAAGAGATATGCATGAGGGTGGTGGTGTCAAAAGTCAAGTAACGGAAAAAGAGATATGCATGAGGTGGTGGTGTCAAAGTCAAGTAACGGAAAAGAGATATGCATGAGGGTGGTGGTGTCAAAGTCAAGTAACGGAAAAAGAGATATGCATGAGGGTGGTGGTGTCAAAGTCAAGTAACGGAAAAAGAGATGTGCATGAGGGTGGTGGCTGTCAAAGTCAAGTAACGGAAAAAGGAATATGCATGAGGGTGGTTGTGTCAAAGTCAAGTAACGGAAAAAGAGATATGCATGAGGTGGTTGTGTCAAAGTCAAGTAACGGAAAAAGAGATATGCATGAGGGGGTGGTTGTGTCAAAAGTCAAGTAACGGAAAAAGAGATATGCATGAGGGTGGTTGTGTCAAAGTCAAATAGCAGGAAAAAGAGATATGCATGAGGGTGGTTGTGTCAAAGTCAAGTAACGGAAAAAGAGATATGCATGAGGGTGGTTGTGTCAAAGTCAAGTAACGGAAAAAGAGATATGCATGAGGTGGTTGTGTCAAAGTCAAGTAACGGAAAAAGAGATATGCATGAGGGTGGTGGTGTCAAAGTCAAGTAACGGAAAAAGAGATATGCATGAGGGTGGTGGTGTCAAAGTCAAGTAACGGAAAAAGAGATATGCATGGGAGTGGTGGTGTCAAAGTCAAGTAACGGAAAAAGAGATATGCATGAGGGTGGTGGTGTCAAAGTCAAGAAGTAACGGAAAAAGATATGCATGAGGGTGGTGGTGTCAAAGTCAAGTAACGGAAAAGAGATATGCATGAGGGTGGTGGTGTCAAAGTCAAGTAACGGAAAAAGAGATATGCATGGGGAATTGGTGGTGTCAAAGTCAAGTAACGGAAAAAGAGATAATGCATGAGGTGGTGGTGTCAAAGTCAAGTAACGGAAAAAGAGATATGCATGAGGGTGGTGGTGTCAAAGTCAAGTAACGGAAAAAGAGATATGCATGAGGGTGGTGGTGTCAAAGTCAAGTAACGGAAAAAGAGATGGCATGAGGGTGGTGGTGTCAAAGTCAAGTAACGGAAAAAGAGATATGCATGAGGGTGGTGGTGTCAAAGTCAAGTAACGGAAAAAGAGATATGCATGAGGGTGGTGGTGTCAAAGTCAAGTAACGGAGAAAAAGAGATATGCATGAGGGTGGTGGTGTCAAAGTCAAGTAACGGAAAAAGAGATGTGCATGAGGGTGGTGGTGTCAAAAGTCAAGTAACGGAAAAAGAGATATGCATGAGGGTGGTGGTGTCAAAGTCAAGTAACGGAAAAAGATATGCATGAGGGTGGTGGTGTCAAAGTCAAGTAACGGAAAAAGAATGTGCATGAGGTGGTGGTGTCAAAGTCAAGTAACGGAAAAAGAGATATGCATGAGGGTGGTGGTGTCAAAGTCAAATAACGGAAAAAAGAGATATGCATGAGGGTGGTTGTGTCAAAGTCAAATAACGGAAAAAAGATATGCATGGGGGTGGTTGTGTCAAAGTCAAATAACGGAAAAAAGTGTGCATGAGGGTGGTTGTGTCAAAGTCAAATAATGGAAAAAAAGAGGAATGTGATGACATCAAGATACAACTGGCCAAAGAAATTGCCAAAAAAATGTGAGTTGTATAATCTACTGCAGGGCAGAGAGAAAATCTACTGTTAGATTCTTACATAAATCTGTTCACTTTTTAACAATTTAATACAATATATGTTCCAAATTCTGCAGAGTAGTTGGCCCTGATTAAATGTAACTGGCAGAAATGCCCAACAAACAGAACTGTCAAAGATAGTCATAAACAATAACAAAAGAGAGAAAAGAATAGGGCAAAAATGATACTTATCAAACAATATATACAAGACAAAAGTAGGCAAAGCAACAGTAATAAGTCAGAAAAGTTTACAAACTAAGAATAGTGTTAACACACAAAGGGATACAGACAAGTAACCACATAATTCTGGTTTCAAGACAAGAAAAAACAGAAATATGACAGATGAGACTGAGAAATGGATTATATTATTGGTTTGGAAGTGTAATTGGAATACAACTTACCAGCATGCTGGAAATGGTGGGAGGCCGGAAGAAAGGTAAAGGAAGCCTTATATAGAAAAGTGAAAGGCATTGTGGGTAGGTGTTTTTTTTTGTGTTTTTTTTAATCATTTCACCCCAAGAAAGGCATTCCACTGCCACTATTGCGCTTGGGGCTATATAGGGGAAGGTAAATAGAAAGAGTGGTTAGATATAGGAAATGTCAGAAGGGAGGTGATAGATAGTTGGGTGAGTGGGAAGAGTGTTTAAAAGAATGGAAGCAAGTTAGTTTGTTAGGAGGTGTCTATTGACCTTACATTTAAACTCCTGGAGATTGTAGCCATCGGGGAAGCAATCATGTGGAAAAGAAACTGTTGGGGTCGAAGTTGCAGTTGCATTTTATCAGTTTCACTGTAAAAGGGTGAGATCTAGTTGCTAATCTTGTATCTTGTGCAAATTTGAACCTAGGGGGCACCAGTGATCTAAATTCATTGGAGCAGAAGCCATGAAAGTATTTATAGAAGAGACACAGGGAAGCCACGTCGCGCCGGTGAGAGAGAGACTGTAGGCGGTCTGCTAAGTTGGTATCGGTCACATTACAGACCCTCCACTGTACCTTGTTGAGAAGCCCAAGGAGAATAGCAGGGGCACCTGACCAGATATGGCAACAGTATTCAATGCCTGGGCAGATGGTAGATTTATAAATATGCAGGATAGATTCAGATGGAAAAAACCTCCGGGCCCTGCACAGAGAACCAACTTTCATAGCAGCGGATTTAGCAATGGATTCAATAGTCATTCCACTTGAGGTGCGCTGAAAGTGTGTTGGGGATAAAAGCAACAGCTTACCTTAAGAGGGGGCAGATTATTTCTTTTCTCTTCAGGAGAACACTGGTTAGCGGGAAGAGGAAAAGTGAAGAGTACATCAACAAGGAATTTAGTGAGGAGTCAGGAATTTGCAAGTTACAAGCTATCTCGGAATCTTGGTGATATGATTAGACCCTTTGATGGCCAAGGAGACATAGTGGCATGGCTTACGAAAGTAAACCCGGTTGCTGAATTGCAGCAAGTGCCTGACCGGGCGAAACTCATCCTATTGTCTCTTGGAGGGGATGCATTGGCTCTCTATCTAGAAATGAATGAAATGGACAAATTCAATTACAAAATAATCGAGTCAATGTTACTTAAGGACTTTACAGATGGGTCTTTTATAGCTTATAGCAAGCTTATAAAGACCAGATGTATGGGCAAATCTGTTGATATCTATGCCAACAACATTAGGCGATTAGCAGGATTAGCGAGATTCATGGGTAGGAGTGCAGAAAGAATTGTGAAACCTGGATTGAATATCAATCGCACTTCATCAGCTGTCTCAAGTAGAAACAAAGGTGATGAGTGAGCTAATAACTGTTGCTTGAGTGTTAACTGTCAACAGGACAAAAGAATCCCAAGGTATAGGCGCTATCGCACAAAGTCAGGCTGCAAGTGGACCAGGAACAAGGCAAAGTGGGAGATTTGTCAAATAATGTTTTTGTTGCCGTGGGTCACACATGTTGAAAGACTGAAGGAATGACCAAGGCCTCCTGTGACTTGCTACAGATGCTGGGGAGAAAGGACACATTAGCAAATTTTATTTCCAGGGAAACAGGCAAGGGGGAGTTACTGTGCCAGTAGCTACCCCATTGAATTAACATTGGCGCAACATCAAAACCTGCCAATTGTAGACGTTGTGGTGGAAGGAACGAAAGCAAAGGCCCTAGTTGATACAGGATGCACCCCAAACCGGGTGACTCCCAGGTTGGTGAGATGTTGGAGTGAGAGAATGCTTATAAAAGCAGTTGATGGAATAGAGGTTAGATGCAGGGGATTTAGAACTGTGACGCTGTCAATAGCAGATATTTAGTTCAAAATAAGAACGCTCGTCGATGGTATTGACAAATTGGGAATTGTCATTATTAATCAAAACCACATCCAATTCAGTAAAGCGCAATTTGCAGCAACCATAAGATTGTGGATTGATGGGGTTCAAAATTCAAGACAAAGACTTTTGTGCTGAATTTGATGGAGAGAAATGGCCAGTCAAATGGTGCTGGACAAATGGACTACTCTTATTGAAAAACAAGGTCAGCATTTATGAGAGTTCTATGCAGGGTGAGGAATGAGTAGCCTTTGAAAAAGAGGTAGACAGGTGGATCGAAGAAGGCATCCTAGTACCCTTGAAGGAAAATTTCCACAGTGGAGTGTTGCCATTAATGGGGGTAACCCAACCAATGAAACAAAGTCAGACCAGTGCTAGACTTCAAGGAACGAAATAGATATATAGCATACCACATGGGAGCTGATGTTATCAATGAATGTGGTGAAACCATGTGAAAGTGGAGACTGATGGTGGGTGCAAATACAATCATAGATTTTAAATCAGCATACCTGCAACTACACATAGTGGAAAAACTGTGGCAGTACCGACTGGTAGTGTACAAAGTGACCACCTATTGCCTAACTAGATTGGGTTTTGGGTTGAACGTTGCATGTCAGTGATACTTAAAACTGTACTGAAAACAAGAAGAGACAATAGAGAGGGCTATAAAATTTCTATATTGATGACATTCTGGTAGATGAGATAGTTGTGTAAGCAGAGGAGGTAAAATGACACTTTGAGAAATATGGACTGGTAGTTAAACTTTCAGAGTTACTCGATGGAGGAGCAGCACTCAGTCTCAAATTGCAGAAGAATACAGTGACTGGAGAGTTAGTATTTGAGAGGGGTAATCAGATTCCACTTGTGTCAGATAAGCTAAGTAAGCAGGAGTTGTTCTCGATCTAGGTGAAATTGGTGGGTCACTACCCTGTGGCTGGATGGTTAGGGTCACATGCAGTTATGTAAAGAGACAAGCGGTAGAGATAGGATGGGACGACTGAGTAAGTGACAGAATGTTCAAGATAAGGGAGATTATCAAGGAAGTGAAGAGAAAGGATCCCGTGCTAGGATGGTGGCATGTACCAAAAGTGGATGAAGGCATTGTTTGGTGCGATGCAAGCAGCATAGCAATGGGAGTTGTATTGGAGACATGTGTCAGAGCAGAGGACGCTGCTTGACTGAGGAAGAAAACTGATGTTAGCCACATAAATGTTGCAGAAGAAGGTGGTGGAGGTGGTGGCTATGGTGTCAATTTGGCATTGAAGTGGTGGCTGAAAAACATAGGGTCCTGGGTATGACGGTAAACTGCATCCAGCAGCAAGGCCTCTGATTGGGAGGTTGTGAGGAGCATGGGACCACCTCTTAATTGCTGTTGTTCCCAGATCCACTCTGACCCGGAGTGGTAGCACCTGTTAGTGTCCCAGCTATGGGTAAATAGCTAACCCCAAACTGGGGTCAAGACACTATGAAAATATAAAAATACTTTTATAGAAATATAATATTTATAAAAATAGACTCTTATAGAAAAATATACACTTTTGAATGAAAAACATTACAATTTTTTTTTTTTAAGAAAAATGTTATGACCATTACACATTTTTGAAGAAAAAAAAATTTTACCAGCAATACATTTTTGAATACGAAACTAGAAAAAATATTCAGTTTTATAAAATAAAAAAAAATTTTTCGTCAAAATCTGACTAAATTAACTTTCTTACGATAACCGAACATTAAAAAAAAACTTTAAACTCTACCTTTTCAGCATTAAATAACACACATAGGTTGATATGCCGTTAAACAAAACTCAAATCCAAAAAATGAAAAAACATAAACGTGAGAACATACTCAGCAACAGTACAGGCATGGGTTGAATTTATAATTACAAAGGAAAGTAGAATATGAATGAAGGGAGCAGCAGAAATGCTCATAAAGTGATGGACTGGGAGTTCTGGGGCACATAGTGTGAGAATTTGACCTACAGATCAAAGTAAGCTTTGTGACATCTGAGACTAATAAGTCTGATGTTCTCACAAGAGTAAAAAAGCTTGGTTAAAAGTACTAATCTATGCAGATGATATATATATATACCATGTACAGTATTGAAACTGAATATGTTAAGACACTACATGAAATGCACTACATAGGTGTAGAGAGAATGCTGCTTTTGGCTTGGAAGGTAAACCCATCCGTCTCTAGAAAAGATGTGCGTGAAGTAGTGCGAGCATGCCAGTATTGCCAATCGATCGATCCCGCACCAACTACACATGAGACTGGTGAAATTCATGTCCCAAACAATTAGAAAAGACTAGCGAGTGACATCACACATTGTCGAAACAACGCATACCTGTTGATGGTAGATTGTGGGCCCAGCAGAATAGCTATATGGCGAGAGCTGAGTAGTGAAACAGGGGCAGTGATTGCAGTTTTGTTGAATGAATTATTTTTTGGAAAGGGGTCCAGTGGAAGAGATATTGATGGATAATAGTGCAGCTTTCAAGTCAGCACCAGTCAAGGCAGTGCTAGACATGAAATATGCAAGCATACTACAGGGCTACATATAGACCAAGTGGAAATGGCTAGCTCAACTGTATATTGAGTAAAACAATACTCATGAGTCACTAATTTCTGTGACTCTAAGTTTCATGTACACACTAAGAAGTTGGTGTTATTGTCTCATAATCCTCAGGGAGTAAAAGTGATGAGATGTTTCTTTTAGTAACATATGACTATTGTTTTACTCTCTCTCTGTTTCTCTAGTTCTCTCTGACATATATATATATATATATATATATATATATATACACACAAGTTTAACCAAGTAGTAAAAAATTTCAAGTTTTTGCTATTACAGTCAGTTAAGTAGATATGTGATACATGCTTGACTGATCATGTCTCAAAATGTTATATATTATCTGATCTTGTGCCTAATTTCATGCAAAAGGGTATTTTTATGAACTAGCAAAAATTCAAGCTGGCTGACAAAAGAAAATATTGTTTTGGAAATAAATATTATTGCATTGAAGGAATGTAATTGTTTTGATAACCAGCATAGCCAAGGTCAGATAATGTAAACCTCGAAGTGGTTTTTATAAACAATGTTACTTGAAACATGACATATGCAAAACAAAATTCAGGATATGTAGATTGGAAGACAGTTAGTAGAAAGTAGAAGTCACACATCAGTTGAGATCAGAAAATGAACCCAGCGATCAACTCCCACACGTGCGTGACTGCTTATCTCTGACCACTCCTCTATGCACAAAATTGAAGAGAATAAAAAAAAAATAGGTCAATATATATATATATATATATATACACACACACACATACAGGTTGGTTGTTATCGTTTGTCTATCAAGGCATTTGTTGTTCCAGTTGCAGTGGTATATAGCAAATACGACAGTAGTTTATATGAGAGATATGACTGACTGGACAGAAGATTTTTCTGCAGTAGGTTGCCATGACTTCCTGTTGTGGAATAGTTGCCAACTAAGGCTATAGAAAAACATCTATCCTGCTATTTAACTCCTAGTTAGCAGTAGTGCCAAATTAATACCTTTCACAAGGGTATTTGTATGTAAGTGAATGCAAAGAATTCAACTGGAATTTGAAATCGGCTCTTCAATTTCTTGTTGCGAGCTGATATCCACTGCACCATAATGCACAGCATTGATTTATATGCCCACAATGTTTAGATAGAGATATATATATAAGAACAAAGATAGATATAAATGGTGTTGACATAAAAATCAATATTGAATCAATATGCAAGCTATCAGCAAATAGGCTTCTTGACTTGAAATTATTTTCTGTCCTTGATAATGACTGAAGCCAATGAAAAGCTCTGCACATTAACAAGTATTATCATGAACTGTGGACAGTGCCTCTATTTCTTACCAACCAAGATACAAAAAATGATTTTTTTAAAGAAAAATTGATAAAAAATAAAGATGACAAACAATTTATATCTAAGAAAACCAATTTCCTTAAATACTTGCTACTTATATTTACTAATATATACTGATGGCCCTAGGGTAGTTGGCACTCTCGAAAAGCTGAAAAGCTCTTACAAGTATAATTTTTTAAAATTTTCACAAGGAGAAAAACTGATAATGTTTCGTAAGTTTATTATGATACCAGTCAGTTAAGTGCCATACGTAATACATGCTTGGGTGATCATGTCTTGAAAGAGACATGATTGACTGGGCAGAAGATTATCCCGCAGTAGGTTGCCATTGCTTTCTGTGATAGACTGGTTGCCAACCAAGGCTACAAAACCTAATCTGTCCCATTATTTAACCCATAACTGGAAGGAAGAGATGGATTAATACCTTTCCCAGGGGTATTTGCATGTAACCACTCAGCCATGCTGCTCATATATATATATATATATATATATATACAGTACTGTGCAAAAGTATCAGGACAAGAACTATTTTATCTTATATGAGGCATATTAACAGAAAATAATTTAAGTAATTTTGTTTGATTTACTCAACAAATGCTTTAACAAGAAAAAAATACTTGTTACAAAATAAATTTAATATTTAGTGTAATAGCCTTTTGCTTTGATCACAGCCTTCATTCTGTCAGGCATTGACATTACAAGCTTTTTCAATGTATCTAATGGTATCTCCTGCCAAGCAGCTTGTATTTGTTCCCAAAGTGTGTCTTGCAAAATAGCATAAGATTTATCAATTTTTTTATCCAAAATATCCCATAGATGTTCAATAGGATTGTGATCAGGGCTTTGTGGGGGCCAATTTAAATTCCAAAGCCTTCCTTTATCTTCCTTTTGAGTTAAATAATTTTTACATAGGTTTGAAGTATGTTTAGGGTCATTGTTATTTTGATTAATAAATTTTTGTCCTATTAAACGTATCTCAGATGAGGCACCATGGTGGATAAGAATCTGGTGATACATTTTGTTATCCATTTTTCCTTCAATTTTATTCAGGTTTCCAACTCCCTGGCTGCAAAGGACCTTTCATTTGATCTCCGCTCTAACATAGTCTCCTTTTAGAGCCAAAAAGTTCAAATTTTGACTCGTCTGTCTAGAGTACTTTTGTCCACTAATCTACCATCTAATCCTTGTGTTGTTTTGCAAATTCTAAGTGTTTTCTTATGTTTACTTCACACAACAATGGTTTCCTAACTTCTACTACTGGTAGTGTCCAAAAGTGTTAGGACAAGGGTGATTTTTAAATTTTTTTTTTTTTTGATGCCTCATAAATGATAAAATAATTCTTGTCCTAATACTTTTGCACAGTCCTGTATATATATATATATATATATATATGCACACAAATACGCAATGGCCTTTATTATAATAGAAAGGATATTTTCTGCTAGTTACATGAATTATACATGCTCTTGTTGCTGTTAGAAACGTTTGTGTGATGCAGTTTTTGTTTTTATGATAAACTTCTTTATTTGAGATTCTGCATTGCCAGACTTTAGGATTTGATAAAGGATCGGCTTCTTTATAGGATTAATTCATTTAAAGCCATTTTAAGCCATTGATCTTTAGTATTCCCATATTCACCCAAACCTCCCATTTTCCCCTCTTGTATCAGCAGGGTTTTATATTCCTCCCTTTCTTTACATGTCAGGACTGTTATTTCCAACCCACTCCTGTCACCTAGTACCTGTCAAACTTGATAAAACACAATATAATCACGGTCACCACTGTTAAAACCATCTTCACCTCTCACTGACACATCCTACCCAACCCGCATAAACTAAGCACCTTTCCCACCACCCACAGAAACACTATTTTGTTGTTACAGTTGTGAGATATCATCACCTGATAGATTAAAAAAAAACTATCATAAAGACCTCACTGCAGGCATGTGATCAGGTAGGCTATGTATGCCAACACATATATCCATGCATATACACAAAACAGGCATGCACATACATACCCATACCCACACAAATACGCACAGGCTTATACATACATACCTATACTCACACAAATAGATGCAAGTATACACATGCATATAAATATAGACACAGATTTTCATAGTGAAATAACTAGAGACACATGTTCAATCATATATATTTACTTTCATGCTAACATACCCACACATGCAGAGTGTTCTTTGTACATCATTTAATTTTGAAACATTTGCAAACACATAATCAGATATCTATGTTGAGGAATGGAGAAGCAACTGTAAAGTCAGTGGACAGAAAATGACAGGAGCAAAGTGGAGGAATGTTAGAGTAAAGGTAATGTTAGATGGCAGAAAATTAGTATTTCTAGGTTTCTGCATTTGTATTACTCAATTAGTGTCTTGAACAAAACCACATTGTTCTTTCTCTATACTTTTACGTAATTCTATTAAAGATTCTATTCATTAGGGTCCTGGGCATTATAGTAAACATCATGGCAGCAAGGCCTTTGATTGGGAGGTTGTGAGGAGCATGGAATCACTTCTTAATTGTTGTTTTCTCAGGTCCAGTCTGACACGGAGTAGTAGCACCTGTTAGGGGTCCCAGCTATGGGCAAAAAGTTACCCCCCCCCCAAACTGGGGTCAAAACATTATTAAAGTATAAAAATACACTTTTATAAAATATATACATAAAAATAGACGTTTTATAGAAAAATATACATTTTTGAAGAAAAAATTATTACTATAACACATTTTTGAAGGAAAAAAATGATTCTCAGGAAAACATTTTTTAATACAAACTAGAAGACATTTTCAGTTTTCTAAAATAAAAAAAATAAAAACAAAGAATTTAATTAAAATCTGACTAAATCAACCTTCTCACTAAAATGAAACATTAAAAAAAAAGTAAAAAAAACTTTAAAAACCCACCTTTTTGGCATTAAATAACCCACAGAGGTTGATATGCCATTAAACAAAACTAAAACTCTATTAATTAGAATTATAATTTATGTAGCTTATACTGGATTTTGCATTCATTTTCACCTTGTTTTATTGACAGCACAATAAAGATTTATTGGCTGAAGTCTTCCAGTATTTCACCACTGTTGTATATTTCATGTTTATACTTTGGTAACCTTAGCAATTCTCAAATCATCTTTAAACAATCTATTACACTTGTTTTACTGATTTGTTTCTCTTCATTTGAGCCATTTCTGTTGTATCTTTTTTTTTCTAATATAACTTTCAGTTTAGGTTTTATACATTTTCTGTGATTATGTTTCCTTTATCATTCTTTTAAATACCTGCCATGTCTGTATTAGGTAGTTCTTTTATCTTTGTATATTTCTCATGTGCATTGTGGTGCAGTGGATATCAGCTTGGAACGAGAAATTGGAGAGCAGAGTTCAAATTCCAATTGAATTTGTTGCATTTACTTATGCACAAATAGCCTTGAAAAAGGTATGAATCCATCTCTTGTCCCTCCTGCTATAGGTTCAATAGCAAGACAGCTTGGGTTCTATAGCCTTGGTTGGCAACTAGTCTACTGCAGAAAGTAATGGCGATCTAATGCGGAAAAATCTACCCAGTCAATCTATTTTATCTTCAAGTGTGTATTACGTATGGCACTTGATTGATTTTTCTCATTGAGTCCTTCTATTTTTGCTTGTTTGTACTTTTTTTACATCACTATCAACTGTGTCACTCTCTTTGTTTTGATTGAGAATTTCACCTGTTATCCATTTTTTTCTTTGTTTATCTTTCTTCAGGTTGACTTCTTTTGTTTTCAACTGTTCTTTCCTTAAGGGGTCCTACTTAGAGTTCCTGATCTGTTCCAAAGTTTTATGTTTGTTCTTAACAACAATTGTATATGTTTGCAAATGGAATTAATGTGAAGTTTGTTGCATTGCAGTTTAAACATTGCTTTTGGCATATTTAATTTCTCTAGTTTTCTATTTAGTTTGCATATGACCGGGAGGTGATCATTCCTACAATGAGTGCTTGGGTATGTTCTGGAGGATAAAACAGTATTTCTAAATGATTTCCTGATGTAATGTACACACATCTCAGTTCATAAATTCTTGTGTGCATTTTGATAAAATCATGCTAAAAAAAAAAAATCTTATATTTGGTAATTTTTTGGTTTGAGTCACAAATATGTTTTCGGTTTGTGAAATGGTCACCAAAATATAATTCTGGATGAATAGAAAGCATGAATTTAAGAATGACTTAATTATTTTTTTTAATCATTTCACCCCAAGCAAGGCATTTTACTGCCACCATTGCACAAGGGGTTACATAGGGGAAAGTGATGAGAAAGAGTGGTTAGATATAGGAAATGTCAGAAGGAGAGCGATAGACGGGTAAGGATGTAGATGGGAAGAGTGTTTGAGAGAAAAGATGTGAGTTAGGAGGTGTCTATTGACCTTACATTTAAACTCCTGGAGATTGTAGCTGTTGGGGAAGCAAGTATGTGGAAGGGAATTATTTTTGGAGGGATATGAGTTTTTGTAACAATGATGAATTAATGAATAAAAAGGTGCCAGGGATGAAAGCTCATTAGAACAAATCCATAAACTTTTCACTCTCTGTGACTGACCATATCTTCAGGGGTGTAGCTATACTAACAACACTTGGCCAGTTGTGGGTTGGTGAGACTATTTAACCAATACTAGGTTCTGAATTCAGAGTTGTCTATCTCCTAGTCCACTTGTCAAACAAGCCTAGTCCATGCTGCTATTTACCCATAACTGAGGGAGAAGAGATGGATTCATGCCTTTCCCAAGGGTATTTGCACTTAAGTGAATGTAACAAACAGCATTTTGATTCCTCAAGCTGAGCTGCTAGTCATTACTCCACCTTATTCTCATTTTAAATAAATAATGAATAATTACCTTTTAATTTTGGACCAGTGGCTTCAAATACCTGAAAACTATGCCTTCCATTCATCTATAATTATATTTTTAGTGACTGTTTCACCAAATCAAAACAATCAGCAAATTATTCCACAAGTATATCCCCTTGCTTTATAATGTTTATCTACTATAATTTTTACATTCTTGATATATATATATATATATATATATATATATCAAATTTATTCATTTGAACATTATTTTTATTCGGTACTCGTATTTGAGTAGATTTTATGTTTTTAATCAAACAATATAATTATATTTTTTATTATTATTTCTATATTTTTACTGGCCTGATTATTTACAGTGAATTTTGTTACAAGAATGTGTCATTCAGCAGGATTCAAACCTGTGATCCCTATCAACATAGAGGCCTTCACAAATTGATCTGCTTGACCACAAATGATTCCACAGTCTAATTGAAGTTAAATCAAGCCTTATATAACACAATTTTTGATTCTATGTAAATAACCATCTCTGCTCTGAAATGTAGCATAATGTCAACAAATGTAAACATGCAATGATACAGAAAATCCCAAAAATTAACGAAATGGTTTTGATGATCAACATATTTAATTTGTTTGGCAGAATTCAAACCTGTGTTCCCTAGCAACATAGAGGCCTTCACAAATTGATCTGCTTGACCACAAATGATTCCACAGTCTAATTGAAGTTAAATCAAGCCTTATATAACACAATTTTTGATTCTATGTAAATAACCATCTCTGCTCTGAAATGTAGCATAATGTCAACAAATGTAAACATGCAATGATACAGAAAATCCCAAAAATAAACAAAATGGTTTTGATGATCAACATATTTAATTTGTTTGGCAGAATTCAAACCTGTGTTCCCTATCAACATAGAGGCCTTCACAAATTGATCTGCTTGACCACAAATGATTCCACAGTCTAATTGAAGTTAAATCAAGCCTTATATAACACAATTTTTGATTCTATGTAAATAACCATCTCTGCTCTGAAATGTAGCATAATGTCAACAAATGTAAACATGCAATGATACAGAAAATCCCAAAAATTAACAAAATGGTTTTGATGATCAACATATTTAATTTGTTTGGCAGAATTCAAACCTGTGTTCCCTAGCAACATAGAGGCCTTCACAAATTGATCTGCTTGACCACAAATGATTCCACAGTCTAATTGAAGTTAAATCAAGCCTTATATAACACAATTTTTGATTCTATGTAAATAACCATCTCTGCTCTGAAATGTAGCATAATGTCAACAAATGTAAACATGCAATGATACAGAAAATCCCAAAAATTAACAAAATGGTTTTGATGATCAACATATTTAATTTGTTTGGCAGAATTCAAACCTGTGTTCCCTAGCAACATAGAGGCCTTCACAAATTGATCTGCTTGACCACAAATGATTCCACAGTCTAATTGAAGTTAAATCAAGCCTTATATAACACAATTTTTGATTCTATGTAAATAACCATCTCTGCTCTGAAATGTAGCATAATGTCAACAAATGTAAACATGCAATGATACAGAAAATCCCAAAAATTAACGAAATGGTTTCGATGATCAACATATTTAATTTGTTTGGCAGAATTCAAACCTGTGTTCCCTAGCAACATAGAGGCCTTCACAAATTGATCTGCTTGACCACAAATGATTCCACAGTCTAATTGAAGTTAAATCAAGCCTTATATAACACAATTTTTGATTCTATGTAAATAACCATCTCTGCTCTGAAATGTAGCATAATGTCAACAAATGTAAACATGCAATGATACAGAAAATCCCAAAAATTAACAAAATGGTTTTGATGATCAACATATTTAATTTGTTTGGCAGAATTCAAACCTGTGTTCCCTAGCAACATAGAGGCCTTCACAAATTGATCTGCTTGACCACAAATGATTCCACAGTCTAATTGAAGTTAAATCAAGCCTTATATAACACAATTTTTGATTCTATGTAAATAACCATCTCTGCTCTGAAATGTAGCATAATGTCAACAAATGTAAACATGCAATGATACAGAAAATCCCAAAAATTAACAAAATGGTTTTGATGATCAACATATTTAATTTGTTTGGCAGAATTCAAACCTGTGTTCCCTAGCAACATAGAGGCCTTCACAAATTGATCTGCTTGACCACAAATGATTCCACAGTCTAATTGAAGTTAAATCAAGCCTTATATAACACAATTTTTGATTCTATGTAAATAACCATCTCTGCTCTGAAATGTAGCATAATGTCAACAAATGTAAACATGCAATGATACAGAAAATCCCAAAAATTAACGAAATGGTTTCGATGATCAACATATTTAATTTGTTTGGCAGAATTCAAACCTGTGTTCCCTAGCAACATAGAGGCCTTCACAAATTGATCTGCTTGACCACAAATGATTCCACAGTCTAATTGAAGTTAAATCAAGCCTTATATAACACAATTTTTGATTCTATGTAAATAACCATCTCTGCTCTGAAATGTAGCATAATGTCAACAAATGTAAACATGCAATGATACAGAAAATCCCAAAAATTAACGAAATGGTTTTGATGATCAACATATTTAATTTGTTTGGCAGAATTCAAACCTGTGTTCCCTAGCAACATAGAGGCCTTCACAAATTGATCTGCTTGACCACAAATGATTCCACAGTCTAATTGAAGTTAAATCAAGCCTTATATAACACAATTTTTGATTCTATGTAAATAACCATCTCTGCTCTGAAATGTAGCATAATGTCAACAAATGTAAACATGCAATGATACAGAAAATCCCAAAAATTAACGAAATGGTTTTGATGATCAACATATTTAATTTGGCAGAATTCAAACCTGTGTTCCCTAGCAACATAGAGGCCTTCACAAATTGATCTGCTTGACCACAAATGATTCCACAGTCTAATTGAAGTTAAATCAAGCCTTATATAACACAATTTTTGATTCTATGTAAATAACCATCTCTGCTCTGAAATGTAGCATAATGTCAACAAATGTAAACATGCAATGATACAGAAAATCCCCAAAATTTAACAAAATGGTTTTGATGATCAACATATTTAATTTGTTTGGCAGAATTCAAACCTGTGTTCCCTAGCAACATAGGGGAAGACTCCAATTGATCACCAAATGGCACACATCTTTGTAACAAAATTTATTGTAAATAATCAGGCTGATAAAATATATATATATATATAAATATACTGTTGATTAAAAACAGAATATCTACTCAAATATGAATATCAATTAAAAATAATGTTCAAACAAATTAAATATGTTGATTGCTAAAATCACTTCATTAATCTTTGGGATTTTGGGAAACATGCATGCACACACACATGTATATATCATGTCACCTCTAAGCAAGGCGATAGGCCCTATAAACCCCTGCACTAGAATGCTTCCTTGGTAAATGATTAAACAAGTTCCATTCCTTTGTGCCTTCAGCTTAGGCCTTTGCAGCTATAATTCACAGAGTTAAATCATCTTACTGTATTCCACTGGTATGAAGAATATTCCACTCAGAGGGTTTTTTTCCCAAGAACCACTGCTTTGTGAAACAGACTTCCACATGGGTACTTTCTTGAACATGACAATCTTAACCTCTTCAAGTTTATGTTCAGTCATTAGTTATCCCCACTTTTTTTTATTTGTTTCTTCCTATTCAATTTACTAAAGGTCATGCATCAGCAGCAATTGTTTTGTTTTGTTCTTTTTTAATCATTTCACCCCAAGCAATGTAGTAATGCCACTAAAACACTAAGAATTGGGGAAAGAAAATAAAACAAACAGGTTTCAAGAAGACTAAAGATAGCAACTGACATTGCATTAAAATGTTTGGAGATTGTAGTTATCAGGGAAGCAAGAAATTGGAAGAGATTGCTACAGGTGGGAAGTGTGAGAAAAGAAGCTATTAGAGTAGAAGTGAGAGTTGTATCTAGCTAGTTAGGAAAAAAAGACCTCACCTAAGCAGTTGCAATAAAAAATTTGTGAAACAAGCAGAGGGAAGTTGCCACATGTTGGTGAGAAAGTGACTGATGTGTTGTATTTTTTTAAGTACATTTAGTATCCCTCTGTCTTGAGTTACTCTTGGACTTTGCATTGAGTGAACATTTAGTAAAAGAAATTACTAGTCAATGGGTTCAGTTATTATGACTTATTAATTATATACACAAACACACACACACACACATATATATATAGTCATCCGCAGACAGATCTGTTTCACTGTATCACAGCTCATCAGTACGGTTGGACTCCGATTGCTTTTCAACCCAAGATTGAAACCCGACCAAATTGGCGTCAGTCGGCAATTCTCCCTCTGGGCTATGGGCGTTCGGTAGAAGAAGGCAAACTTTTTAGTGTGTATATTATCATTATATGTGCCCAATAGCTATATATATATATATATATATATATAGCTATTGGGCAAATCTTATTTCATCCACCACATTATATATATATATATATATATATATATATATATATATATAATGTGGTGGATGAAATAAGATTTAGTGCAAAATTTCAATCACTTGAAGAAGGCTGGAGTGTAGAATGGCCGAAATGTTGTAAATATGACAAGTCTGAACAATGTGAATAGTTATAACATCTTATATATATATATATATATATAACCATTCTGTCCTTAATCTCAGATTATGAGTATATTTTTACATACATACATATATATATATCCTTGAATTTTTTTCTATTTTTTGATCAGCAGGTAAAAGACACTCTGCTAATGATGGCATTATATGTTTGGCATTCTAAAAGAGAATGGATGAATCTGGAGTTTATTTTTGTTTGGTTACATTCCCCCACCCCTGGTAATCATCGGGGTTTTCCCACATGCATAAACACAACTGAATGTCAAGTATAAATGTTATCTAAATAAAATGTAAATGTGTTGTTCATTTATTCCGTTCTTTCATGATAATTATAGTTTGGTTGAATTCGGTGTTGATTTGGGAGGATACTGGGTCACTTGAATGGGTGGAAAAATACTATGAGGTGGGGACATAAAGAAACATTGGGTAATGGATGGTAAAAATCCAACCACCACACCACCATTATTGTATACTACTATTTTCATTGTTTTACATGCTACAACCACCATCTACAAACGTATTTTGTGGTGCAGTGGATATTAACTCAGAATGAGAAATCTGAGAACAGAGTTCAAATTCCAGTTGAATTAGTTGCATTCACTTATGCAGAAATAACCTTGAAAAAAGTTATAATCCGTTACTTCTCCCTCCAGCTATAGGTTAAATATCAAGATAGAGTATGTTCTATAGCCCTGGTTGACATTCGGTCTACTGCAGAAAGTAATGGCAACCTTTTGCAGGAAAATCTTCTGCCCAGTCAGCCATGTCTCTTTTGAGACACGATTACTCAAGCATGTCCCTGTATGACACTTTCACATGCTACTAGCAGCATCATAATCAGTACTAACAATAATACCATCAGTGTATTAGTATCACCATCAATGTTACAAACATTACTATTATACTAAATACCATTCCCATCAACATTATCACTAACACTATCAAAATTAACAATAACACCAAGATATCAATGACCACCATTATTATAGTGGAGGCACAGTGGAGTAATCGATAGCAGCTCAGATGGAGGAATTGGAGAGCCAAGTTCAAATTCCAGTCGGATTCAATACTTTCACTTACATGCTAATACCCTTGGGAAAGGTATAAATCTATCTCTTGTCCCGTAAACTATAAATAAAATAGCAGAGCAGACTAAGTTCTATAGCCTTGGTTGGCAACCGGTCTAGGAGAATGAAAACTCTGAATTTTAACCAGCCTAGAGAGGGTTGGGCTCGGTCAGGTTGTCATGCCCAAAGAACACCAATTCTACTGCGGCTGCAATACATGTGGTGCCCTTACGACTCTAATGAGTCATGGGATATCTTGATCATTATTATAACTGTCAGCATTGCCAACATCACTATCAAAATCAGAATCAGTTTCCATCACCAACAAAATTACTGTCATCCAACTGCTGTTACCACCATCAAAATTACCATCACAAGCATTATCATATATCACAAACATCATCCCCATCACTACTCTTAGCAGCCTTTACTGTCATTAAAAACATTACCAGTATCAACAGCATCACCTTCACATCATCACAATTACCATCAGCATTGCAATTACATCATAATCAACATCACTATAACATCTACTGCAGTAGTTGTAGTTTTTAGCAATTAAAAAAACCCTCGTGTGAAAGAGATGAAACAAAAGAAAATATCCTGTCTTTTCGTTAAAGAAGAAAGAAGCTCATTATAAAGTGGCGAGAACTACATTTCACAACCAACACCTCAGTCAGCAGAGTTGGGCATTAAGAAAACAATGCAGTTTTTTTTTTGTCGTTAACAAACAGTGATATAATGTCAAGTTTTGGCATGAGTGGAACTGATCTACATCTTTCTCTTCTGTCCTTGTTTTTTTTTTTACATTTCTCTTCTTTCTTTGTTTTTTTTTTTTTTCTCATTTCCTTGTTTTTTTTCTGAACTTATTTTCCTCTTTTTTCTTTTTCCTTTCTTCACTTGTCCATTTGCAATTCTTTCATTGTTGTTTGGATCTTCATTCCCTGTTTTTTCTCTTTCAATTCTTCCTTTTTTCTCTTTCTTCCTTTTTTCTCTTTCTTCCTTCCTTTTTCTGTTGCTCTTCTTTTCTCTCCTTTACTAGCTCTTTTTGTCTTCGTTTCTTTTTCCCTTTTTTGTCCCTGTTCTTTTCTCTTTCTTCCGTCCTATTTTTCTCTTCTTTCTTTGATCTGTTGCTCTTCTTTCTTTAATCTATTCTACTTTTTCTCTTTTCTCTCTCTCTTCTTTCTTCATTTTCTCTTCTTTCATTTTCTGTTATTTGCTTGTTCTGTTGCTCTTCTTTCCTTGTTCCTTTTCTCTTTCTTTTTTTCTTTTTCTTTTTCATCTCTTTCTTCTTGTCTCTCTTCTTCTTCTCTCTTCTCTCTCTCTCTCTCTTTCTCTCTCTCTCTCTCTCTCTCTCTCTCTCTCTCTCTCTCTCTCTCTTTTCTCTCTCTCTTTCTTTCTTTTCTTTTCATTTCCTTGTTTTCTTTCTTTTCTTTCCTTCTTTTGCTTTTCTATCTTTGTTCTTTTTCTCTTCTTTCCCTTGTTATCTTTAATGCCCAATGTATGCTTTATAACAGAATCTACATATTTTAAATAATAAAAATAACTTTCATCAAATGAACCTTGCAGTCTATCCTTCCTCAGATCTGATACTGGTTCAATAGAATCACAAAGAACTGTACTAAATAACATAAAAGCCACTTCATGTGACTAAAAAATAATTGTTTTTTATTTTAGTCTTTTTTTTAATACATTTTTTTTTCATACTGTTTTTTAAAATTTAGAAAAAAATTCCAGGAGTTTCAGTTTGCTATGTTAATTCATTTTAAATTGATCTTGCAAAAGAAGCCAAAAGAAAATATGCTCATAACAATTAGTTTAGTGTCACACGTGATAGACAATTGGGCAATCATGTTTCTTTCAATTCATTCTAAGTAGATTTTCTCACACTAGGTTGTGATTTCTTACTGCATAGAGTGGTTGCCAATCAAAAAAATAGGACTCAGTTTGTCTTGCTATTCAACCCATAGCTGAAGGAAGAAAAAAAGATGGATTCATACCATTTTCAAGGATATTTGCATGTCAGTAAATGTAATGAATCTAATTGGAATGTGAACTCAGCTCTCTGATTTCTCATTCCAAGCCATTATCCATTACACCATTCCCACATGTTTATATCACTTGATTGAAAATAGCTATACCATTGGCCTTGAGAAGCCTGTTTTTCTGAAAAACTGTTTTTTGAGAAATATTTTCTAATTTTCAACTGACAGTTTAGTCATTCTCAACATTACCCACCAAAATCATTTTACCTCATTTTGAACACTGATCTCTTACATTGTTTTTTTTCATGTCATTTCCCTTCAGTATGTAGGCAGTTATAACTCTCTACAGATTCCTTTGTTATCCATGAATTCCTGGAAAAGATAGTGAACTAATACACTTTGAAATTCAGAGTATTCCTTATCTTAAACTGGTTGCTAACCAAGGCTCAAGAGCCGAATCTACCTTTCTATTTAATCTCCAACAAGGTGGAGAAGAGATTAATATCTTTTCCAAGAGCATTTATGCAAAATTGAATGCAATAATCTTGACTAGAATTTGAACTTGGATTACTGATTTTACCCTGTAAGCTGGTATTGATTATACTACAGGTTGGGAATCCTTTATCTGAAATGTTTGCGTCTAGAAATGCTTCAGTTTTCATTTTTTTTTTTTTTTTTGAATACAGGCTATTTAATTTGTATATGACATCTATAAAATGGGACAACTTGGGAATGGAATCCAAACATAAAAATGATATTTGTTTACATTTCATAACACGTCTTCTCTACCCTGGAAGTAGCACATGTTCACTCTGACGGATCCACTTCATCAATGTATGATTGAGGTGATCATTTTTTAACTCCGTGCAGGGTTTTTCTATTTTTCATTAAATTCTGTTCATCACTTTCAGCATAAATTTTCAACAATTTCTCCTTTTTCTGAGGATGTGCGTTGTGGGGCATTGGATCACAGAAGTCAAAATTTAGCCTGTTATCGTAAATGGTAAATGGGGGAAAAGAAAAGTTACCAGTAATTTATACCTATAAGTTGTTGTGGTGCATTGAATATTGGCTCGGAACGAGAAATCGGGGAGCCAAGTTCGAATTCCAGCCAAATTCATTGCATTCACTTACGTGCAAATACCCTTGGGAAAGGTATTAATCCATCTCTTCCCTCAAATTATGGGTTAAATAACAGGACAGATTGGGTTCTATAGCCATGGTCACCAACCAGTCTACCGCAGAAAGCAATGGCAACCTACTGCGGGATAATTTTCTGCCCAGTCAGTCATGTCTCTTTTGAGACATGATCGCCCAAGCGTGTATCACGTATGGCACTTAACTGACTGACTCCTTTTTCTTGGGTCATATATGATGGTTATTGCAATGCCAAGCTTTTCAGTTAGATGCTTTACACTTATAAATCTGTCTGGTTTTTCTAACAGTTTGACTTTCTGTGTATTGATAAACATGAATGCTGTCTTTTTTCTTTTCTATATAGATATCAGCAGAACTGTCTGGCATTTTGAATAGTACCTTTATTGAGCATGAAACACTTGGTAATCCATGAACAAAGACATTGCTGTGATGATTGCTAAGAAAACAACTGGTGTCAATGTAAGCTACATAGCTTGGCTGGAAAATCCTCAACCTGGGAAGAAGAGGCAACTTATAACAGCTGCACATTACCTAAGAGACTTCCCAGTGCTTTCTGAAATTTTCATTTGTGGCATGTCATGTTAGCAATTTCTGATTTTGGAGGATTTTCGATTTGAGAATTTTGGATAAAGAATACTCAGTTAAATGCCATATACATGCTTTGGGTGATCATGTCTCTTTTGAGACATGACTGACTGGGTAGATGATTATCCCGCAGTAGATTGCCATTGCTTTCTGCCATAAACTGGTTGGTGACCAAAGCTATTTAACCCAATCTCTTATTATTTAACCCATAACTGGAGAGAAAAGACAGATTAATACCTTTCCCAAGGGTATTTGTGTGTAAGTGAATGCAGGGAATTCAACTGGAATTCAAATTCGGTTTCCTGATTTGTCGTTCCAAGTTGATATTTACTGCACCACAACACACATAAAGGATACTCAGTCTGTATCAGGCTTGTGTATTATGCAATGCAGACCCTAAATAGGAAAGGCCACAGATCAAATAATATCAGAATAGCCCAATTTTTAAATATGTTAACATAGATCTAAACTTATTTATAAATGGAACTTTGTCTGTGTGCGTGTGTGTGTCCGTTACCTACAGACTCCAAAACGGTCAAACCGATTTTCTTGAAAATTTACACGGTTGTACTATAAGCGTCTGCGAGTGTTCTTAGCTAGGTTTTGTGTTGAGATACCCCCAATAAATATCAAAAATTGATAATCGAAAAAATCGGGTTATAGAAAGAGTGGTCTGATTTTAATCAAATTTGATATACTCATAGACAAAGACATAAGAAACGATATTCAGAAGTTTCAAGGTTGTAGTACTTACAGTAGTGCAGAAAATCGAGAATATATTCATATAAAAGGCAAGATGTTTGTGTGTGTTTATCTGTCTGTATGTCCTTTATACAAATCCACAATTTTTATCCGATTCTTACCAAACTTCACACAAATGTTCTTAAGGCTAAGTCTGAGCTCCAGGATCATGGATTAGTTTTAAAGCTTGCATTACACCCGAGCAATGCTGGTCTATACTGCTAGTCTATATATAAAGATGCAAATACTTGTCTGCATATTTGCTATTTTCTCCTTTTTTTTTTTCAGTATCTGCTTTTAAAAAGCAAACGTGTTCTGTTAAACCCAAACATAGCAGTGGACTGGATAATGTTACTGCTATATATTATTTATTTTTTAATAATTGTCTCACCCCAAGCAAGGCAGTACTGCTACTGGTGCACCTTGGATAAGATAGAGGAGAAAAGGTTACAGTAGGTGTCAGAGAATGGGTAAGAGAAGGACGGGTACGTTAGTGTAAAAAAAGCTGCATGAGAGGCAAGTGTAAAGTGATTAGAAGGATGTGAGTCAAGGAGATAAGAGATGATGGTTGACATTGCATTTAAATTTTTGAGAAACTGTAACTATCAGGGAAACAAGAATATGGAAGGTAGTTCCACAGGTGGGAAGTGTGAGAAAAGAAACTGACAGAGTAAAAGCTGGGGTTACACTTGATTGTTTTTAATTGTTGCTGGTCTAGTAGCTTAAGTAAATTCATGCAGGGGTGGCACCAAGGAGCTAAATTTGTTGAAGCAGAATCCACAAAAGTATTTGTAGTAGAGACAGGGAAGCTACATCTCATCAGTGAGAGAATGGAGTCAAGATGCCAGGTCAGGATCGACTACATTGCAGATTTTCTTTTAGATTTTGTCGAGAACCCTAAGATGAACAGCAGGGGCACATGACCAGATATGATAGCAATATTCAATACACAGGCAGATGGTAGATTTGTGTATGTGCATGATGGATTCAGAAGAAAAAAAAACTGCCTGCCTTGATACTTCTTAGCTGTAGATTTAGCAATTAATTCAAGGTAGTCATTCCACTTAAGGTCAGCTGAGAGCATGAAGCTGAGGAGGTGCAGTTGTATTGCTTTCAGGGAGAACTAGCAGATTTTTGAGTTTCGAATGAATGAGAGCCTTTTCGTATATAAACGTCACAAATGCCTGTCCTAATGTGGGCGTCTACTGCAAATCAAATAAAAGAGAGGGAACTTTCGGTTTTTTAATTTGGAGGGGGTGATATTTCGATTGCCCATTGTTGTACCATTTGGATTTGAAGAGCCGCGCCAAGAACACAAGAGTGGCGAAATATGTATAATCCAAACTAATAATTAAAAATCCGTTATATATATATATATATATATAATCGATTTTCTGCACTATTGTAAGAACCGCAACCTTGAAAATTCTGAATATTGTTTCTTATGTCTTTGTCTATGAGTGTATCAAATTTGATTAAAATCGGACCACTCCTTCTATAACCCAATTTTTTTGATTATCGATTTTTGATATTTATCGGGAGTACCTCAATACAAAATGCTGGAGTCCTTTCTAAAAAAGAGAAGGTAATCTGGGGTGAGGAAATCAGAAGAGGAGATTGGGGGGGGGGTTCACAGAGAGCTAGGATGTCTAAAGTACACACTGGGCATATACAAGTGAATATTAATTACTAATTAACACAACTCCACTTGATACAATCAGAAAAATCAAAGGATGACAGAGCAATGTCAAGAGAATTTAGATCTTCATTAAGTTCATCTGTGTACCTATATATATATATATATATATATATATATATATATATATATATATATATGTAAAGAGAAAGAGAAACATGTCCACGCACACACAAATAACATGATGGATAACTTGTCATCTAAATTAGACAAAAATTAAAATACTGACATCTTGTCACTTAATCCAGAATAACTTCACAGCAAATAAGGTTTTATTTTCCATTTTCAAGAAGCTTAACTCAGATTAATTTTCTCAAAGCATCATATCTACTCAGAAAATACATTCCATAGGGAACACTTTTTCTTTCTCAACTACACAAGCCAATAGATGTAATACATAGAGTTTAATAAATAAAAACCATGTTTCTATTTCAAATCCCAAATCTCCACTATAATATTTCAATTAATAAAAGTATTTGATTAATAATAAATACTCTCATTCTTAAAATATATATATATATATATATATATATATATATATATAGAGAGAGAGAGAGAGTCATCTGCAAACAGATCTGTTTCACTGTATCACAGCTCATCAGTACAGTTAGACTTCTATTGCTTTTAACCCAGGATTGAAACCCAACTGAATTGGTGTCAGTCAGTGATTCTACCTCTGGGCTATGGGCACTCGGTAGAAGAAGGCAAATTTTTTAGCGTGTATATTATCATTATACATGCCCAATAGCCAGAGTGCTCTAATTCATTACTGAATGAGCGATAATTGTATAATTATTGTGTATATTATTGATATGGCTGATGCAAAGATTGCCATGGATTTTAAGAAAGATGTGGTGGCAAAAGCAATACAACTTATTGTCATGTTTTGAATAATATAAACACAACATCAGAGATCAGAAAAAAGAAGAATTGAACAAAGATCAATGAACAATAAATAGAAACCTGAAACCATTGGCAAGATAAGGATAAAAAAAAAAGAACTCTTTTAGAATGTTACAAAAAGCAATTCAAGAAAGATTAAAAAGTTAAAAAGCAAGAAAAAAAATGGATTGACCAGCAAGAAAATATATGAAGAAGTCATTGCTGCAAATGTAAACAGAGAAAAAAATGCTGAATATTAAAAACACAGGATAAAGATACAAAAGCAAAATAAACTACCACCTTTAAGTAAACATTGCAAAAAAGAACTGGGTAACTTGAGCAAAGAATTACATGAAAACTTACTTCTCAACATTAATATTTAGAGATAAATATATATTGAATGGATGTAGATGCTCGGGCTAGAAGTTGGATCTCTAATAGAAAGAGTCAACTAGCATGTATAGTTAGTAATATTTCTTCCATTTTTTTTTTTTAATTTCAGATATATAAAAATTGCTATGAGATAGTAGAAAGTCATAATCTCTAAAGAGAAACAAGATATGATGAAGATAATTAATGACAGGGAATGAAAAAAGTGGAAAATGATGAAGTTGTGCAGAGAACAATCAAGAAACTAAAACCATAAGCAAGGTAAGAACAAGACAAAAAGTCTAACCTTAAGAATGTCCTAAAAAAGTTATTCAGGAAAGATTAAAAGGGTGATAAGCATGAAAAATGGATTGACTTGCAACAAAAATATTTGAAGGAATTGGTCTTAAAAATGTAAACATATAGAAAAGATGCAAAATATTAAGAACTTTGGTTAAAGACACGAACACAATCAAACTACAGTATTTAAACAAACATCACAAAGGGAAGCATAAATTGGTTGAATGATTTTGCAACCATAAGTTTTAGAAAAGAATGGTGATCTGATGTCTAGTGTAGCAGCTGGATTTTTCATTAAAATAATCAAACACAGATTACAAAACTACAAACTGCATTTTGCAGTTTTCAATGTTTTTGAACTCTATAAAGAATAGAAAGGGAAAACTAGGCATCTCCTGTCCAAATATTGGAACAATACCCCAGATGTGCATTGTGGTGCAGTAGATATCGACTTGAAAGGACAAATTGGTGAGCCAAGTTCAAATTCCAGTTAAATTCCTTGCATTCACTTATGCACAAATAGACTTGGATAAAGTTTTTTCCCTCCAGTTACAAATTAAATAATAGAACAGATTGGGTTCTATAACCTTGGCTGGTGACCAGTCTACTGCAGAAAACAATCGCAACCTGCTGCAGGATAATCCTCAGTCCAGTAAGTCATGTCTCTTTTGAGACATGATAGCCCAAAACATCTAGAAGTAGCAGTAAAAGGGTGGGGTCTAGGTGCCAATCTAGTAGCATGCTTCATGTATTTAGGGCACTTTGAGTCTCTCCCTTATCTTTGAGAAGATCAGCCAACATTTGCTGCCAGATATGGGGATAGATGATTCTAAAAAGGCTTCAATAACACAGAATTAAAATAATGTCTCTCAGCTTATTAGTGTCTAATAACAAAAAAAAAAAAAAAATAGTTCTCAGCTTTATTAGTGTCTAATAACAAAAAAAAAAAAAAAATAGTTCATCACTAAAAGTGAAAAATAAAAATAATATTCAAAGAAGATCTCTGAAAAACAAAAACATTTGCAAGTAACATTGAAGTTAAAACAGTAGACAAGCTTGCAAAACCTATGGGTTAAAACTGATGAAGGTTAGAGAATATCAAAGAGCCCATATTAACATGTAAACAAAAGAAATAATATAAAAATATACAGGATATCATGTTAATAAAATAAATCTTTTTCATGACCCTTTGATTTTAGAATTCCTTATAATTATATATTCTTCACTTAGTATGCTTGTATAACAAATTCTAATATTCTTTGGTGAAACAAATTATTATCAGGAATTTCAATAAGGTTATATATAAGTTACATTATACAGTCCTCCCTATAAGAATAAATACTGTTATACCAGTTATGAAAGTTCTTTCATGTTCGCTTTTAACAGTGCTTTATTAAGTTATTTCTGTACAATAATTATGTCGTTGAGTAGGAAAGAATATATATATATATATATTTACATACACACACATATCCACTCTATTATAATAAAGACTGCAGTGTTTTTATTTGTACATATATTTCCTTTCTGTCATGCTCAAGGAGTGTCATAATGAGGCAGCATTCCTTCAGTCAGTTAAATGCCATATGTGATACACGCTTTGGGTGATCATGTCTTGCAAGAGACATAACTGACAGGGCGGAAGAGTATCCTGCAGTAGATTGCCATTACTTTCTGCGGTAGACTGGTTGCTTGCCAAGGCTATAGAACCCAATATGTCCTGTTGTTTAACCCATAACTGGAGGGTAGAGACAGGTTCCCAAGGGTATTTGCGCATAAGTGAATGCAATGAATTCAACTGGAATTTGAACTCAGCTCCCCAATTTCTTGTTCCGAGCCGATATCCACTGCACCACAACACAAATCTCAAGAGAGACAATAATGAGGCATCATCAGCTCATTTCATTTTCTTTACTACCAATTATGAAAGATTTGATTTGATTTTTTTTTATAATTATGTCATTGAGTAGTGAGGAATATATACATATACATCCTCTCTACTATAAGAACGACCATTGCGTATTCACACACACACACACACATATATATATATACTAGCAGTATAGCCTGGTGTTGCTTGGGTGTAATGAAAGCTTTAAAACTAATCCATGGTCCTGGAGCTCAAACTCAGCCTAAAGAATATTTGTGTGAAGTTTGGTGAGAATCGGATAAAAATTGTGGATTTGTATAAAGGACATACAGGCAGATAAACAGACACACACACAAACATCTTGCCTTTTATATATATATATACTATCGATTTTCTGCACTATTGTAAGAACTGAAACCTTGAAACTTCTGAATATTGTTTCTTATGTCTTTGTCTATGAGTGTATCAAATTTGATTAAAAATCGGACCACTCCTTCTATAACTTGATTTTTTCAATTATCAACTTTTGATATTTATCGGGGGTACCTCAACACAATACCTAGCTAAGAACACTCACAGACGCTTATAGTACAACTGTGTAAATTTTCAATAAAATTGGTACAGCCGTTTTGGAGTCTATAGGTAACGGGCACACACACAGACAAAGTTCCATTTATAAATAAGTTTAGATTTAGATATATATATATATATATATATATATATAAATAAATCGTCTCAAATATTTTGAAGGCAGGGGTACACCCGGGATCATGTAATTCTTACCAATATTGGTTGGTTAATAAGTGTTTTCTTTTAACCATTTCACCCCAAACAAGACAAGAAACCCTCTGAAACACAAGGGATTATTGGGTGTGAGAAAATGTGAGAAAAACATTATGAAAACAAGAGAACAATAAAAGAACAGGAATTAAGAGGACAGAAGATACATGCCATTAAATTTTTGAATATCAAATTTGGTTGGAAAGCAATGAGCCAGAAGAAAGTTCCACAGGTGAGAAGTGTGATTGAAAAAACTGTTAGCACAGAACTTATGATTGCGTCTAACCATTTTAAATGTAAAATGATAAGACCTTTCAACCAAAGTAGTACTGCACCGAAATTGATAAAGTCTAGGTATCATAAAGAAAAGTACATGAGAACAATTACCATGAGCTGGTATATTGAATGATTTGAAGCTAAGATGCAAGGTCAAGGCCGGTAACATGGCTGATACTTCTTTGTATTTAATATTTGGTTAATGTTGAGTTGCATAATAAAAGAATGTATAACTCATTTACAAATGAAAATATATATATATATATATATATATATATATATATATATATCATAATTCTACTTGTTCCTTCCTTAGTCAGCTATTTAGTTTGTCCGACTGTCTGTTACGCCACTGAAGAAAGATAACGTACTTACTCTCTACACAAACTTTTCCTTCCCTTCTATCTTTTTATCATCTATAAACACTACTTTCCTCAGCCTTTCTCTCACCTTTGCAAAACGGAAATGTAGCAAAGAGTGAGAGAGTAGGAGGAGAGAGCCTGTAGCATTACTTTAGCAGTAGCAGCTTAAGCTGGTGGTTGTAGCAGTAATTGTGTTTGTGTATATGTGTGTGTGTTTATACAATATTGTAAAAATAGGTAGGTTTGTTGTATCCAGCGACCTAATAACAAAATTTCTGGCCTCTACAACTTGGCCATTACTCAGTTGGTCTTTTCTGTTTACAATGGACACAGGAGCCATGATTTTTCAGTAATAAAAAAAAACATTTTCTCTTTCAAAATCTCTCACAAAATAGTGTACAGTATTTTGGTTAAAATTACACTGTGTTATTGTTATTTTATTATCCAATACCTTCATGTTTGAAGACGTTACAGTAAAGTAAAATTTTTCCAGGAAATCATAATTATTCTTCCATGGAAATTCCACAGGTTCTTCTAGTGTATAATCATTGTTTAATAGCCATTTCCATGCTAGCATGGGTTGGCTGGGTTTTCTTGATGGCTCTGTAAATGAACCATCATGAAATATTGGAGCAAGTTTTAGAGATGTATGCCATTACTAACACCAACCACTTTATGTAGATTATCTACCAAGGTTAGAGTTCAGCCTACCCTATTCTGCATAGAGTAGATGTAGATGTTTTTATTCAAGAGATTTCTTTTTCTTAGACAAGTTGCCATCCAAACCTAAAGACTCTTACCCATCCTAACTTTTACTTTATATAGATATATATTGGAAACCATACTGATGAACTGTGATATACTGAAACAGAAGTGTTTGCAGATGACATAAATATATATATATATATATATATATATATAAACTGGGAGTTCTATACAAATGATCATGACACCTGGTGAAGAAGGTTAATGATAAAAATAGATCTAAACAACAATGTATTTTTCTCATGTCTACCAACTTTGTCATATTTTGAATATTTGTTTAATTTAAAAGGTCACATGTGCTTAAAGCAAAACTATGTCTTTCAATCACAACTTGTTAGGGTCACACTTGAAAATGAGGTAGCAGCCATAATTATACATACATGTACATCAACATTTACAAAAATAAGCCTAATTATAATGAATTATGTCACATGTCTGCCAGCTTTATGCCTGTTCTTCTTCTTCTATGTGTCCTGTCCCTTCAGGACGTAGGCGATCATGGCTTTCCACGTTTCTCTATCCCTGGTGGCTCTGAGCATGCCTTCTGCTGTTACACCATGCAATCCTTGTTCTGTCATCCACCTGATTAGGTCCTTCAAATACGTTATCCATTGCTTTCCTCTGTCTCTTTTTTTTTCCCTCTATCTGGCCTGTTAGTATCAGGTTCTCCAAGCCCTCTTTCCTCATTGCGTGTCACAGGAACTTCAGCTGTCTCTTCCTGATGCTCAGTATTAATTTCCTTTCTGTTGCCATCATTTCCAAGACCTCATCATTGCTCAATCCATGATATTTGTAGAACCACATTTCAGTTGCTTCAATTTTTTCCTTCATCTTTGATGGTATTGTTCAGCATTCACTGCCATATTGAAAGACGGACATCATGCAGCAATCCAGTAGTCTCTTCCTATTTTCTACTGAAATTGTTCTGTTTCTTAATACCTTACTCAACTTCTGGAATGCTTCCTTCACCATGTCAATTCACCTTCGGATCTCTGTCGCACTTTCCATCTTCTATTATAACTCTTCCCAGGTATTTAAATTTTTGTACCTGCTTGATTCTGGTATCCTCGATCTGTATTTGGCATTTTGGGCTGCCCTTTTTACTGATGACCATGCATTCAGTTTTCGTGCAGTTTATTTCTAGTCCTTTCTTGTTACTTTCTTCTGCTACCTTCTGTAAGAGGTCTTGTAGTTTCCGAGAGGTTTTAAAAGTTTGTCCATTTTAAAGCACCACTAAGTCTTACAAAGAGATCTTGTGAAGGTCACACCTGATATTGTGGTGCAGCCATTTTGAATGTATGAGAAAGAGCTAATGGATCATTAGGTATGATAGAAAATTTGCAAGAGAATAGAGAAACAAATCTAGAAACAGGTAAGCAGATAGTGACAAAGGATTTTTAGTGTATCTATCACTTTTTGTGGTGCAATGGATATCAGCTCGGAATGAGAAATTGGAGAGCTGTGTTGAAATTTCAGTTGAATTTGTTGCATTCACTTACACACAAACACCCTTGGGAAAGATATTAGTCCATCTCTTTTCCATCCAGCTATGGGTTAAACGGCATGACAGATTGGGTTCTGTAACCTTGGCTGGCAATCAGTCTACCTTAAAAAAAACATGGCAACCTACTGCAGGAAAATCTTCTGCCTTGTCTGTCATGGATCTGTCAAAAACTGTTTATATATCATCTTAGTAAATATCTGTCTTCAGTCTGCTTAGCTTGATATTACTCTATCCCTGTTGATTTAGGAACTAGCAGTATAGCCCGGCATTGCTCGGGTGTAATGAAAGCTTTAAAACTAATTCATCATCCTGGAGCTCAGACTCAGCTGAAAGAATATTTGTGTGAAGTTTGGTAAGAATCGGATAAAAATTATGGATTTGTATAAAGGACATACAGACAGATAAACAGACACACACACAAACATCTTGCCTTTTTTATATATATATATATATATTATCAATTTTCTGCACTATTGTAAGAACTGCAACCTTGAAACTTCTTAATTTCGTTTCTTATGTCTTTGTTTATGAGTGTATCAAATTTGATTAAAATCAGACCACTCCTTCTATAACCCGATTTGTTTCAATTACCGATTTTCGATATTTATTGGGGGTACCTCAACACAAAACCTAGCTAAGTAGCTAAGAACACTCGCAGACGCTTATAGTACAACTGTAAATTTTCAAGAAAATCGGTTCAGCCATTTCGGAGTCTATAGGTAACGGATACACACACACACACAAAGTTCCATTTATAAATAAGTTTAGATTTACTAAGCATAGTTCAGATGTAGTACAAGGATAAAAATATGGAACATCCAGTCAGGATCAAGCTCACTACTTATTTGGAATTGGTTTAGCAAGACAATTAATACACCAAATTGAAGGACCCATATCTCTCTCATATATATAATGTTATTTAAAGTTTTGTGATAAATTCTGATTGTTTCTTCAGTAAGCGTGTTGGTCTGAGAAGGTAATTATAGCTATTTTCCCCACTTGACAAAGCTTACAGTTTTGGGATTTTGTTGCTGTTTTCCTTATTTTTTATGATACCTTTGATGCAATTTTCCATATATATTTAGAAAGAGTTGTGCTGTTCACATATTTACTATTAGTAAAGTATATTTGTGTGTGTGTGTATATGTAGTTTTCCCATGGTCTTTCTGTTACATCTATATATATATATATTTTATTTTTTTTTTTACATTATCTGGTGATTTTTACAATGGCTTGGTGGAGATATATGCAAAAGTATACTCAGTTCTAATCTGAGGAGAAGAACAGTATGATTAAATAAAGAAGACTGGAGGAAAACTATTTTTCTCGTTTGTTTTCTTCCTGTGACAGATTATCAAAGCAAAGAGTTGAAATGAATTTTATTTTAAATAAAGTATTTATAAAAAAAAAAAATGTTGGCGACTAGAAAAAAATGCTCATAAATATTCGTGATATTAACTGAAATTATTAAACATTAAAAAACATCATATTTCATATTTAAAGAGAATTTTATGTGCAGTCTGTTATGAGATGTTAAAATTATAGTAATTTTTATGTTTGTTGTATATGTTAACTTGGAAAAATATTGTTTCTATTAGGAAAGATGAGATTGAGGAATAAATGGGGTACAGATCAATATTTTGATATCAATATTTTGATATTTGATGGCAGTGTTATTGAGAATTTTTCTTCTGAGTAAATTATTTTTTCATATGATAAATATGGTATTGTTTTAGGTCAAAATTATGGATGAATTTATTTTAGGTATGACCAGTGCATTTATTTGTTAAATTATTTATGAGGTCTCTTCTTTCTTGTAGACAGCAATGTTTTTGTTTATGGATCAGTCAGTTAAGTGTCATATATGATGCACACTTGGGCGATCTCAAAAGAGACATGACTGACTAGGCAGAATATTATCCCGTGGCAGGTTGCTATTGCATTCTGTGGTAAACTGGTTGCCTGTCAAGGCTATCTAAACCAATTTGCTCTGTTATTTAGCCCATAACTGGAGGAAGGAGATGGATTAATACCTTTCCCAAGGGTATTTGTGCACTAAGTGAATGCAAGAAATTCAACTGGAATTCGAACACTGCTCTCCGATTTTCTCATTCCGAGCCAATATCCACTGCACCACAATGCACATGTTTATAGATACTTTATTTGAAATAAAATTCATTTCAACTCTTTGCCTTTCTAAAGTCCATCATAGGATAAAACATGTAGGTGATAAAAATAAAGTTTTCCTCTTCTTCTTTTTTTAATCATATACATATAATTTCATTTTTTTTAAAAATTTTTTTTACACACACACACACACACATACACACATATATATAATTTAAAAAGGTTGGTGTATTTTGTAAATGGGGTGCATATTTATATATAAACAATTCATGAAAAACTTTTTACTACAGACTTCTTTTCTTTTTTTTTATGGTGACTATTTGGGGAACAAATTTCTCAGTGTCTCCTGAGTATGTTCATTTTCTATTGGATTCTAAAGTTAGGGTTAGTTAGTATAAGCATCATATTAATGCTTGAAGTCAGCCAAAGAAAAGTTTGTACTTAGTTTATACTATAGGTGGACATTTTTGAAGACACATACAAACACAATGCAGGGGAAAGAGATAGTCATTAGTGTACTGGGGAAACTAATGTTCATTAGTCTATTTTTCACATTCTGCTAGTAACCAAATCAGTAAACGCATATCTTTATATAGACTTCAACAATGCTGCTACTTTACAGCATTTAATAATGCTAGCTTGGATAGTTATATTTCTGGTTCCTTTACTCTTAGTATCATGAGGAAATTTATTTCTTTTTTTATCCATTATTATTTAGATTAATGATTTTATTACATTTTCATTTATATATATATATATATATATATATATATATATATATATATACTTTTTAATATAACTGTAATTGATTTTTCAATGATTCCAAGTAAATTTATCAATGTTTTTATCTGAAACTTGGAAATCAAGTTGCCACATAATTCAAATATGACCTTGACATTCAAATGAAGGAAAAAAAAGAAAAATTGTGTTGCCTGAAATTTTTGAATAATGAAAAAAATTTTTCCCCCTAATCATTAAATAATATTCTCATAAATACCTGAATGAAGAAGAAAGTGAAATAGTTGAGAGTAGAAGTAAATATAAAAAAAAAAAATATTTAAATGCTGGAAGACCTGCATACATTTATTTTTTTGCCTCTTCTGATAGAAAGATCAAATATTTCAATTGTCTTTTCTGTCTGAGGTGTTAGCATTATATGCATTATTTATATTTAGAATATTATCCCTATCTTTGTTGTTATTTCAATATTCATCAACCAAACAGAAATAATTCTCCTGTTTTCTGCATGTTGCAGGTAACTATACATTAGTTGTTTAACATGCATGCTCTTTGAAAATGTGTTGTGTGACATAAAATATTGATCCAAAAAGTTAAACTTAGATCTGTTAAGAATATTCAGGTGTGTGTGTCCTTAAGAGTCAGTTTCAATATTTAAAAAATATTTTGATATATTTACTACGTTTTTAAATCAATATATATGTATGATGACATATCGGATGCTCTTTACTCATGAATATATTTATGAGAAAAATATCTATAAATAAGTTTTTTTTATTTTCTATCTAGAAAAAAGGTAAAGAAAGATTTAAATTAATTTTCTTACCAAAAAAAGTATTTTTACAATATTGTTTACCCAATACAAGGCCCAAGAACCACTTACTGAATGAATTAGTTTTATGGATGTAAGTGAAGGAGACAAGAAGAGCAGATTATCAAGATATATAGGATCAATAATGGTTGACATTGAACTTGAGGAGGTTAAGATTGTAGTGCTTGAAGAAGCACTCTCTCAGGAGCCTGTTTCATAAAGCAGTGTCTGTTTAGAGAGAGCTTTCAATGAAGCTTCTGACTTACTAATGGAATACAAAGGTTAATTGATTGAGTTTTGACAGCTTATCAACCCATTGCAGGTTATTTAAAGCCAGGAAACATTTATTTTTCCTTTCTTTTTATTTCAGATAATAATTATAGTTATAGTTATACAAGTTTTAATATTTAATCTACAGTTGGAGGGGGAGAAAACGTGGAATCATACATTTCCCAAGAGTATTTGTGTGTAAATGAATAAAACAAACCCAGTGAGAATTGAAACTTGGCTCTTTAAGAATTTAGAACCATTATCCATGAGACTACACATACAGCCAACCTTGCAACAGCTGGTTTTCCTAAACAGTCACCCTTCTAGGTACTGCTATTTTTTGATGTTGCTTAACTTCAGTGATTTTACAAGAACTAGTGTTTCAATGTGATATCGCCACAAGCCATAATACAAAGGGAACAAGCAGAGATAGTGATTGACCCTAGACTTGAAGATGTTAAGATTGTCAGAGAAGCATTCTCTCAGGAGCCTGTTTCACTAAGTAGTAGCTATTGAAAGAAGCTTCTTACTATTTGAATACAAAAGAAAACTGCATTTGAAACTTAGGAATTAACATGCATTTAATTTCTTTTTGCCTTTTCAGAATTATTTTCTTTCTTCCGTTTTTGTCTTGAACTCTAAATGTTTGGAGTTAGAGAAGGGGAACTCAGTTGGGAATTAGAGAAGGGAAAACAAAGTTGTGCCAGTTGTAAAATTTATACACTCCAACTTTTATATTCATTTTTTTAATCAAATTGATTTTTTTTCTCTATTTCTTTTTTTTTATTTAAAAATATTTTTTCATGTCCTTGAATAACAAAAACTGATCCATTGAAATTATTTTTTCTAACAATTCTGCTAACAGACACAGGTGTTTACCCTTGTCAGCACTCTCACAGATCCACCTACCCATCCACAGCCCCAATGCACTTACAAATATAATGCACCCTGATCAATTCATTTACCTTGTATGCAAAATTTGTCATACACCAAGATATTTGAAGTGTCTGGTATTTACTAATTCCACATCCTGAAAGTTCATGGCTTCTGCTCGGACGAACTTAAGTCACTGATGCCTCCTCAACAGGTGTTTACTCGTGCAACAAGACTGGCAACTGGGTCCCACCCATTCACAGTCAGGTTAGCCAAATGCAGACGACAATTCTACTCCTGCAGCTTCCTTTCTCGCACTTCCCGTCTGTGGAACTCGCTCCCGTATTCTTGCTTTCCTAATGGCTACAACCTCCAGAAATTTAAATGCAAAGTCAATACTCATCTACTAACCACTGGACTCTAGCTCTCTCCCCACCCCTGTATAACCTTCCCTTTCTCTCCACCTATGTATCTGTCATCGCACCTGCTTTCTCAGCTTTCTGTTGTTCCTTTCTAACTAGTTTGTACTCATCACTCTTTTCTAATTAATCTTTTTACATTTATGTAACCCCCTGCACATCAGTGGCATTTCCGCCTTGCTTGGGGTGAAATGATTAAAAAAAAAAAAAGAATTGTTGGTTGGGGCTATCACTGCTTTCATTTCAATTCCAGATTATAGTTTCACATACAAAAGTATCGAATACATAAAATATTTAAAAGATTTTCTAAGAAAAATATAATGTCTAATGTGGCTATAAACCTAAACATTGAGTTGAACATTGTTAAAAGAGTAATTGGTAATATATCTAAGTAGAATTAAAAAAAGACTTTTGGTTATACAAGAATTTATTGGTAAATTTTACAAAAAGGAAAAAAAAAAGTATGAGACATACATTAGTAAACTGCATTTAATATTGTGACCCTGATTTACTCTGACAGCAATTACATGTTAATATTTTGAAATATGATTTTAGAAGAAATTTAATTCTAATCTTATTGTTTTCTTGTATTGCTCAATCATTGTAATATTATGTATACATAATCATTAAAATCTCATATATATATATATATATATATATATATATATAATTATTAAAATTTCATTAAATTATTATAAAAATATATGTATATAAACCATTAAATTCTCATATACATGCACATATAAATCTTTTTCTGGTGTTAATAAAACAATGTTCAATGTAATATACATTTTATTTATTTATATATATATACGTGGTACTTATTTGAAAGCGCTCAATATCAGTGATAGAGCTGACCTATTCATATAGATAGGTATGAGTTTGTAACCCTGGGTTTCACACTCTAGTGATCATCAGAATATATATATATATATAATTGAATATTAAAGTCAACATCTAGTAGTGACAGTTTTGATCTGCAACAAATTTGTCAGGCCATGTGCCTTGTTTTTCTGCTAGAATAATATATATAAAAAATTATCAAACAATTATCTACTCTCAGTCAGCATGGGCAATTCTGTTTGCAAATGCAGCCAATGAGAAGGACTGAATTAAAGAAATGTAAATATGACTAAATATTTTTTCTCATCATTAAGTTGTATTTTTTATTAGGAATTTATTCTTCAGAGTTTGAATTCCAGTTGAATCCCTTGCATTCACTTACGCACAAATACCCAAATAGGAAAGGTATTATTTTGTCTCTTCCCTTTAGTTATGGGTTAAATAATAGAATAGATTGGGTTCTATAGCCTTGGCTGGCAGCCACTGTACCACAGAAAGCTACTGTGGGATAATCTTCTGCCCAGTCAGTCATGTCTCAAAAAAGACATGATCACCAGAAGTGTGTATCACGTACAGCACTTAACTGAATGACTGATTCTTGTCTGCATGTTGATGCAAGTTTGTATTCTTATTTCAACAATAAATTCTGGTAAAGTGCCAGAGATTTTTAGCAATATTCATCAGAAACTTTGGAAATAAGCGGACAGAATCAGTTATAAACATATATTTATTTATTTGACTTCAACTCGTGAAAATTCTTTGTAAATCAGGGTCGTGAAAGTTTATTCTGCTGGGCATTTGATAGTTGAGAGTAAAACTTTGGTCATACTGGTCATTTTATTGGGGCTGCTGCCAGGAGTATAATGACTTCAGAAATATATGCGGTTTCAATCTGCATGTATTCTTGGACCTCAAAAGGATGGAAAAATCTCTTAAACAGATGACTGCTTTGTTTTTTCATCCAACACTCTTGGCTAGTTTCTTTGGCATTCCCTTCATTGTCTTCGCCTGTTTGGTCCTGGGCATAGCGGTAAACTGCATCCGGCAGCAAGGCCTCTGATTAGGGGGTTGTGAGGAACAAGGAACCACCTCTGAATTGCTGTTGTTCCCAGGTTCACCCCGACTCGAAGTGGTAGCACCTGTTAGGGTCCTAGCTATGGGCAAATTAAGCACTATGAAAGTATATACCTTTATACAAATCTATACATAAAAATTGACTTTTATAGAAAAATATTCATTTTTTGAAGGAAAAATATGACCAACAATACATTTTTGAGGAAAAAATAATTACCACAACACATTTTTGAAAGAAAAAATTCTCAGCAAAACATTTTTGAATACAAAACTAGAAGAGGTTTTCAGTTTTCTAAAATAAAAAAGAGTAAAAACAAAAAATTTTCATTAAAATCTGACTAAATCAACCTTCTCACTATAACTGAACATTTAAAAAAAAATCCTTAAAACTCCACTTTTTTGGCATTAAATAACCCACAGAGGTTGATGTGCCATTAAACAAAACTCAGTGTTTGCTGTCTGTTTATATCTACTTATCTTCAGGCTACTATTATAGAGCTATATTTCAGCTAATATCAAAAGACACTTTTTTTTGTTTTTTTTTCATTGGTCAATATTCACTTATTTTCTTACTTACCTTTCTTTTTATTTTATTTATTTATTTATTTTTTTCTTCTTTTTATGCACGGAGTGTCTCTTATTTTGGTAGATTTCTAGTCACAATATCTAGATCTATGAACAAGCAAACTTACTCCTTTTTGCAGCAATTGTTCATTCTTTCTTTACTTTCTCATTAATTGAGAGAGAAGTACGAGGTGACTCATTTACATAAGAAGTCCTCAAGTGTATAAATAACTACGGCTATTACCTAAGAGGCAGTTGAGTGCTTACCCCTTTCTGTGATTTAGTAACACAATATAACAATGGCATCACCAATATCTAAAGAACCAAATGAACACTTATCACTTGATAATTATGAGTGCACACAATCATAGCTTAGAGGTCTAGCAACTAAATATAGAGCAAAAAGCTGAAAGGTTTGAAATCAGTTGGAGGAGAAAGCCAGGTAACTGCTGGTTGTGATCTAAACTTATTTATAAATGAAACTTTGTGTGTCTGTGTCTGTTACCTAGAGACTCCAAAACAGCTGAACCAATTTTCTTTAAAATTCACACAGTTGTACTATAAGCATCTGTGAGTGTTCTTAGCTAGGTTTTGTGTCAAGGTACCCTCAATAAATATTGAAAATCAATAATTGAAAAATTTGGGTTATAGAAGGAGTGGTCCAATTTTAATCAAAATTTGATACACTCATAGACAAAAACATAAGAAACGATATTCAGAAGTTTCAAGGTTGCAGTTCTTACAATAGTGCAGAAAATCGATAATATATATGTATAAAAGGCAAAATGTTTGTGTGTGTGTGTTTATCTGTCTGTAAGTCCTTTATACAAATCCACTATTTTTATGATTCTCACCAAACTTCACACAAATATTCTTCAGTCTGAGCTCCGGGATCATGGATTAGTTTTAAAGCTTTCATTATACCTGAGCAACACTGGGCTATACTGCTAGTACTATTATAAAAGTATCAGCAATTGCACACCTAAGACAGTTGGAGGAAATAATGTCTGACAATATAATTCAGCTAACAGTAGAAAAACATAGCACCTCAGAGTTAGTGAATGCAGACAGAACTAAGTTCATGAACATTCCTCAAAGAATGAATACATCAGTCATTGAATATGTTCTTTGTTTGAAATAGGTTGCCAAATATTGTGAGTTTATGAAACTGACATTGAAAAACCTGTCAATCAAAGTAGATTTAATTCAAAAGAAATTGGTAATTAGCTTTTATTGGTAATTATCAAATATATGATGATATTTTGCATGCACAGATACATAGACAGAAACAAATACAACTGTTCACATTCATATATATATATATATATATATATATATATATATATATATAATGTTAGAAACACAGAAGAGTACTGAAATGTTTTGCATAAATTCATAAAAACTCTACATTTTTTAAAGCATACTGTTCACATTTTCTAAAGCAAATCTGAAGAATTTGTTATTGGTCCTGACCTAGCCTCTCAGTTCCAGTTACTTTATCACATTAATGTAGCTTCTGTCTGCCTTCTCTATAAGTATTTTCATGATAATTGTTCTATAAGAATTTTATTTTTATTATGTTAAATATATTACTCTTGTTTAAATATTTAAATTGTCTACATTTCTTTTAATACATGTTATTTTAAAAGAAGTGTATTTTAATGTAGGCCAGATGGTTTGTGTATAATTTATTTAAAATGTATATCTTTTTTTGCTCAGTGGTTATTGCAAAGTTCAGGGTATGGATTCTAGCAAGATCAGTAACAGTTTTCCAGCCAATTGGCATAGAGGGCATTGAAGTCACCGGACACAAATATGTTGTCAAATGGGTGAGAGGCAATATGTCTAGCAAGGGAGAGGAAGGTGAGTGATAGAGAAAGAAAAGATATGAGTTTAGAAGAGTGAGATAGACACATGTATGGATGGACCAGATATTCAAGGGATCTCTCCATAGCCAGAGAAATATGTTATTTTTATTATGTAAAATATGTTCCTCTTGTTTAAATGCATAAATTATCTGTCTTTTTAATGCATGTTATTTTGAAAGAACTGTATTTTTATGTAGGCCAGATGGTTTGTGTAAAATTTTATTAAAATTGTATATCTTTTTTGACTCAGTGGTTAAGTTGTTAAAATTTGTGAAGAAAGCATTTCCAGTTGATAAAAAAAATTTCTTTTTGTATATATATTGACCAATGAGAGATGTGGTCTCAAACTCTAATAACATCCAAAATGGTGGGGCAGAGGTGAGCCTAAATTTTCTATATAAATGAAGCTCAGGTCTGTAGATATGAAAAGAAGACTTTTGAACATCAAGGAGAGAAGACCTTTTGAAAGAGACCTTTTGGACTTCAAGGAAAGAATGCAGGTCAACATCAAAAAGGCATTGACATTAAGAAAGCTCTGTCATAAGTTAGTCACCAAAACTAGAGCAATTGCAATTCTAATGAAAATTTTTACTGGGGTTGAACAGCCTAAAACAAAAGGATTTCAAAGAAATTCTCTCAAGAATGAACTGTCTAAAAAGGGACTTTTTCAAAAATATTACTGTATACCAGAAGCAAAAGGCAAGTAGCAGAGATCCAAAGGTGAATTGGCATGGCAAAGGATGCATTCCAGAAGCTGAGTAACGTATTAAGAGACAGGAAACTTTCACGAAAAACAAAGAAGAGAGTACTGGATTGCTATGTGATGTAAGTTCTTCAATATGGCAGTGAATGCTGGACAATATCATCAAAGATAAAGGAAAAACTTGAAGCAACTGAAATGTGGTTCTGCAGAAGGATGCTGTGAATATCATGGATTGAGTATGTGAGCAATGATGAGGTTTTGGAAAGGGTGAAAATGAAAAGGAAATAAATATTGAGCATCTGGAAGAAACAACTAAAGTTCCTGGGACATGCAATGAGGAAAGAGAGTTTGGAGAACCTGATACTAACAAGCCAGATAGAGGGAAAAACAGATGAGAAAGCAGATAACATCTTCAAAGTGCCTGAGCAGGTGGATGATAACAGGTGTTGTGTGGTGTTACAAGAGAAAGTGTGCTAAGAGCCGTCAAGGATAGGAAGACGTGGAAGGTCATGATTGCCTACGTCCTGAAAGGACAAGGCACATAGAAGTTGCACCTTTGTTTTTACTGCCTTGTTTTTTTTTATCTTTTGTTATTTTTTAATTTTCCCCCATTTTTTGCTGGTGATCCTTTATCATAAATTGTTATTCTGCTTTAATAGGTGCACAAAGGAATTTTTTCAAATTTATTTGCATCCTTTTTGGTTTTTCATAATTATCAACAATAAATAAGTGTTTTTCCTTTTAAAATTTCATGCAGTGGTTGCCTTTCCTAATTTTGTGCCTGTTCTAATGTCTTGCTATTCCTACTAAGGTTTTGTGTCTGTCTCAAGAGGTTGAATTTAGTAGAAATAAAATTTACATAGTTCTGCTGAGCTTTCTTCTGTGATACCTCTATTTCACAAATTTAATTACAGTATCTGATTTACAGCTAGGTCTCATCATTTTAAAGTTGAAATTGCTAGATTTAGCCATAATTTTTATGCTAACTGTTTCTTCTCTCACACTTCTTGCTTGTGAGAATCTCTGCTTATTGTCAACTTTGATCTTTGAAAATTTGATAGCAATATTAACATGTTGTGCCTTTTTAATTATTGCTCTCTCTCCTTAATAATATTTTTCTTTTTCTCATATTCTTTCACACTTTTTGTGGTTTTATTGGCTTGAAATGATGATACAAAATTTATAAAATCATTTCCTTTAGTAAAGCTTCTTTTTATCCCTTTTTTTTTTTTAAACAAAAAATGATGGAAACAAAAACAAAAAAACATGAATACTTTTTGTATATAACATTTGCATTTTTGTAACGCATATTAAAATTTTTTAGAGCAAGGAATTAATGAAAATAAAATAATGCAAAAAAAATCTATAAGTACAAAATTAAAGAATGTCTGCATTCTGTTAATGCATAATCCTAATCTTTTATAAAGCAAATATTAATAGAAAAAGAAAACAAAACTGAAATAGAGTTTGCAGAAATTGATAAGACATCTGCATTTTTATTGAAGTATGTTTGATTAAATAATGTAGACATATTTATTTTTATTTTAATCCTCTCATAGTCATGAATAATTTTTTGGGATGGTGATTAGTAACAGTAAAAAAGACAATGTAGGTATTTTTATTAGTTTTATTTTCCCAATTACTTTCAATCTTATCCATGATCATCTTCAGGAAGATGATTGTTAAGCCATAATTAATGTAGTTTTCTGTTATGAATAGTTGTCCATTATGAATATCTTGTGGTTTAACTGTTACAAGTTTTGAGCATACATGTAAGAATGTGATGCCAATTTCAAAATTTTGTGATGAAAGAAAAGTAACTAAATTTGATATTTTTGTAATCTTTATATAAATTACGATTTACATGTTTTAAACTATTATTGATCTTTTAAACACTTACTGTTATAAGCATTTTAGAACCTTGTTACTATATTAATGATTAATTTTGTTTAGTGTTGGTTTTAATTTTTTTAATAAACATGGCTTCAAGAATTTGAAGTTTTGGTTTATTTTCATGGTGGCGTATACATATATAGTCAATATTTCCTTAAGTCATGAATGTGAACAGGATTGTTCACTTAAATGTTGTGCAATTGATGTCAAATCAGACATATGTAGTGTAAACCTTATTAAGAGCATTGTTGTTGCATGACAGCCACACATATTTGTTTTTTTTAATCAGAAATACAATCAACCAAATGACATTTAAATTGATATTTCTTTTTTTAAAATGCTAGCTAGAAAGATAAGTTATTGCAGTTGATTAATTTGGTTGTATTAAATTTAGAATATGATTAATTTTATTTTTTACAGGTATCTGTGGGAGATATATTGGTACTTATAAGTTTTTTAGGATTTTTTTCATTTTATTTTTAGTTAGAGTGCTTTTGATTATAATATAAAAGGTTGATATGAGAATATCATCTATATGTCTTAGGTAAGCAGATGGTTATTTAAAGACCTTAAATATTTTATTTTCAAGGTTATCCAGGTAAAAGTTACTAAATATTAGACCCAGAACTGAACCCATGGAAATACTGTTGTACATATATATTGTTTTGATGGTCATAGAAAGTGACCTTAGTTAAGAGTAGTTTTCGTAGTGTGTTAGGTCAAATTTTTAATAAAACGAGATGGATTGTTGTTAATGTTCTTTAATAATTATATTTATCAGTACATTGGTAAATAAATTTCTGACATCAAATGAGGTTATGGTTTCATTATTGGGCTTTTAAACTTTGGATTAGTTTGTGAGTTGATTTGATGTTGTTTTTTTCTGAGTATGTATGGTGTAATGAGTGGGTTAATGATTTTGGTTTGTGAAATTTTCTTGTTTCTTAATAATTTTAGTTTTTGGAAAATATCTTTTGTTGTTATAGTTAGTTTGGTACATATTCTATCATCTGTTATAACCTTTCTTAAATAGTTAAATTTCTATAGATATCTGATTTTGAGATGTTCAATTTGTAGCTTGTTTTTGGTACTGTCCTTCTTTCATACAAGTTTCATTCACTATATTCCCAGTAATCTTTGTGAAACCAAGTCTCCTCTTCATCTATGAGGAAGTTGTCAAGCATTCACTGCCATATAGGAAGATTTATATTACATAGCAGTAGGGCAAACATTAGAGAATTTAATGGCAATATTAGCTGTTTCCTTATAAGGAAGCATCCGGCTTTCATTGACTGCACAGCCAGCATCTGTTAGTGTCCCAGCTATGATTAAATAGTGAACCTCCCAAACAAAACACTATAGAACTATAAAAAAAATATCAGCAATACACGTTTATGTAAAAAATACATTTTATTTGTAGTTGAAGACATACAATTGTGTTCAAAATATATTTAGTTGGAGCCATAAAATTATGTCCAAAATATTTAGATGTTGGCATTAAATAACCCATAGAGGTTGATATGCTGCTAAACAAAATCCACCAACCAAATCCTTACTGATGTTTCATTTGAAGTAGGGTGGAATGTCAACATCTTTATTAAAAAAAAAAAAAAGTGCAGTTTTCCTGTTGGGAATTGACCTTATTAACATTGAAATTTTATATGATCATTCATCTTTGCATTGAATACTTTTGCCTTATCTTGTTGGGTGCACCTGTTTTTCAAACTCAAGTTTCTCAACAAAATCTAAATAAGGGTCTGCAATGTAACTGATCCTGATTTAGCAGTATGACTTTCTCAATGCCAGGATGTACCTTCTCTCTGTCTTTTCTACAAATATTTTCATGGCTTCTACTCTAACGAGCTTCTTTTCCTGGTGCCATGACTCCATAAATTTATGTGTGCTACTAGATTGGCAACTAGGTCCCATCTCTTTACCATTGGAAGAATCTTATTGAACAACCAGCCAGTAATCAACTAGAATAGAAGTTGAGTCTAACTGACAAAAAACCACCAGCGCAAATTGGTAGGTGGTTTAAATAATAACCTGGGAGATTCCATTCTGTTACAGGCAAGTCCATTCTGTAAGCAGTGATTGGCTGATAATTTCAGTTTGTATATTGAGCTTCATAATATTGAGCACAATATCCACCATTTGTCTTTGGGCCACATAGGAACATGTATTCAGTTACAACCCTGTTTATTTTTGTCTGCCAACTGGACGCAAGTTGGACACATCAGGAAGGTGAATCTCACACTCTTGAATGTTCACCTTCCTACAGGGAGACAAAATAAAACCACCATGTTGAAAGGTAAGTTATTTGACTTCTACAACCATCATAATTGTAAAATATAATCACCACTTCTCCTGTAACAGTTTCTTTTTTCGCATTTCCCACCTGTGGAACTTACTTCCTTATACATTCTTAACTGATAGATATAATTTTCAAAACATTCAAATGCAACATAAATTGCCATCTCCTATTTTTTTAAAATCCCATCCACCTTTTAATCTTTCTTAGGCATCTTCTGTACTCTGTTTTTCTCTCACTGTAATTGTCCACCAGCTTCATTTCTCCCTAACATTTGTTTTTCATATCTGCTTCCAAACATACTGATCTGTCAATGTTTCTGAGATTAGATATTGTAATTATTTACACCATTTACATTGTTTGAAGTATTGTCCTTATCTTCGGTCCTGGGCATGATGATAAACTGCATCCAGCAGCAAGGTCTCTGATTGGGAGGTTGTGAAACCACTTCTTGATTTCTGTTGTTCCCAGATCCACCCTGACCCCAGAGTGCTAGCACCTGTTTGGGTTCCAGCTATGGCCAAATAGTTAACCTTCAAACTGGGGTCAAAACACTAGAAAAGTATTAAAATACACTTTTATAGAAATATATACATAAAAATAAACTTTTATAAAAAATATACAGAAGACATTTTCAGTTTTCTAAAATAAAAAAAGAATAAAAACAAAACATTTTCATTAAAATCTTACTAAATCAACCTTCTAACTATAATTGAACATTAAAAAAAAATTCCTTAAAACTTCACCTTTTTGGCATTAAATAACCCACAGAGGCTGATATGCTGTTAAACAAAACGCAAACTCCTGAATTTAATGTTTTGGCCATTGTACACTCAGCCTTCTTCAGGTGATATATGTTGGAGTTTCGAACCAAGCTCTTTATTCCATTCAACAAACACGGCCTGGTTGAAGTAATCCAGTGATTTCACTCAGAGAGTTGAGATTTCACTATCTGGTAACATCAGAGGTAAAAAAAAAAAATAGTTGAGTTACTAAAGGGAAATAACTGAAACTGAGTTATCCAGCAAAGGCATGGCATGTGGAACTAGAACAATCTAACCTGGTGAATTCAGTAATGACTTGGGTTCAAAATTTCAATGTATATTACCTGAAGAAGGCTGGAATACACAGTAACCAAAATGCTCCAAATATGACAATAAAGACTAGGACAACAATCCAAACAGTGTAAATAGTGTAAACACTTATTGACTTTAAGAAGACAGTATCCAGAAAAGTCTCTAAGAGAAACTTCAGAATAAACCTGGTTCAGTTCCTTTCATAATATACATGCAATTGGTTCCTGATAGAAAAAGCTTAAAAAATGGTTATGCTGATTAGCTGGTATCATAAGACTGGATTCTTATTACTCTCAAGAATGCAAATTCTGTTGTTTACAATATCTATATTGGCCATTTACTGAATATTTACTTATTACTTAAACATAAATTGAAACATACCTACTTGTAAAAAATAGTTTTGCATGTGGCTTTCTAATATCCTTTTGTTGTATTGCTTACAGTTTAATTATATATGGAAAATATATGGAAACTCAAACAAAACCTGATCAAATTTTTGCATTGAAAATGGTTGGTATGAAGAACTCTGGGGTGATAAAACAGTAGCATGTTTTCAGAAAAACTGCTTTTAATGTGTGAAAAGAGTTTTGGAAGTTTAAAGCAATTTCACCAAATCCAATTCCAGGAAGAAACCATTCCATTCATACCAGAACAGTCATTGAAGCCATAAATATGAGAAGCATATGGATGATTGTAGAAGAGCTGGATATTTTGGATAGGTTGCTAAGAAGGATTATGAACAAGGATTTAAGGATAAAACCATGCAAGATTCAAAGATGACAGCTGCTCTCAAGTACCAACCAAAAACAGCTTGCCAAATGGAAGGAAATATTGGTAGAAGGGCTGTAGTGAAAAGAAAAGATCGCCTTTTTGAACTGTAACTATATATACCATATTGTCAATAAATCTAAGCCTCAACCTGTTAATTTTTATTAACTAAAACCTAATATTTTTTATGATATCATAAAATGAATAATAGGCTGTTATAGTGGAACATCCCGTCATCCCTCGAGAATGGAATGCTCTACTTTATAAAAGACGGTAACGAGCGGTATAAGGAGAAATGTCTGAGGTGAAGGCATTCATTATTCGATAGTCAATTCTGTTCCAACCCATGGCTTGCCTATATGTGCATTATTGTTAATTGTACCTTAGTACAATAAATCTGTATTTCTTATTCCTGGTGTGGAGTTCCATTCTTCAACTGATCATTTTATACTATATTCCTTTTCGGGATATATCATAGGCAAATATATATATATATATATATATATATATATATATATGCTGCATGGAGGAGGCTTTTTTTTTTATAATCATTTCACCCCAAGCAAGGTAATACTGGCAGTGGTGCACAGGGGTTTCATAAGAGATGAACGATGAGAAAGAGAACCAAGTTACAGGGGTGTCAGAGAATGATGAGAACACTGGTGTGAAGAGAGCTGCATGAGAGTAGAGTAGAAAGAAAGAACAACATGTTACAAGAGTTGTCAGGGAAAGGAAGCGAGTCAAGGAGATAAGAGATGGCAACTGACATTGCATTTAAATTCTTGGAGATTGTAGCTATCAGGAAAGCAAGTATACAGAAGGGAATTCCACAGGCGGGAAGTGCAAGCAATGAAGCTGATAGAGTAGATGCTGCAGTTATATTTGATCGGTTTCACTGTAAATGGGTGGGATATAGTCTAGTAGCTCAACTAAATTCATGCAGAAGGGGCAGGAAAGCCACATTATGTTGGTGAGAAAGTGACTGTAATACTGGCTTAGATTGAGGAATCAGAGAACTGAGCTTGAATTCTAGTCAAATTCATTACATTTATTTATGTGTTAATATCATTGGAAAAGGTATGAATTCATTCCCCTCTCCCCCTACACACCAGTCAGTTAAGTACCATATGTGAAACACACTGGGGCAATCATGTCTCAAAAGAGACATGACTGTCTAGGCAGAAGATTATCTCGCAGTAGGTTGCCATTGCTTTCTGCGGTAGACTGGTTGCCAACCAAGGCTATAGAACACAACCTGTCCTGTTACTTAACACATAACTGGAGGGAAGAGATGGATTAATACCTTTCCCAAGGGTATTTGCGTGTAAGTGAATGCAATGAATTCAACTGGAATTCAAACTCGGCTCCCCGATTTCTTGTTCCAAGCCAATATCTATTGTACCACAATGCACACACCAATTATTTGAAAATCACAGAACAGATTTGGTTATATAGCTTTTCTTAGAAACCGGTCTGCTGCTGAAAGAACTGGCAATCTACTGCAGGAGAATCTCCAAGCACTTGCTTCCAACATGCCTTGAACCAGCACAGAAGAGGAGGTTAAAAAAAAATTAATGTCTCATCTTGATTCGCAATCTGCAACAATGCAGAAGCAAGCAACTGATAATTACGTGCCACACTTGATATGTATGCATCTAAGAATATTTGGTTCAAGTAAATATTGTTTACATACATTTGAGTCTTTAAGCATATACTTTGTAGGTGGATTCTAGGGATTCAGGCAGCATACTCTAGGCTTCACTGGCAGGACAAGGATTGTGGTGGTAGGGATCAGCGATTATAAATTGTGTGTCAAATCCGTATTGTGTCAAAACCATAATTTGTCACACCCACAAACTCTTTGATACAATAATGATTTGTATTATATTATATTAGTTCATATGACCATTATGCACTCTGAATAAATAGTGGAATATACCATTTTGACAATGTGAAAATAAGGAACTGGCATATCAGAGACACTACTTGGTTTCAGAGAGAAAATGAAAGAAGGAAGAGAAGATAGAAGTGTTTAATATCTGTTTCAGTTTAATTTTAAAAAAAGGGTCAATTTTTAATCATTTCATTTATACCCACCTTACTTACAAATTAAGGCAAGTTTTGATATTATTTTTCCTTGAATAATATTCTTTTCAACACTTTCAGCTATACATTTAGCCATTATCAAGGATTAATTTTATTTTTACTTTTAACTGAATATATGGATGTGTTTTTATATATACACACACACATATATAAATATATATATATAAGCAGGTTTTTATGTTAAAGGACATAATGATGATAAAATATTAAAAAAACTGGTTTCATTCCTGCTTGTCAAAGTTTTTTTATTGGGAGAACTTAACGTAAAATGTAAGAGTTGTGAAACATAAAATAGTGTGATGATGAAACACACCTATTCTATAATGAATAGACTCTCCCACCTAATTTAAGTAGAAGTAGTAAGAAGAACTAGGGTCAGTCAATGTTGGATGATAGTAGTCGACAGTTTGTCAAATACAAAAGTAGTCAGTGACCTGGCAAGGTTACACTGCATAATACATATTATACCAAGTTCCTAATGTTAACTTATTAGGACCAACTTTAGCACAAATACTAGCCTTCCATGGCAAAAATAACTCCACAACAAATAGTCCATGATGGGACACTTCCTATTCTTTAAAAAGTGTTTACAGATTAAGGAATAGTATATGTTGTGAACAAGTTCATTTTCTTGCCAGATATGGTTCCTGATTTTCAGTGGAATGTGCTGTTTGAATCTGCTGTCAACTTAAGATATATATATATCTAAAGTTATAGAAACATTTTATTCAGCACATTGTGGCCATGCTCGTAGCTGTTGTTGTTGATTGCTGGCTTTTTCTTTTTAATTAATAGGGCTTCTATTATTTTTAGCCATTTTTACATGAGAAATGAGGCTATTTTTCTTATAAAAAGGTATGTGTTATGGATAGTGTTTGATAGGTTTCCATGTGTATTTAAATGAGATTGAATTGAGCTTTGGTTAGATAGATGTATAATGATTCTTCTTGTTAGACATGTTGTAGTATATTCAATATTATTTAAGAATTTTTGGATTGATTAGGAACACAGTTTCTTAAAGAAAATGCATAAAACAATTCAAACATTCAATGAAAATTTAAAATAGAATTCATCCTTGATAATGGCTAAAATATAGCTGAAAGTGCTTGCATTTTCAAAATATTTAAACTATTTCTACATAATTTACATTTAGAAAAGAAGAAAATTATAAGAATACGTGAAAAATTAAATAAAATCTTAATTACTTGTCATTTTTAATGAAAGTTGTGTGAATAGGAATATATATATAAATCCAGGTAAAGAGAACCAACAGTTTTACAATTGAGAGTTCTCTGGCATTTCCGTTTTTTAAAAAAGTGTTCAATACAATAAATATTGTAGAGCATAATATAATCATATGATTAAATTTATTTTTTAATTAAAAATACATTGTGACATGGAAATTTATGTTTCAAGATTTCTCTCATCATAAGAATTTCTGTGTCACAATGTACTTTTAATTAATTAAAAAGACAAATTTAATTATATAACTTTATATATATATATATATATATATATATATATATACATACATACACACATGTGCAGTGTTGTTTCAGTCATGTTAACTTTGATGTTGCATTATTGCAATGTCTTCACTCTTCAAGGTTTGTTTTTTTCTACATCACAATAATGACATCAGAAAACTTTGAAGTTGGAATGACTGAAACAACACTGCTCATTTACGTGACAACTGCTTGCCTAAAATGCCTTTCTGTCTGTACATATACACTCTTCAGCATATTTTTTCTAATAAGATTCAAAATATTTGCTGAGGAGATTTGTTTACAAATTCCAATTTGCAAAGTTTTCTACACTTTTTTTCCCTTTTTGATTCCAGCCTGATCAGACCTAAGCACTGGTCAAAAGTGATTGTCTTCCTATAACTCAGTTTACAATCCTCTTGAGGAAACAATTTCTTAAAACTCTTCATTTGCTTCTAGTTCGCAACAGATTTTTTTCAACACCTCTCTTTAACATTGGAGGATCTCTGCAAAGCTCCTTTCATATTTCCATTGTAGAAATTTCCTGACTTAATAACTTTATTTTCTTTTCTTTTTTCCAGCATTTGTTAGATTCTTTCTATTAGCCAGATTTCAACATATATTATGGGAAAAAATGGTTTTTATAAGATTTCCAAGGCCTCAAACTAATATTAGTTTAATCTGTATAAGAACTTCAGACTGCAGTTTTTGTAATAAGTCTAGCAAATTTCACAAAACATTTTGAAACTACCTAAAACTTTAACTCAAACTTTGTTTTTCTGTAAAAATTAATCATTTAGAACTTGATAAAAACTGTTTAAAGCAAATTTGAATTGCTGAGGTTTATTATTTGTGTAATAGCTTTGGATGGACTGTACATGTGATAGCTTCATTTTGACATCTGAAAATCATAGACAATATCAAAGGGAGATAATCACTTTCTGCATCCCAATAAACTCTTAAGTTGTATTTTTATGACATACAAGTATAGAAGAGGTCACAAAAGCTCAGATGTTAGCATAATAGATACTTATTCTAGTGCATACATTTAGGAAACAACTCAAAGTTTTTTCAATATTCTGTTCAGCTGAGGGAATTTTAAAATTCCTCTTCATGGCATAGTTCAGAACTTTCAGATTCTGATTTGCATGCAAATGCTTTCTTTAACATTGTCGATTTCACTTCCAGTGTTTCCCTGTCTTTACCTTTCTGTTCATAAAAAAATGTAAATATTTGAGCACATAGTGTTCTAAGTATCATGTTAAACTGCTAAGGCTGGGTAAGAATCTATAGTGGGGTTGCTTATCTATTCCTTTTCTAGTTGTAGTGGGAGTCTGTTCTAGTGAAGGGTAGTTGTATACTGTTGCAGGTTAACGGAATTTGGCCTTGTGGTAGATAGCCCACTATAAGTCATAAAATGATTATAAAATCAAGAAAAGCAAACTGAGGAGAAAAATAACATTTTTATATCTACACATATCAATTAATGTTTTTACAATTAAAGTAATACTTGAATATAGGTCCAACGGAGGTTAAACTGTTCATGGCAAATAATAAGCTGAAAGAGAATTAAGGCTTAGGAATGTGGGGAGTGTATAAGTGAGGAATGTCTTTGATGTAGTAGCTCCTTAGGTCAGTAAGTAGTTTTGAGACAGAGAAGAAGGAAGGAGAGGTGAAGGGACAAGCATAGTAGCCACTTGACTTGGTCAAGGGAGATATTAATTACTCTCGCCTGTCACCGTCGGTCTGTCTGCTGGGTGCTTTCTGTCTCAGCTTTTTATATCTTCATTTTGGATCACAGCAGATCATTTGGTATTTCACACTTATATTTGATTCTGGGCTTCCCATTAGCTGATAAATAAAATTCGCGAAGGCTTGCGAAATGGAAATTTAATATTTGATTAATTTTTATTTTTCAACTGGAACATCTGTGCGAAACCGGATGCACACGGACGACTTTTGGTCATTTGCTTTTTTGTCGTGAGAGAGTAAACATCCAGTCCATCACTTTTGCTTGGTACCACCACAAATCTTTAGTTTTGGATAGCAACTTGTCTAAGAGAAGGAATTATCTGAATAAAAACCTCTCCACCTATTTTATGTAGAAAAGAGTAGGCTGAGCTTTCTAAACTTTGTAGGTGATCTTCCTAGAGATGGTGACTCAACAACACTGAGTTCCCAGTTTCCCAAACTGATTGCTGTTAGTAAGGGCATACAGCTGCAAAACTCACTCCAATATTTCATGAGGGTTAAATTATGTATGATAGGTAGACCATGTAAAACATGGACCCAACTTATCAAAAATGATTTAAAGAAGTTAGGATTACAGCCAGGTCTTATACAAAATTGGGGGATCTGGAAAAAAAGCCATTAAGAAAACCCTGTCTAATCCATGATAGCATGGAAACAGATGCTAAATGATGATGATGTATATCATAAGCATATGCATCAACATGTGTAAATATATATGTATAGATGTGTATATAGATCTACTGACTATATATATATATACATACACACATGTACCTGTAAATTTATCTTTAAACACGTCTCTAAAAACCCACCGAGTATAAACGCAGAGGGGAAAAAAATGGAAACAAAAAAAGAATAAAACTAATCACTTGAACATTAGTCAAAGTACTAGTTGAAAGAAAAAAACCCTGAGACGAGGAACCTAACACCAACTTGCCCTGATAATCCATTAGATGAAACCTAGGTAGGTCCGTTGGCTCTAGATTAGCGACTTACTTATTTATTTATATATATATATATATATACCCCGTATTCTTGCTTTCCTGATGGCTACAACCTCCAGAAATTTAATTGCAAAGTCAATACTCATCTACTAACCACTGGACTCTAGCTCTCCCCCTCCCCTGTATAACCTTCCCTTTCTCTCCACCTATGTATCTGTCATCGCACCTGCTTTCTCAGCTTTCTGTTCCTTTCTAACTAGTTTGTACTCCTCGCTCTTTTCTAATTAATCTTTTTACATTTATGTAACCCCCTGCATATCAGTGGCGTTTCTGCCTTGCTTGGGGTGAAATGATTAAAAAAAAAATTATATATATATATATAAATATCTATATACACACATGCATGTACACATATATACATAGAGATAGTTACATATGCATACACCAATATAAATTTTCACCATTTAATATTTTTCATTTTGTTACCTGCACAGTATAGTAGTGTCAGTTGGGTACCATCTACAAGAAGAAGAGCACCATGACACAGTTCACTCTGCCAGAAATTTGGAAACGGCATGCTGTACTGCTTAGAATACAACCATTTCAGAGTGTTTGGGTGCCAATCTGAGGACAGGGCAGAGGCTTTGGAAAAAGTTGGATGTCTAATGGTGATTATGAAAGTGTGATTACTGATGATGTTGATTTTATGCCTCCAGTTACCTTCTCACAGAGCCTCAAACTCAACATGGAGGCCTACATCACATGCCTTAGGAGGTAGTACTGGAAGACGCTACATCTGGCAATAGAACTCTGCACCCTGCCACACAAGTAGAAGAACCCAGTTATAGTTGTCAGACAATATCTGTGACCACATCACCCCTTATATCTGGTAACCTAACTCTACAGACTGCAACCCCCTTGATACGTGGGGCACATTTGAGTGAGAGACCAACAAAAATCCTTGTAAAACTAAAGATGAACTGAAGGCACAGATTATGAAAGCATTCATCAACTTAAACAAAGAGACTGACCAGAAGAGTTGCAGGAGATTCCTAAATTGTCTAGAGGCTGTAGTTGAAGCCAATGGCAATTTTATTGAATAAATTTACTCTTTATTATTTCAATATATTTTTGTGTCATTTTGATAAATATATCTGTTAAAATGAGATGTCAGTGTTTTCATTTTTTAATAATTTACATGACAGTTTATCCATCTCACCCTGTATATTAGACAAATATGTTAAATATAAATACAGGTTAATGTATATGTGCTAATATACACTATTTACATTATTTGGACTATTGTCCTCATCATTGTTGCCATTTCTACGACATTATATAGATAAATGCAATATATATATATATATATATATATATATATATATATATTGCATTTGTACGACATTATATAGATAAATGCAATATATATATATATATATATATATATTGCATTTATCTATATAATGTCGTACAAATGGCAACAATGATGAGGACAATAGTCCAAATAATATATATATATATATATAATGTACAAATGCTTATATATATATATATATATATATATATAATTTGTAATTTTTTATTTATTTGTTTAAATATTGATTTTAATGAATACTCATATTTGAGTAGATACGATATTTTATAATTAAAAGTATATTTGGGCTGACAGATTTACATAAATAATCAAGAAATCTTGGTAGAAAAATGTGTGTACGCTGCAGGATTCAAACCTGCATCCTCTTGGGGAAACCATGCAAGTTATTCTATAAAATTTTATGAAATGGGTTTAACTTTGACATATTTTTCATTTGTTTGTTTAAACATTATTTTTAATGGATAGTAATGTTTGAGTAAATACTGTTTCTGGGGTTTTTTTTGTATAATTAAACAGCTTTGTCTAACTGCAAATCCTTCATGGGGAAGTGGTCTAAGACAAGTCAGGTCAACTGATGGTCTGCTCTAGAGGGCGCAACTTCAAATTCTGCCAGGATATGCATTTTCTTAACAATATTTCTTGATTATTCAGGCGGGTATATATATATATATATATATATATATATATATATATATACATACACTGTGTAATTATAAAAAACAGTGTATTTACTCAAATATATGTAGCTATTAAAAATAATGTTTAAACAAATGAATTAAAAATATGTCAGAGTTAATCCATTGTGTAAAATTTCATAGATTGGAATCTGATAGAATGATGTTTCACTTTTATTAAAGTTTTATCAGATAATGTGATATAGAGCAAAAAGAAATTAAGTTTTTATTTTTGTGTTGTTTGGTTAATAAGGCTTTATGTGAATTTGATCTGAAGAAGTGTTAATATAATTTATGGTGTTCTGAACTCAATGACAAATGAAATGTTCTTTAGAACATCAAAATGATTAATGAATTCTAAGCCTAATTGAAAACAAAATCCTAAATATTGCTATATTCCTATTATTGTATCATAATTCTATTTTGTCTGTGTGGGATCCAGATTATAATGTAAATTCATAAATGTTTATTTGTGTCTTATAGACATTATTTATAAATTGATCATAATTTTGCTTTTACAAATAGCACCCTAATTAAAGAAAGATCATAAATCTTTGTTGAAAATATTTTGAGGGAATTTTTTTTTTTAATCATTTCACCCCGAGCAAGGTGGAAATGCCACTGATGTGCAGGGGGTTACATAAATGTAAAAAGATTAATTAGAAAAGAGTGAGGAGTACAGACTAGTTAGAAAGGAACAATAGAAAGCAGGTGCAATGACAGATACATAGGTGGAGAGAAAGGGAAGGTTATACAGGGGAGGAGAGAGAGCTAGAGTCCCGTGGTTAGTAGATGAGTATTGACTTTGCATTTAAATTTCTGGAGGTTGTAGCCGTCAGAAAAGCAAGAATACGGGAGCAAGTTCCACAGGCAGGAAGTGCGAGAGAAGAAGCTGCAGGAGTAGAATTATCGTCTGCATTTGGCTAACCTGACTGTGAATGGGTGGGACCCAGTTGCCAGTCTGGTTGCATGAGTAAACACCTGTTGAGGAGGCATCAGTGACTTAAGCTCGTCCGAGCAGAAGCCATGAAAGTCCTGATAAATATTTTACTAACTATAAACACATGTTAAATACACTATATTATATTATTAACCGTTATTAAATTTATTTTTAAAGAATCTAATATATGTTTAGCTACCATGGCATTTATATAACAATGTCTCCAAATCAACACATGGACAGTCACCAAACATAAATGTCTACTAAAATACACACAGGTGGGTATCTTGGTTGCTCTTCTGATTAACAGTTTTTTGTATATCCTGTCAGTTTAAGCTGATGGAATTGCTTTGTTAGGTTTGTGGTTGTTCCATACTCTGTGTTCAGATGATAGATTTAATAGTACTTCATAAGATGTTCAAAACATGGAATTTTTTTTTATAACATAACCTTGATTTATACTAAACCTAACCTACCTGATGAACTATTTTAGAGTTACATTCATCCTAAAATCAGATTTTCTGATTCACACAACACTAATTTCCACCATTAGCTGGATGGGAATACTTTGAATAACCAAAACTAAAAAAAAAAATCTGTCAGCCGTGAAAAGCTTTGTACATATCTTCCATTTACTCATACACTTTAAAGAAAACCTGGAAATTTTCACCCAATCGCACTCACATCCACCTAAAGATACAAAATGCAAACAGGAGCTGATTTGAACTTCAAAGAGGACACATCTGGCAGCAAGGCCTCTGATAGGGAGGTTGTGAGGAGCATGGAACCACCTCTTAATTGTTGGTGTTCCCAGGTCCACCCTGACCCAGAGTGGTAGCCGTCAAAAATGTGGTCAAAACACTATGAAAGTATAAAAACAAACGTTTATAGAAATCTATGCATAAAAATAGACATTTATAGAAAAATATACATTTTTAAAGGAAAAAAATTTATTACCTACAACACATTCTTGAATACAAAACTGGAAGTCATATTCAGTTTTCCAAAATAAAAAAAAAAAGTAAAAAAATATTTTTTATCAAAATCTCACTAAATCCACCTTCTCATTATAACCAAACATTAAAAAAATGCCTTAAAACACCTACCTTTTTGGCATTAAATAGCCCATAAAGGTTGATGTGCCATTAAATGATCATTCAGCAACTGGATATCATCTTGACCTGAGTTCACACAGTCAGTTAAGTGCCATACGTGAAACATGCTTGGGTGATCATGTCTCGATAGAGACATGACTGACTGGGCAGAAGATTATCCCGCAGTAGGTTGCCATTGCTTTCTGTGGTAGACTGGTTGCCATAGAACCCAATCTGTCCTGTTATTTAACCCATAACTGGAAGGAATAGACGGATTAATACCTTTCCCAAGGGTATTTGCGTGTAAGTGAATGCATTAAATTCAAGTGGAATTCGAACTCGGCTCCCCGATTTTTCGTTCCGAGCTGATATCCAATGCACCACAATGCACATCCCAGTTCACACACTTGTCAAAAAAGTGACTTCCATTTTCCAAAGATATCAGACTCGGTCAGCTTGCCAATTTCATTATTCTAGTCACTCACAACCCATTCTCACTCTTTTTCTGTTTACCTCACCAGATGTCTTTACAGCGACACTTATCTCTTTTTTTCATATGAGAAGCATTTACTCTGATTTTTCATTTATTGTATTTTATGTTAATACACTTGCTTGTTGCTTTAAATATTTTGTTGTTTAATGTACTAATGCAGGTGTTCCCATGCCAAGGCTCTATCCTTGGTCCTACTTTGTTTTTAGTTTCCATTAACGATATTTCCAATGACATCAGCTCTCAACTTGGTATCTATATTGTTGATACAACCATTTACTTATAAGTCCGATCAGTTTGATAAGGTCAGATTGTTGGACGATGTCAAAAATAACCTGTCTGTTATTAATGAATGGCTCATTTTCTTCAATGCCTCAAAAACAAAGCTCCTATCTATTAATCATTTCAAGGACCCCCTGCTCTTCCTCCCATTAACATGATGCTAACCCCCAGGAGAGTGACATTGAAGTTTTTTTTAACATATCTATAAGTCTACTATTCACTCATACTTTGAATATTAGTGCCACTTTTGGTTTGGTTCTCTTGCTATTTATTTAGAGATTCTTGATATAATCAAGACCTGGTGTTTCAGTTTCACTCACTTTACCACTGCTGTAAAGTTGATTCCCTGTGCCTTTTTTTTTATAAATACTTTCATGGTGATTGTTCAGATAAGCTTTTTGTTTTTGGACTTAGATTCTATGAATTTAAGATCAGTATTAGATTGGGAGGATGTGCGTTGTGGTACAGTGGTTTTTGGCTTGGAACGAGAAACCGGCGAGCCGAGTTCGAATTCCAGTTGAATCCATTGTATTCACTTACGCGCAAATACCCTTGGGAAAGGTATTAATCCACCCATTCCTTCCAGTTACGGGTTAAATAGCAGGACAGATTGGGTTCTATAGCCTTGGTCGGCAACCAGTCTACTGCAGAAAGCAATGGCAACCTACTGCGGGACAATCTTCTGCCCAGTCAGTCATGTCTCTTTCAAGACATGATCGCCCAAGCGTGTATCACGTTTGGCACTTAACTGACTGACTGACTGACTAGATTGGAGTCAAGGCCTCATCAATTTGTAGTTCAGTTGTCTAGATGTAACCATAAGCTCTATGCTAACAGCTTCTTTTCTCACACTTATTGCTTCTGAAACTCTCTTCTGACTCCATAATTTCCAGCCAACTTTAATTTTCAAAAAATTAAATGGAACATCAGTTTCTATCTACTGTCTTCCTGATTATTCTACTTTTGCTCTCACTTAGTAATGTTTTTGTTTTCTAATTCTTCCACTCATAATAAACCCTTGTCTTAGTTGTGTTACTGCCTTGCTTAGGCAGTGAATTCAGTGTGTGTGTGTGTGTGTATATATATATATATATATATATATATATATATATATATATATTAATGCAAGAAACTTTGTCACTTAATTGGGTAGGTTCATACAGACTTCAAAGTTTTGTAAGGACACTGTTAGTTTTTTTTTTTTTTTTGTGTTTTTTGATCTTCCAAGGAAAAAACAAACTTCGTCCTGACAAGTCTTTAAAGTTGGCATGAACCTGCTTGGTTAAGTGACAAACTTCTTTGTGTTAATTCTATCAGTGCTCTATCTCTACCCAGATATCAAGCACTTTATGCTTAAAAATCTGCTTGCCAAAATATGTTTTATCAGTAGAACTACTGATAAAAAAACAATTTTGGTACTAAACATTATCACAACTCAACACGCATACATATATATTTTCTAAACATATACTGTTAAATATAACAGACAATGAATGTCTGTTATGTTTAATCATTCTAAACATATTTTGGCTTTAATTTTAAAGACAAATATTGTCCAACATTTAGACATCTTTTTATTATGCTGGTTCTAAGCTTTCGGCTCACATGAGCCATCTTCAGAGAGGTTACAGGGACATTAACATAAAGACATCTACCATTAAAGATGATTTTGTCTTGTGTTGACATAAAACATTGCTAAGCAATGATAGCAGACACAGTTCATAAATTTGTAATGTGGTTCTATGATGTCACACTGCGTGAGAGACCAAAATGTTGACAGAACCACATGTCTAAATGCAATGTAATGTGTTATGACGTGATTAAAATGCGGTTTTATTAAGTGTGAGTTGCTTTGATTTAATGTAGATGGCCTCCAATATCTGGAGGTTCTTTTTATTATGTGTATGTGTGATTATTATTGTGTTATTGACTAAAATCTGTCTAATCTTACCTACATAGCTAAGAAATGTTGCTTAATTGAACTCTGATCAGAAAGGGGACAAGTAAGTCAACTGGAGAGCATGGTTGTAGTAAAACCAATATATGTAGTGGGTTTATTATTAGTACCAGAGGTACAATCTCTGAATGGGCATGTAAATTGATACACTACGTTGGTTTTCTGTAGAGGATTTAGTTGTGTGGTTGTAGGGTTATTAGAGATTAAGAGATCAATTGTTTAAAATTTTTTAGAATGTATGATAAGCTTAATTTGATTACTACTATTTATTGGTTTAACATTATTACGTATTATGGTTTTGAGTGTTGTTTCATCTTGTTTGTAATTCTTACACATTTGGTTGCAATAGTATGAGTTAATAGTGTTATGTTTATTTTGACGTACACTATTATTATTAATATTATAAATGTTGTTAAAGGTATTATTAAGTTCATCAAGATAAATTTTAATTTTTTGATTAATGACAGAGTTAGGAAATCTATTGTTAACAAGTGTTTGTTTAATGTTGTGTAATTCTTTATAGAATATGTATTTGGAAGAAGATATCATTTGTGTGAATTGAATTAATTTTTTTTTTATAACAGCTGACTTATAATATTGGGGGGGGGGAATTAAATAGTATAATTAAAACACAAGTTTATGCTAGTTGATTTCACATGCACACACACACACACACACACATATATATATATATATATATATATATATATATATATATATATAATAAATGTTTGGTACTACCCTTTGGAAGGATCACTTAAAACTTGAAGTTTACTTGCCTTTATCAAAACTAATTTACTGGCTCATTTCGGATCACTGTGGTGCAGTGGTTTTCAGCTTGGAATGAGAAATTGAGGAGCCAAGTTTGAATTCCAGTTGAATTCCTTGTATTCCCTTACGCGAAAATACCCTTGGGAAAGTTATTAATCCATCTCTTCCTTCCAGTTATGGGTTAAATAACAGGACAGATTGGGTTCTATAGTCTTGGCTGGTAATGAGTCTACTGCAGAAAATAATGACAACATTCTGCGGGATAATCTTCTGCCCAGTCAGTCATGTCTCTGTTGAGACATGATCAGCCAAGTGTGTATTACGTATGGCACTTGACTAATTTATATTCCTGATAGGTTTTATCATATATGCAATAATAATAATGAAAATAACCCATTATTACATAAAATTTATTTAAAATGTTATCTTCTTTTTTACTAATCAAACTTGCTGTCTCTTGATCCATGTATTGAATAAAGATTAGTAACATATATATATTTGTTGTAACCCTAATGGGTTATTGCATGGGTAATCACCAAAATGAAGGTTGGAAATAATAGTATATCAACAAAACTTGCATGTTGCCTAAAATTGATAGACTGCTAGTGAACTTCTCATCAGTATAAGCACTCTCCACTTCTCTCTACTTTTGCTCTGATGAACTAAGCTCACTGGTACCCCCCTATATATGAATTTACTCGAGCCACAAGATTGGCAACTGGGTTCCACCCTTTTGCTGTGAAACCAATACATTGTAAATGCAAGTTACTCCAGCAGCTTCTTTTCTTGCACTTCTTGCCTGTGGAATTCACTTCCGTTGACTTGCTTTCCTGACAGCTACAATCTTCAAGAATTCAAATGTAAAGTCAATAGTCATCTCTTGTCTCACTAACTTGCCTCCTCCTCTCTCTCATGCTCTTTTCTCCGTCCATCCCACTCTCATCAGTATTCTCATCCTTCTCTTACCCTCTTCCTGACACTTCCTGTAACCGGTTACTCTTTCTCATAACTTTCCTCCTATGTAACCTCCTGCACAACAGTGGCAGTAAAATGCCTTACTTGGGGCAACACGATTATAAAAAAAAAGTGTCCACATATTTAAGAGAATAAGAACATTCTATTTCTGTATGTAGGTATATATACAATTTTATATATATATAATTCAAGGGAAGCATATGCATTACTTGTAAAAGTATTAATTGCACATATTCTTGTATCTTCCAATATATATATATATATATATATATATATATATATACACACACACACATATTTACTACATATACGTAACTGATAACATAAGTATGTCTAAGTCTCCATGTATGCACAGAAACAAGCATATATAGATAATTTAATTACTTCAGATGACAATGATCCATTGGCAGTCATTAATAATGAGTATCAACCTGCCACAACTAGCTAGCTGATTGTCTAGTCAGTTCAATGGCCAATCAACAAAATGGCTGAATGGAGGATGTTACTTGCTTCCTTATTTTCAGTTTCTTTCTTTGTGACATCCTATGAAGTTGGAAATAGCATTTCCTGTTTTATTCTGTTTACACAAGAATAATGGATTGGCAAAGCCATTCAAAACCAGGAATTTGAAGAATCAACATTTTTGGTTTTGGATGTTCCAATTGAATTTTGATTGTTTGAGAGAAGGCGTGGAAAAGTAAAGTAAGCAAATAAAAAATAAGTTTAGTTTCTGGTTTTGCATCAAAAGAAGATGGAGGAAACTGAAGTGGTAAGGTGAAGAAGAGAAAAAATATAGGGGGAAAGAAAATGTTTTGGAAGGAATTGATGAAGACAGTAAAGAAATTGAAGGCGGGGGGAGTAAAAGAAATATAGAGAAGAGGAAGGAAAAGCAAAATGTGGGGATAAAAGAGGGAAAAAATAGAGAAGAGGAAGGAAAAGCAAAATGTGGGGATAAAAGAGGGAAAAAATAGAGAAGAGGAAGGAAAAGCAAAATGTGGGGATAAAAGAGGGAAAAAAATAGAGAAGAGGAAGGAAAAGCAAAATGTGGGGATAAAAGAGGGAAAAAATAGAGAAGAGGAAGGAAAAGCAAAATGTGGGGATAAAAGAGGGAAAAAATAGAGAAGAGGAAGGAAAAGCAAAATGTGGGGATAAAAGAGAAAACAATAAAAGAAAACACAATTATGAAGCTCCATATGCCAACACTTATATATATTTGAACATGGAAGTTCATAATCCTGTGTCTTTTCTTTCAGTGATTCTACTATTATATATATTTCAGCATGTTTTGATAAATTCTGTTGAAGGGATGTTTTGTTAAAATTTTTATTGTATTTTACAAATTTCAAATAAGTTGTTATACACTAGAATAAAATCATTTAAAAAAAAAAAAACCAGTGTTAAATAAAATACTTTTCAACATAGGAGACAGCATTTTAAAATATGTATAAAATATTTCATAAGCGTATAAAATAATACATTTGCAATATTTTACACATTGTTTTCCGATACAGTTGAGGCATGTGAAACAGTTTTGAATATGAAGCCATGTGTGCAATATGAATGTATTTGAATTAAATTTCAATTGTTGCATTTTTAAAAATACCATATGGACAGAGAAGTGCAGAATTCCAGATATAATGATAATCTGTTTTTTCAGAACATGAGCAATTATGGCTCTCCACAAGTTGCTTTCCTTTATAGCTATTAGTAAAGTGGGTCTTTATGCTATCACTCCTAATCCCCATTTTGCTAACCATTTACACAAGCTCGTTAGGTAGGTTATATGCTGCTTACTTCTGACCCTCTTGCTTTCAATATGTTTTGTGAGTGTCAAATTTTCTAACCCCCACTTTTCTCATATGCCCTGGAGATTTTACCAAATGTGTGGTGGTAATATTAGCTGCTGCTTTATAAGAGAATGTTCATTGGCTAATGTTAGGTAAAATGTCCTTTTTTTTCTTTTTAATGCCAGGCCAACAAGCCGGGATCAGTGTAGTATCGGTTTTCTTCATCTCTCATGACAATGATATTTTCTACTTCCTTATTAGGGAATATTCTGTATTCATGGACTGACTAGCCAGTGCTACTTTTTGTTAAAATTTATAAAATCTTTCTATTAAAATGATTTGTTCATAAAATATGTTACTAAAGTCTGGTAGCTGTTATTTCTCTTTTTTGTACTGATGGGAGTTTCCTTCCTAATCTTTTGTTCAAAATCATCTGGAATATTAGCATACTGATAATCTCATTATTTTATTTTTGAGTTACATGTGATATCCATTTGACTTGTTGTTGAAAGTCCTCAAATGAAATCTTTATTATATTTGGCAGAGGTTTTTGTGATTCTCCAATGCCATTTTCTTGAGGTTCACTGAAGAATAATCTTTGCTGTGATCTACATGCCTCACTCTTTTTCATTATGTGACGTGTCCCTCTCGATTATGCCTCTCCACAACTTCCTGTCCCTTGTAGCTCTTAAACTTTTTCTCCTAAGACCCTGTTCTGCCACCCATTTACTCAAACTTACTAAGTATGTTAGACATTGTTTTCTGCTGTCCCTGCCTAACTGTCCAGTGAGTACCAGATTTTCCAAGCCCTTCTTTCTCATTCTTCTTTTATGTGCCATGTCCCTTCAGGACATAGGCGATCATGGCCTTCCGTGTCTTCCTATCCTTGGTAGCTCTTAACACGTTTTCTCCTTTTACCCCACCCAAAACCCACTCTGCCAATCCACCTGCTCAGGCCCTTCAAATATGCTATCCCCTGGTTTCCCTGTCTCTCTTTCCCTCTATTTGATCAGTGAGTATCAGATTCTTCAAGCCTTCCTGTGCCCCAAAAGCCATAAATGTCTTTCTTCTGATGTTGAGTATTAATCTTATTTTTATTTTCTCCAAAACTTTGTCTTGCTCGCATGTTTGGCTAAATGGTATCATCTATAGAATCATATTTCTGTTGCTTTATATCTCTTTTTCATCTTTGTAAAAATTGTCTTGCTTTTGCTGCCATACAGGGTGCAGCAATCTCTAACGGTTCAGTACTCTTTTCCTTGTCTCTAGTGAAGTTTTTTTTTTATTTTGTAATACTCTGCTTAGCTTTTGGAATCCCTCAGTACACCTTCGGATCTCGGGGTCACTCATTTTATTCTGTTAAAACACTTTCAGATATTTAAATTGTTGTACTTACTTAATTTTCATTTCTCCAATTTCTTGTTTTGATGTTGGGCTGTTCCTTTTACTGACAACCATGTATTAAACCTTCTTGCAATTGATGTTTAATTCTTTTTCTCACTCTCCTTTGCTAACTTCTCTAGAAGTTCTTGTAATTTCCTTTCTATATTTGCTACCAACACTGTGTCATCTGCATATCTTATGTTGTTAAGATTGTGGCCACCAATAATGAATCTTGGTAGGATTTCTAATTCTTTCAGAAACGTCTCATTTTATGGGTTGAATAAATCAAGTGAGAAGACACATCCTTGTCTTACACCTCATTCTATTTTTGTGGTTTTACTGAATTCATTCTCTCCCCATATGCAAACTGTTTGCTGACAATCTAGGGTCTAGATTATTCTAGTATCCCTTTTAAATATGTCATGGTTACCTAGCAGTTTGAGCTAATCTTTGTGATGTACATTTTATTATTTAAAAATAATATAACAACCATACCAAGTTTCACTGGAGGGGGGGGTCAGTTGAAACCACGTTTGCTTGCAAGTTTGTTATACCTTTTTGTTATGTACATACAGTAATGGGTATGTCTAAGTTCTTATATAATGCATTGGAAACTATTGAGAGTGGTGTTTTCTTACTGTTTAGCAGTTCTCTACTGGCAGTCGTTATCTACTTCACACAGCTTGCAAGTCTTGTATTTCTTGATGTTATAGATATAACTATTTATTTTTAACCTCTGTTTTGGTTATTACTCATTCAGTAACCTTTTACACTAATATTTAAAAATATTGCTTTACAGACTAAAAGATTGTTCAGCATTTACTACCTTATAGGAGGACAAATATTATATACCAGCCAAGTAATTTTTTTTTTGTTTTTAACATATTTTTATTGATGTTATAAAAAAAAATCGTACGTGATACCCACTGATGTGAGAAGATGCTACACTTGAAAACCTGATACATGACCATAGGCCCAACCTTATCAACAGGAAAAAAAACTCGTTTATAATGGCATATGAGTTTAGTTGTTTTACCAGCATATTTCTACCCTTTTGGGTCATTTAATGCTGAAGAATTTGTTAGGTTACTGCTTGTTGATCTTTTGTGAGTGTTGCTGTCGAGATATAAGTAGAGGTGTTGTGATTTGATGTGTGATGGTTATATGCTATCTTCTTTTGCAACTATATTTCGTTATATAATCTTGTTGCTTTTAGAAATTCTAAAAGATTGTTTAGGTTAGCTTTATTGAAGACGTCTTTCAGATTGTTTTCTTGATAGTATCTTAATTGCATTTGTTAGTATATGTTTCACTGTGTAGAGCTTCTGACATGGAATGCACATTGGTGCCTCCTCACCTTTTAGTAGGTGTGAATGGGTGACAGCAGTGTGGCCTATTTGAAGTTTAGTCAGGACTACTTCTTCTCTTCTTCACGTTTTCCTATTGGAAATTTTAATTTCTATCCATTCTTTGAAGATGGGTTTAATTTTGTAGTGTTTTTTATTTTTGCAGGAGTGGGCCCAAAGCACTCACATGATATTGAAAAATTGATGTTAAAATATTTGCTGTAAAACAAAGTCAATGAAAATAAATAAATCCAGTGATATTATAAAATAAGCATAAACCAATATTCATCAAGGGCACCTCGGCATGGTGTAATGTTTAGCAAGCTTGTCTCGCTAGAATCATTATAACTGAACAGTGAGTTCGATCCTCGCTGGGTACCCCTACTTTCAGCCATGTGTCACATCTAAACTACACTTAGAAAATCACCTTTCTCCTGGTTTGGGGTTGGGTGTAGTGATAACAACCCTGCCTCACAAATAAAAACAGTTTGTTTCAGAAACAGCAAAAACGCTGCCCTACACACCACTGGGTGTAAAGGAAGTTATTTTTATTAATATTCATCAAAATCTGTAAAATTATTTATTCTTTTTGTTCCAAGCAAACTTGAAACTTACTGATTAGTTCCTTCTAATCTTCCGTCTTTCATGATATTCATAAGTTCTTTACTCAACTTAGCATCATTTCTTTGGTAATCCACATATTTTAGTCAGTCTCCTTCTTTTACAAATTTGGTTTTCCAAAAGTGTACTTAGCATCACTTCTTTCTAATACTATTATTATAAAATGTTGTTATAAAAAAACAGTGGCGGTGCTGAAATTTGATGTTACATTAGAGGTGCAAAAAAAGCCTTCCAAAAGCTAAGCAAAGTATTAAGAAATAGAAAAATTTCATTAGAAACAAAGAAAAAATATTGAAGAGCAATTGAATATTAGTCCTCCTAACACATCACTCAATAAATCCCGAGCCTAACTAATAAAACAACAACTTTTAGGCAAAATTCAACTTTATTGATCAACATAGTCTCCTTCTAGGGTGATACACTGATTCCAATACTTTTCTAACAATTCAATACCTTTTTGTAAAAAATATAGGCCTCAGTTTCTAATATCACTCCTTCATTGGAGCCAAATCACTTTACCTGGAGCATTCTTTTGTGGTTTGCAAACAGTAGTAACTGGTGGCTAGATCTGGATGTAGAAGCAATTCAAAGTGAAATTCATGCAGTCTTGCCATCGTTGTGATTGAGTTGTGACAAGGTGCGTTGTCTTGGTGTAAGATCACTTTTCTTCTTCATTTATGACTGTTTTTGCTGATTTCTTTCTTCAAACACAATAATAATGCTATACAATATTTGATATAGAAGATTTTTCCTTTCACAAGTTAATCAATGAACAAAATACCATGCAAATCCCAAAATATGGAGGCCAAAACCTTACCTGCTGATGTTTGCATCTTTGGTTGCTTTAGACAGCTTTCACCTGCTGCTATTCACTCAGCTGACTGCCAATTTGACTCTGGGTTAAAATGGTGGATTCATGCTTCATCAATTGTCACATATTTAAGCAAAAGCTTCTTCTTGCATTGAAACAGTTGCAAACAACACTAAATGCGTTGTTGTTTTTGATCGACTGTGAGCAAACACGGTACCTACATTGAACACAGCTTTCAAATGTTCATGCAAAATGGTAAATACACTGCCTTCTGATATGTTCAACTCCTTTGTTATCTCATGCAACTTCAGTTTACAATCAGCCAAAACGATTTTGTGGATTCTTTTTGGTGTTTTCCAGGACAACTGCTGCTTTGTGTTCAACCTGACTGTTCAGCATCTTTTGTGTCTGTACAACTGAGTTTTAAGTCCACATACCACCTCTTAATTGTCGTTTTCAATGAAGCAGTCTGAATAACACTTATCAAGCCATTGTGTTGCTTGAACAGTATTTTTTCCATCAGAAAGCAATGCTTTATCAACACATGAAATTAAGATTTTTCCATTGTTTTGAAAATTTGCAACAGTAGCTTGTAAACTAATAATCCAATTGGGCTATTTCAAAAAAATTTATAAAAATTATATGGATTTTTTATTAGTGTTGCCATCTATAGGTCAGGCCAGGGACTTATTGAGTGATGTGTTATATGGCAGTGAATGCTGGACAATCTCATTGTAGATGAAGAGACTTAAAGCAACAGAAGGATGCCGAGAATACCATGAACTGAACATGTGAGCAGCAACAAAGTTTTAGGGAAAATAAAAACAACTGTCAGAGATTTGAAAATCTAACACTCACAGGACATATTGAAGGCAAGGGAGACAGAGTAAGTTGACAGAAAATGGTTTACGAGGCTTGAGGAAAAGATAAAGCTTTGCTAATAGCTACAAAGGACAGGAAATTAGAGTCCTGAACGAACATGGCACAAAAGAAAATGAAGCAGTAATGGAGTATTTAAACTCAATTTACCTTCTACATTAGTATTCTTTTCAATTTATGCATAAGTCAACAAAATTAATGGAAAATAATGTCCACATTAGTATGCAACATGCTTAGTCATGTGACATCCTAGTTTAGAGACCAAAGTAAATTTAGAGTAGACACTGTGAAAATGTGGATGTGAGGGATGTGCATTGTGGTGCAGTGGATATCGGCTCGGAACGAGAAACCGACGAGCCGAGTTCGAATTCCAGTTGAATCCATTGTATTCACTTACACGCAAATACCCTTGGGAAAGGTATTAATCCGTCTCTTCCTTCCAGTTATGGGTTAAATAACAGGACAGATTGGGTTCTATAGCCTTGGCTGGCAACCAGTCAACCGCAGAAAGCAATGGCAACCTACTGCAGGATAATCTTCTCCCCAGTCAGTCATGTCTCTTTAGAGACATGATCACCCAAGCGTGTTTCACGTATGGCACTTAACTGACTGACTGTGAAAATGAGAAGCTTGACATGTGAGAACAAAAATACTGAAGTGCTATGTAATATTCCTCCTTCTATATGGCAGTGAATGCTGGTCAGTCTCATCAGGGATGAAGAAAAACTTGAAACAACAGAAAAGTGATTCTACACAAGGATACTAAGAATACCATGGACCAAACATGTGGGCAATGAAGAAGTTTTAGAGAAAATAGAAACAGAAAGGAAGCTTATACTTAACATTAGAAAAGGATAGTAAAAATGCCTAGTGTATATAATGAGGAAAGAATGCTTGGAAAATTTATGAGGGGGATCGAAGGTAAGAAGAAGAGAGGGTAAAAATGCATAAGCCATTTAGCGAGCTTGAGTAAATGGATAGCAGGCTTGAGGAGAGAACAAAAAATTAATTAGGATCTACAGAAGAGAAAATCATAGCAAGATATGATTGTCAATATCCTGAAGAGACATGGCACAGAGAAGAAATGCAACATGTTGTCTTTAAAAAGTCATCAACTTCATCCCAGGGGAGATACAGTTGGCATGTTTCAAGCAGGAAGAAAGAAGAGCTGTTGAGTGAAGTAGTCTTGCAGGAACCTAAACACAGAAAATGGAACAGGGCAGACTGACTAAGATGTATGTAGGTCATTTATGAAATGATACTAATAAAGGTCATGAGAGATCCAGAAAAATGGCAGAAAGTAGTCAATGGTGTTCAAGTTTGCTTGAAATACAGAAAGTCCATAAAGTCTGTGTGCACTTTTTTTTACTGATGAGAGTGGGGTGGACGAGGAGGAATGTCATGAGGATTGAGAGGTTGCAGGGAGTGTCAGGAAGAGAGTAGGAGAGGGAAGAGAGTACTGATGAGAGTGGGGTGGACGAGGATGAATGTCATGAGGATTGGAGAGGTTGCAGGGGGGTGTCAGGAAGAGAGTAGGAGAGGGGAAGAGAGGGTACTGATGAGAGTGGGGTGGACGAGGAGGAAGCCATGAGGATTGAGAGGTTGCAGGGAGGTCAGGAAGAGAGTAGGGAGGGAAGAGATTACTGATGAGAGTGGGGTGGACGAGGAGGAATGTCATGAGGATTGAGAGGTTGCAGGGGTGTCAGGAAGAGAGGAGAGGGAAGAGAGTACTGATGAGAGTGGGTGACGAGGAGGAATGTCATGAGGATTGAGAGGTTGCAGGGGGTGTCAGGAAGAGAGTAGGAGAGGGAAGAGAGTACTGATGAGAGTGGGGTGACGAGGAGGAATGTCATGAGGATTGAGAGGTTGCAGGGGGTGTCAGGAAGAGAGTAGAGAGGAAAGAGATTACTGATGAGAGTGGGGTGGACGAGGAGGAATGTCATGAGGATTGGAGAGGTTGCAGGGGGTGGGGCCAGAAGAGAGAGTAGGAGAGGGAAGAGAGACTGGGATGGAGAGTGGGGTGGACGAGGAGGAATGTCATGAGGATTGAGAGGTTGCAGGGGTGTCAGGAAGAGAGTAGGAGAGGGAAGAGAGTACTGATGAGAGTGGGGTGGACGAGGAGGAATGTCATGAGGATTGGAGAGGTTGCAGGGGGTGTCAGGAAGAGAGTAGGAGAGGAAAGAGATTACTGATGAGAGTGGGGTGGAGGAGGAGGAATGTCATGAGGATTGGAGAGGTTGCAGGGGGTGTCAGGAAGAGTAGGAGAGGGAAGAGAGTACTGGATGAGAGTGGGGTGGACGAGGGAGGAATGTCATGAGGATTGAGAGGTTGCAGGGAGTGTCAGGAAGAGAGTAGGAGAGGAAAGAGATTACTGATGAGAGTGGGGTGGGAGGAGGAGGAATGTCATGAGGATTGAGAGGCCGGTGGTGAGTGTCAGGAAGAGAGTAGGAGAGGGAAGAGAGTACTGATGAGAGTGGGGTGGACGAGGAGGAATGTCATGAGGATTGAGAGGTTGCAGGTGTCAGGAAGAGAGTAGGAGAGGGAAGAGAGTACTGATGAGAGTGGGGTGGACGAGGAGGAATGTCATGAGGATTGAGAGGTTGCAGGTGTCAGGAAGAGAGTAGGAGAGGGAAGAGAGTACTGATGAGAGTGGGGTGGACGAGGAGGAATGTCAAGAGGATTGAGAGGTTGCAGGGGGTGTCAGGAAGAGAGTAGAGAGGGAAGAGAGTACTGATGAGAGTGGGGTGGACGAGGAGGAATGTCATGAGGATTGAGAGGTTGCAGGGGGTGTCAGGAAGAGAGAGAGGGAAGAGTACTGATGAGAGTGGGGTGGACGAGGAGGAATGTCATGAGGATTGAGAGGTTGCAGGTGTCAGGGAAGAGAGTAGGAGAGGAAGAGAGTACTGATGAGAGTTGGGTGGACGAGGAGGAATGTCATGAGGATTGAGAGGTTGCAGGGAGGTCAGGAAGAGAGTAGGAGAGGAAGAGAGTACTGGATGAGAGTGGGGTGGACGAGGAGGAATGTCATGAGGATTGGAGAGGTTGCAGAGAGTGTCAGGAAGAGAGTAGGAGAGGGAAGAGGGTACTGATTAGAGTGGGGGTGGACGAGGAGGAATGTCATGAGGATTGAGAGGTTGCAGGGAGGTCAGGAAGAGAGTAGGAGAGGGAAGAGGGTACTGATGAGAGTGGGGTGGACGAGGAGGAATGTCATGAGGATTGAGAGGTTGCAGGGGTGTCAGGAAGAGAGTAGGAGAGGGAAGAGGGTACTGATGAGAGTGGGGTGGACGAGAGGAATGTCATGAGGATTGAGAGGTTGCAGGGGGTGTCAGGAAGAGAGTAGGAGAGGGAAGAGGGTACTGATGAGAGTGTGGGGTGGACGAGGAGGAATGTCATGAGGATTGAGAGGTTGCAGGGGGTGTCAGGAAGAGAGTAGGAGAGGGAAGAGAGTACTGATGAGAGTGGTGTGGACGAGGAGGAATGTCATGAGGATTGAGAGGTTGCAGGGAGTGTCAGGAAGAGAGTAGGAGAGGGAAGAGATTACTGATGAGAGGGTGGACGAGGAGGAATGTCATGAGGATTGAGAGGTTGCAGGGTGTGTCAGGAAGAGAGGGAGAGAGGGAAGAGTACTGATGAGAGTGGGGTGGACGAGGAGGAATGTCATGAGGATTGAGAGGTTGCAGGGTGTGTCAGGAAGAGAGTAGGAGAGGGAAGAGAGTACTGATGAGAGTGGGGTGGACGAGGAGGAATGTCATGAGGATTGAGAGGTTGCAGGTGTGTCAGGAAGAGAGTAGGAGAGGGTACTGATGAGAGTGGGGTGGACGCAGAGGAATGTCATGAGGATTGAGAGGTTGCAGGGGGTGTCATGGGAAGAGAGTAGGAGAGGGAAGAGAGTACTGATGAGAGGTGGACGAGGAGGAATGTCATGAGGATTGGAGAGGTTGCAGGGAGGTCAGGAAGAGAGTAGGAGAGGGAAGAGAGTACTGATGAGAGTGGTGTGGACGAGGAGGAATGTCATGAGGATTGAGAGGTTGCAGGGGGTGTCAGGAAGAGAGTAGGAGAGGGAAGAGAGTACTGATGAGAGTGGTGTGGACGAGGAGGAATGTCATGAGGATTGAGAGGTTGCAGGGGGTGTCAGGAAGAGAGTAGGGAGAGGGAAGAGAGTACTGATGAGAGTGGGGTGGACGAGGAGTGGAATGTCATGAGGATTGAGAGGTTGCAGGGGGTGTCAGGAAGAGAGTAGGAGAGGGAAGAGAGTACTGATGAGAGTGGGGTGAACGAGGAGGAATGTCATGAGGATTGAGAGGTTGCAGGGGGTGTCAGGAAGAGAGTAGGAGAGGGAAGAGAGTACTGATGAGAGTGGGGTGGACGAGGAGGAATGTCATGAGGATTGAGAGGTTGCAGGGGGTGTCAGGAAGAGAGTAGGAGAGGGAAGAGATAATGATGAGAGTGTGACGAGAGGGAGGAATGTCATGAGGATTGAGAGGTTGCAGGGAGTGTCAGGAAGAGAGTAGGAGAGGGAAGAGAGTACTGATGAGAGTGGGGTGGACGAGGAGGAATGTCATGAGGATTGAGAGGTTGCAGGGGGGGTGTCAGGAAGAGAGTAGAGAGGAAAGAGATTACTGATGAGAGTGGGGTGGAGGAGGAGGAATGTCATGAGGATTGAGAGGTTGCAGGGAGTGTCAGGAAGAGAGTAGGAGAGGGAAGAGAGTACTGATGAGAGTGGGGTGGATGTAGAAAAGCATGAGAGATGATGTAAGTTAGTGAGACAGGAGATGACTCTTGACTTTACATTTAAATTCTTGGAGATTGTAACTGTCAGGAAAGCAAGTATGCAGAAAAGAATTCCACAGGCAGAAAGTGCTATAACTTTATTTGTATTTGTGATAGAAATAATCTGTAAAAAAATGAGCTTGAACAATTAAACTTGAAAGTTAATACAGTGTTTCAACAAGATGGAGCTCCGTGTCACTTTGCTCAGCGTGTTAGTTTCTAATTCAGGAATTTTCTAACAGATGGATTGAAAGGGGTGGACCATTTTATTGACCTCCATATTCACCTGATTTGACTCTATTAGAATTTTTTTTATGGGGACATGTAAAAAGAATTGTGTATGCAACCAAACCTAGTTCATCAGAAGATTTGAAAGCTAAAATAACTAATGTGATTTCAGGCATTGCTGTAAATCAGTGAACTGCAAAATCGTACCCTTTGTATTGCTAATGATAGAGGACATGTGGAAACTTAGATAAAATTTCAATAAAACCTTAAAAAATATAGATTTACTTCTTTCTAATCCTTTTTACAAATTATTTCTATCTCAAATACAAATAAAGTTATAAATTTTTTAAAGTGCACATGAACTTTATGGATACCCTGTATAAGAAAAACAGTTTCTAACCTGCCAGGTATTTCAACTTCATGTACCATTTGCAAAGAAATATCATTTGGTTTAGTATGTTCTGTTTAATGGTATATCAACTCCTTATGGGCCATTTAATGCCAAAATTTAATATCCTTGGGAGCTTTGGTAATTTCCGTTTTTTATTTTTATTTTTATTTGTTTTTATTATTAAAGTCTATTGTTTGAAATTTTTATTGTAAAAATGTATTTTTATAATATCATAGTGTTTTGATCTCAGTTTGGGAAGTTCACTATTTGCCTATAGTTGGGACCCTAACAGGTGCTATCACCCTGGATTAAGATGTACCTGGGAACAACAACAATTAAGAGGTAGTTGAATGGTTTGTTTTATAGACAGTAAGTTGTTTTGTGTTTTTATTGTAGATTATGAAAAGTTATAAGACTAACTGTTGACCATGACATGAATAGGTGAAAATTGTAGTTGTTGGGAGTCATTTTCTTGATTGTTTTCCACAAAGCAGTTGCTCTTGGGAGGACACTGCCCAGATGAAACTTCCTTTTTATCAGTGAAATGCAAAGGGATTGCAGATAATTTACCCCATGTAGATAGCATGACAGGTACTAGTTGTAAAGGTCTGAACTAGTGGAAATAGCAATGGAGTAGAAATAAGCTAGTGTCATTGCATCTGTAGGAAAGAGGTCATGTCAGAGGAATAATTCATCACCTATAAGACTGTGTAAACTGAACTAGAGTAACTAGGGGATGTAGCTTGTCAGAACATTGGAAACAGCAGCTGACTAGTGATACATTTGAGACATTGCATCTGAGGAAAGAGGTAAAATAATTCATCACCCATAATACCGTGTAGATGCTTTTGAACTTTGTCAGGGCTGGAAAGAAAGGATTAGGCAAACTCCAGTCCAGATGTGGCAGGAACACTCTATTTTTGGCCTAATTTGAGATATTTTTAAATCCACACCAAGCTAGGTGATAAAGCCACTATGACACAAGGGGCTACTGGGAGTGAAATATAATGGAAAAGACTTTTGAAGAAACTGGAGACCCAATCCTGAACAGGAAACAAGTGATAAACCTATACTCCTGTTCAAAAACCAGGTCTGAATGTGACCTGGACTATAAGCTGTCTGTTCTTGTGTTCTGTCAAGAAACAATCAAATGAACAAAAACATTTTTCTTTTTCTTTTTTTTTATATTGCACCATGGAAAACCATGTTTGCTGCAATGTGGAAAGCAAATCAATTTTAAATTTAAGAATTACATCTTATAAAACTGAATTGTTCTGTCAGAAAATAGAATGAAGATGAGACAAATTGAGTGGAAATTAATTTTTTTTTAATTACTAATTCATTTTATAGAAGCTTGCATTAGCCATTTCTTTTTGTCATGATGAAATTAGAATAAAATTCGGTAATAAAATATGTATGAATTAAAATGTGATAATTTGTTTAAGTCTGACAGAAATATGCAGCCAATGACTGCCAATTTGTGATGCACAACTAAATTGCTTCAAATTAGCGACTTATACAGACAATCTAGTTTTCTTCTGAATTAATATCTGATAGAAGTAACTATGATAAACAAATGAATCAATGGTTATCATTTAGGTCTAAAAAGCACTTTGTTTTGCATATGGGAGACAAAATAGTAATGTCTTATTTTAGAAAAGAGGAGGAAAAAACAAACAGCACTCAGATTAGTAATTACCAGTGAAGATATTCCATTCGACAGAAAAATTTATTTTTTTAGCAATTCAGGTTGACAAAACCAAATCAACAAGCATGAGGTAGAAATAGTAGGAAAAATCTCAAAAAAAAAAAAAAGTCCTTACTAACAAGAGACTTCTAACAAGATTTACATCCAAGTGTGGACAGACGTCCATTAAAAAATATATTGAAGTAGAGAAACTAGAATATGAAAGAGACATAGGAAGGAAAAATGCATGAAAATTACTTACATTAAAAAATTCAAACCAAACCTGGACATGAGGAAGTCTGGAATAGATGGATACTGGAATATGTTGGTTGTGATCAATGGCATGGAGTTGTTGTTCTGTTTGAGTGGTGAGTTTTTGATGCTGGATTTCTTTGAAGTCTACCAAAACAGACCAGTGCAGGAAGAATTACTTGTGGAAATACTGCAGCAGTGGTTTTCAAATGTTTTGCCAACCCTTTGTTCCCCCCAAATGTATAGTTCACCTTTGATTGGATTTTTGCTAGTATTACTTTTTTTGTTAGTATTAAATGTTCAAAGAGAGTCCTTTCCCGTAATATCTAAATTTGGATCAAGGTTTTTTTCACTCTCGTTTGAGGAACTCCTTCCAGAATGACTTCTATTGTTTTCATGTTTGTCATTTCAGGGAATTTGCCATACTCACCATGCTTGGCAATGCGGGTTGGCAAGACTATTTAAACCATAGCTGGTTGCTTGTGTTGCTTTATAGGAGCTCTTCTATGCTTTGACAGGTTCTTGTTATTGGTCCTGTAGGGTGCCTACACCACCCTCCTCACTGAGCTTGCACCCAATTAGGGCGCCGGTTTAGTTGCCAATGACCCAACCTGTGGCAGGTAGTACTGGGTTACATGATACCAGTCGCAGACATAGTCTGACCTGACCATTATTATATAGCCATTATTATTCTTATAATAATGGCTATATAAATAGGATGTGCAATGCATATTGACTTAGGATAGAAATTGGTGGGCTAAGTTCAAATTCCAGTTGAATTCATTGCACTCACTTATGTACAAATACCCTTGGGAAAGCTATTAAGCCATCTCCCTCCACCTATGGGTTAAATAACAAAGATTGTGTTTTATAGTCTTGGTTGGTAAACAGTCTACTTCAGTTTATGTAGTTAGGGCACCAGATTTTATTCCTAGTTTTACTTGTTATTTATATTACTACATTGTATTGAACCCCCCTCATTTCTTTCATACTCCATTGATAAAGAGGAAGTTCTACTCGGCTTCTTACCATGAATCACTGCTTCGCGGAACTGATTCTGAAGAGGATGGTTCTCTGATCACTACAATCTTAACTTGTTCATGTCTAGGGTCAACAGTTATCTCCCCCTCATAATCCTCTACTTTGAGAGACGCTTGGGTCTTGAACATTATTGTAAAAAATCTCCTAAAGTGCCATGATACATAAAATAAATGGATGACAAAGCAAAGAGGAATTGTAAAAAGAAAATGTTATCTGGAGCAACAAAAGAAAGGGAGTTGTGGAGATCCATGATCGCTAACATCCTGATGTGTCATGTCATATAAAGCTTTCTATTGAATCATTATTTGTCTGGTACTACTAAAGATTTAGTTCTCTTTTTGTTTCACTAAAAAGAATGGATTTTCCCAGAAAGCCTTTAATTTGTCTTGACCTGTTCAAGTCTAATGTCAGCTCTTATCTTCCTTGCACATTAACAGCATCAAGCTTTCGCCATGATGTGGATCTTGAATGTTGTACATAGTTGCAAAGAAATAAAACTAGATAGATACATTCTTGTAGCAATGAAAGTCATCAACAAAATATCTCAAAATAGCGAGATGTAACCTTAATTCTGTTGTAATAGTTTTTTTCTCACAGTTCTCAATTGCCTATAACTTTCCATATAATCAGTTATATGTTCAAAGCCTGTTCCTTGTATACTTGCTGATGTTAATGTGGAAATTGGCTGATCCATTTTTTAAACCTTATCATATCTTATCTGATTTACATCTCTATTTTCACATTTTAGCTATAGAACTTTCTTCTGGCTTCTTGCTTTCTATTCTAGTTAAATCTTCAAAAATTTAAATGCAACATCATTCATTATCTTCTAATTTAACTTCTGTTCTTTTATTGTTCTTGTGTCTTGATAATGTTTTTCTTGTATTGTTTCACACTCATTAACCCCCTTGTGTGTTACTGGCTTTATTGCCTTTCTTGGGGTGAAATAATAAAAAAAATATATAATCAAAACCATTATTTTCTGTTTCTCTAAAACTTGTTCTTTTATTGACCATTTTCCTCCCTTATATCTTCTCATTCTCTTTCACTCTCAGTAAACGCTTGCATCTTGGTAGCATTATCACATGTATTTCCTGATAAAAAATAATTAAAAAAAATTTTTAAAAAAACATGATATGCTTTGCCATTTTTTTACATAAATCTTGGCAGAACTTGAAAATTTTATCTAACCAATCATAGACATTTGAGTGACATTTTTTAATAAAAAAAAAAATGGCCATAGGTCAGTAGGGCATGTTGATTTTTTCACATTTTTTTTTAGAAAGTCAATATTGCACTTAATGTGAAAACTGGGGTATTATGTGATAAGAACTGGTGCCAAAATTTAGATAATAGCTTTTGCCACTTTCTGAGCATTCAGTTCTAAAGATTATCGGAAAAGAATATATGCAATTTCTGCAAGTTCTTACTTACAGTATGACTTCAGAATTTTACTTTTTCAAGAAGAAAGTCCAAATAAATACCTTTTGAATTAGATACATTGAATGGAAAATATATACAAATCAGAATTCTAATTAAGAATCACAATCAAAATATGCTATTTTTTCCTGCATTCAATAAATATAAAGTGTAGGAAAAAATTGTAAGATTTCAAGAATAGCTACTCAATGAATAAGATTGCTTAGATCATTTGATAGGTCATAATTAATAAAAACAAAGAATAGATAAAAATGTACATAACATTATAATACTGCTGGCTACAAATTATAAGACAAAATGTTTTAGATTTGAATTGGCTATTGAAAGTCGCATTAAAACTTTTGTACTGAATTACATCATAATATTGCTTAATTGTTCAGTAGACTTGCCCTTTGAAGTGAAATGAAGGTTTGATGGCACAAAGTGCTTGTCTTGCTTCTTGTCCCTATACAATTTGTAAAGCTTTAGCAAATTATCAATTTTATAAAGGTGTTCTATAAAACTTTCCCTCAACACTGGAATGAAATTCCAATGCTACAGTTTTGAACCTAAACTTAGTCTCCAAACTTGCTTGCACAAAAAATGTTAATGTTTTTAAAAAAATAAATTGTGTTGTTATTTATTACATCAAAACCCCAACATTTAAATTGAGTGCAACACTACAGTTTTATAATCGACTTACCCTAATGTATTCCCTGTTAAAAATTTAAAAAAAGCAAAAAGAAAACTCCAAGAGATGATTCCTGATTTTCTTTTCTGACCAATATTTGAGAGCCAAGAGGCACAATTCATTGCTCCCTCTGTGTTCATACATGTTTGGATTTTGTGAGCATTGAGCTTTAAGATCATGTACTTTATGACATGCAGAAATGCTTCCACTTGCAACTCTTCTTCATTACAATTTTTTATTTTAGTCTTTGATAAGTAGTTTTATATTTTAAAATTACTTGGTTAATTAGTGTACCTTATGCTGTAGAAAGAAACTAGTCCAGTGGGTACATTAATAAATAAAAACCAAGAACCACTCAAGGTAGAGAATTATTCAATGAGGTTGTTGAAAGTAGATAACAGTTGACCGAAGACTTAAAGAGATTAAGATTGTAGTGTTTAGAGAAGCATTCCTCGGCATCTGTTTCACAGAGTATTGGTTCTTGGGAAGAAGCAGTCCGAAAGGAACTTCCTGCTTACCAATGGAATATAACAGGAATAATGATGAAAATAAGAATGCAACCTTGTAAATGTGGCATGGCAGAGTTTAGCTATAACAACAGGTCATGACTGGTGGGTCTGTGGAATGTACTTAGAACATTTTCCATGGAAATGGCAAAAGTGTAACAATAAGAATGGGATGTGTCTTTGAGAAATAGAATATCAGGTGTTAATGGTCTTGAACTTTCTTAAGGATGGTAAGTGAGAATTATGCAGCTCTAGCCCATATAGGGCAGCAATATTCCAATTTTTGGTTTGGACTCTGAGAAAGCTTCGTAGGAAAAGTCAGATACATCCCAGGGTGATACACGGAGCTAAACCCCTTTTCCATACTTTAGCAATGGATTATATATATATATATATATATATATATATATATATATATATATATATATAAAGTTCCACTTGAGTTGTGTTGGTCGAATGGGAGCATCAGTAGAGATTTAAAGCAGATAAGATATGATGAGGCTTAAAGAAAGTATCCGTCAATTTCTACATTAACATCAGCAAGTATACAAGGAATGGGCCTTAACTCTCCAAACAAGATTGAACATATAATTTACTCTGTGTAAAGTTATGGGCAATATTATTGGTTTATTGCTAGTTTTATTATTTTATTGTGTTTTTTATTATAACACAAGGTGAATATACATGATGCAATGAGTGCATTGCTGGTTTTTTATTTTTTCCCCACTGAACAGTATAGTTGGGTCAGTTAGGCACCGTCTGTGAGAAAAAAAGAGCATCATGATGCAATTTATTTCACCAGATATTTGAAAATGGCATGCTTTAATATGAACATTTAAGCATGTTAAGGTGTTAATCTGAGGGCAGTGAAGAAGATTCAGAAAGTGTTTGTTAATATATCCTGTCAAAATCATGCTGTTTGGAGTGAGTGATGATGCTGTGATGTCTTTAGTCATCTTTCCACTGGACTCAACACAGAGGCTTTCATCAAGTGCCTTGAGGAGGTAGTGCTGCCTTGGGTCAAGAGGGTGGATGCTGGAAGACTGTTTGGCAAATAGGACTCTGCACTATGCCATACAAGCAGAAGAATCCAGTCATGGATTTCAGACAATACTTATGGCCACATCCCCCCTTAGATCTGGCCACCTAATTCTGAGTATTGTGTGTGGAGTGAGAGACCAACAAAATTTCCTGTAATATGAAAGATGAATTGAAAGCAAGTATTATAACAGTATTCACCAACTCTAACAAGGAGACCATCCAGAACAGAACGCAAGAGATGCTGAAGTTGTCTGGTAGCCATGGTTGAAGCCAATGGAGATTTTATTGATTAAATTTACTCTTTAGTATTTAAAGATATTTTTGTGTAATTTTGGTAATTGTATCCTAACAGAAATGTCAGTGTTATTTTCATTGTTTGTGTAATTTATACAATTCATACACTGTAATCCTTGTTGAAAGTTTTATTTTATGACTATTTTCATCCTATCTTATTATTGCTTTTTGTCACAACACTGGTTTAATGAATACACCTTTGACATGTGTAAAAACTATTAGCATCAGAAATTCATAAAATGAAATGTGAATGCAATTTTAATCAGATCCAATGAGAATTATTGTATTTCAAGACAGTTCCATACTGACCTAAATCTCTTCCTCTGGTGTTACTGTATCTCAATAATTTAGAGATTATTAGCAAAATTGTTTGATTAAAGATGACTATCAGTTTAAACGGTCAAATAGCAAATCAGATGATATGCTCCTTGGGGAAGCAGTTACTATGGAAACTCATCTGGCCAACATTCAGTCTTGCAGCTGATGCATGCCCGGCCTTCTGATCTTAAGCCTTCATCTGATGAAAACACTGTGACAAATTATATTATGAAAGTTAATAACAACAGATAACAGAACCCCAATATCTCTGCCTTAATACTTGTAACAATAAGATTTTGGGATAGGTGAGCCTAAAATAATACAGCAATATAAATGATTTTATTATGGAATTCAATGTTATCCTAATAAACACATAGCAGTATTTACATTATTCAAACTATTGTCCTCATTTTTGTTGCAATTTGTATGACATTTCGATCGTTGTATGCTCTGTCCTTCTTCAGGTGCTAGGAATTTGGAATTGAACCCTTTATTACAATCACTGGAGTATTCCTTGCGTAGTAGTGCCTCTTCTGGTAGTTCTGAGTTATCTCCTTCTAACCCTGTAAGTTACTTGTTCACCACTGCTGTAGCCTGGTATTGAACTCACAACATGTAATAAAGAGTTCAATTTGAAATTCCTAGCACCTGATGAAGGCCGGAGCATCCAATGGTCGAAACGTCATACAAATGGCAACAAAAATGAGGACAATAGTTTGACTAATGTAAATATGGTAATTACTACATCATCTCAGAAATATAGACAAATACTAAACACATAGCAGTACCTCTCTATTCTTTTACAGTTATTCCTCAGCTATTAGAAAACAATATTAGAAAACAATATTAAGTAAAGGTAGCAATAATAACGCCAGCTAAGAGTGAAAAGTAACACTTCATTATAATAGAATTTATTATGAAATTCAATGTTTTCTCAATATGTTTGTAACTGTAAACCACTATATCTAATTCATTTTTGTTACTACAAATCCAGCAGTAAACAATATTATTGTTATATAGCAATATACAACAAACACGCATATATATAAAAATATAAAGTGATATTTTTATTAATGACGATGAACCGTGTAGCCTAGTGAACAGAGAGTGAGAGCGCGCTTCTAAGGGTTGACGGGAGAGTCGTAGTATCTGTTGCTCCTCTGGTCTGTCTGGCTCTCTGTCTGCCTCTGTCTCGTCTCGTCTCTCTGAAATCCGTGCGCCGAGGTCTTTTTATAATCTCCAAACCGGTACTTCCGGATTTTGCCTCGCCCACGCACGCCCACGTAATTCTCAGAGACACCTGTTCTGTCTGCCTCTTGTAGCCATTTCTGCTACTGCCGGAAATAAGGTCAAACAAACATCCGTTCCTTTCAACAACTGGAAAACAACCCAGCTTGCAACAGCCTTCTTCTCGGGTAGGGCCAGATTGTTATATTACATTATGTAAATATATCAATAATAACTCAAGTATGGTATAAGGAGAGCTAAAACATGTACTGTAATATGAAAGATTTTATTATGGAATTCATAGTTTTCACAATAACCATATAACTGTAGCCAACCTGTTGCTTTTACCATAAGGCCATAAAAAAAACAATATCAAGTAAATATAATAATAATAATAATAACCCTAAGTATGAGATGAGCTAAAATCAACACTTCACTCTGATAGATTTTACTATGGTTTGCAATATTTTCTCATGAAGCATACAATAATATTACATTGTTTTTACCACTAAGCAATCAGAAATAACATATCTGGAACTATTTCTGATCTTAGCAAAATTATTTAACCACTGCTTGATGGAAAACTTCTTCCCAAGTCTGTAGCAGGTATCAAGCATATACCCAGTTTTCAAGAACATGGATGAGCTCACTTTCCCTTCTCAGTATAAAACCACCTGTCTCCTCAGTGTCATCAGCAAGCTTTTTGAGGTTATAATCAACAAGAAAGTTATTGAGGACCTAAATCGAGGTGAGAAGTAAGTTTCCCTTGAGCAGCTTTCTTCCCATGTTCCAAAAAGATGTTTCCTCAATCTTAACCTGTTCAAGTTTAGGATTAACAGGTTATTTTCCCTCCATATTCATATAAATCGTACCTCTTAGTCTGAAACTCTTTACCTTGAGTGGCACTCGGGCCATATACAGATAGAATATCACTGCAAAAAAAAAAAGAAAAAAGATCTCCAAGTATGATATAAGGAGAGCTAAAAGCAATATTACAATATGAAGGATTTTATTATGGAATTTAATGTTTTTCAAATAAGCATATGACAGTACATTATTGCCAACCAGTTGCTGTTAACACGAAGTCATTAGAAAGTGATAGCAGTAACAACCCCAAACATGAAGTAAGGAAAGCTGAAAGCAACACTGCAATATGAAAGATTTTCTTAAGGAATTTAGCGTTTTTCTTAATAAACATAACAGTACACCATTTTCTTCAACCGATTGCCCTAAACATTGTCTTTTGATAGCAATCTAATCTAAACCTAAACTTATTTATAAATGGAACTTTGTATGTGTGTCCATTACATATAGGCTCTGAAACAGCTGAACCAATTTTCTTGAAAATTTACACAGTTGTACTATAAGCGTCTGTGAGTGTTCTTAGCTAGGTTTTGTGTCAAGGTACCCCCGATAAATATTGATAATAAAAAAAATCTGGTTATAGAAGGAGTGGTCTGATTTTAATCAAATTTGATATACTCATTGACAAAGGCATAAGAAATGATATTCAGAAGTTTCAAGGTTGCAGTTCTTACAATAGTGCAGAAAATTAAAAAATATATATATATATATATTAGTCATCCACATCAGTGTGGCTAGACATATCCACTTGCTTCTGGCCGGGATCGAAATTCGACCGATTTGGTGTCAGTCGGAGTCTCTACCCTAAGCCATCGGCACATGGTATCAGAGAAGGGAAATTTTAACGTCTTGTATGTAAGCAGTGTATACAGACACCAGTCACCGAGAGAACTCAATTAATTTCTGAAGTGTCATGCATTATAGCTGAAGTGGAAACTGTTTTTAAAATTTTCTTCTCCAGAGAGCTCAATCGTAATGAGAGCATAATATATTAGTCATCCACATACAAGCCCATTTCGCTGTATCACAGCTCATCAGTGTGGCTAGACATATCCTTATATCATTATATATATATATATATATATATATATATATATATATATATAAGGCAAGATGTTTGTTTGTGTCTCTGTTTATCTGCCTGTATGTCTGTATTTTTTTTCCAGCCCTTTTATTTTAGTTTTTGCTTCAGGTTTGGCTCTAAGTAGGTATAATTGTAATTCTTAGTCTCAGCCATGATACCATTTACTCAGAGGACTTATTTAGCCTTCAAAATTCAGTTTATGATAAAAAAATCTTATTTGATATCAATACCAGGAAATCAAAATTTGACTTACATCCATTCATTTTTCTTTCAGTCTAAAGTTTTGCTTTAACTGGAAACAACTATTGCTTTTTAGTCTTTCATGCCAGTGTCCAAAGAGTCTGAGCTCGAAGACCATGGATTAGTTTTAAAGCTTTCATTACAGCCACACTGGGCTATACTGCTAGTATCAGATAAATATAATAATGATAACACTGAAATTGTAATAGAGATGAGAACTAAAAGTAACGCTGAAATATTATATTATAAAATCGATAATCGAAAAAATCGGGTTATAGAAGGAGTGGTCCGATTTTAATCAAATTTCTTACACTCATAGACAAAGACATAAGAAATGATATTCAGAGGTTTCAAGGTTGCAGTTCTTACAATAGTACAGAAAATCGATAATATATATATAAAAAAGGCAAGATGTTTGTGTGTGTCTGTTTATCTGCCTGTATGTTAGTATTTTTTCAGTCCTGTTATTTTAGTTTTTACTTCAGGTTTGGCTCTAAGTAGGTATAATTGTAGTTCTTAGTCTCAGCCATGATACCATTTAATCCAGTTATACCATAGCTCCACAGTTCTATAACCTTCTAAAAGATAATGAAGACTACAATATGTGAGTACCATATACTGCAATAAATTATTTATTCTGCAACTATGGTGAAGATATCTGAACTTGAAAATTTGAGTGAAGTCACTGACTACCAATAGTGCCTTTTCTGTAGATAACTTTAACAAACTCACCATATCTAGGCTCACCATCTGCTTGGATTGGATGGGATCATCTTTGATTATTTCCTTAAAATGGTGACTTTCCTATTAATGGGACAACTATATCCACAAGGAAGCAACTAAGAGGATGGTGCACAGAGCCTTGGCAGCTAAAAATTAGCCTGAGCAGAATACTATCTTTGTGAATTTCGGAGAGACTGTATATGTCAGGTCAGTCAGTAAAGTGCCATACATGATACATGATTGGGTGATCATGTCTCAAAAAAGACATGGCGAACTGGGCAGAAGATTATCTTGCAGAAAGTTGCCATTGCTTTCTGCAGTAGACTGATTGCTGAGCAAGGCTATAGAACCCAATCTGTCACATAATTTAAATCATAACTGGAAGGATGAGACTGATTAGTACCTTTCCCAAGGGTATTTGTGTGTAAGTAAATTCAAGAAATTTGATTAGAATTTGAACTCGGCAACCTGATTTGTCATTCCGATCGATATCCACTGCATCACAACACACATCCATGTGTCAGGTAGCTTGCCGTAATGGTCAGATCACTACCTGTATGTCTTAGGTAGGAAGTGATCTTTGTTCTTGATTAGGATCTGCAACAATTTTTATTGTGTTCATTATTAGATTTTTTTTTACTTTATTAAAGGTACAATTTCTGATGAGGTCTTTCAGTTTTTCTGTATATTCCATTTTGTCCATCATAACAGTTGAATTGCTTTTGTCATCTGGTTGTATGATGATGCTGTCATTCTTCTGAAGGATTTTGGTTGCCAGCCTCTCTAGTTTTGTGATGTTTGATTTGGGTAACTTGGCATTCTCCAGTATCTGTTTCACGTTACATCTTAGCTCATCCATCCGAGCCTGAGGAACGTTCAAGGCTATTTTCTCAATTCAGGCAATGATGTCCAAGTATGGTTTCCACTTGATGGTTGTTATGAAGTTGAGACCCTTGTTCAGCACTGCCTCCTCAGAGGTATTCAGCTGGTGTTAACTGATGTTGATTACTATCTTCACCAGCAACAAAGATGAAGACAACTGTCTGAACAATGTAAATAGCATTAATAATTACAAAACCTCATTTCAGAAATAGAGACAGTTTTTACACTTTTTACCTGTCAAATTAATCTTTCACTCTTTGAATTACTTTCTCCTATTCAAATTAATCTTCAGACTACTCAAATTAATCTTCTACTCAGTCAAATTAACTTTCCATCCCATCACATAATTAAATTAATTTTATTTATAATTCTGTTAATTTTGAATTTACATTACATAGTATTAACAACATATTATTGTGATTATAATTACACTATATTGAAGGTGCTATTAATCTTGAAGGGGTCATTATACTAAATTTAACCACCTATAGTTGCATGCTCAACCTCATTGAGTTATTGTGGTCATCCATGAAGGCGCATATAAAAAGGCTTTATCTGTCAATATTTGAACAAATGGTGTAGGCAGCAACCACCTGAGAGGGTGTCAAAGGGAGAACACTAACTGAGATATATCGACAGTTCAATTGATAATGCTGTTCCAATGACTATCTAAGTGCCTTGTGTGGTACAACCATATGTGCCTCACAGGTGAGGATCTCCCAGTTGGTGTGTAACTATACCATGATTTCAAATTTCTTTTTTTTTTTTTTTTGATAAATTTAGAATGATCGTACTTTTTTATTAATTTTAGTCATTGAATGATTAATTGGAGTGGTCAGAAGATTAATTTGATAAGGAAAAGGTGTAGAATCATAATGTTTTATTTTCCAAATGCGGTCAGCACATTGTTTCTGTGTTCATAGTTGATATTATTGAGTATTGGATTTTTCATTAATAGTGCTTCCATTATTTTTAGGCATTTTTTTTTTTTACATGTAGATGAGGTACTTATTTTGTATTATCAATGAGTATTTTGTGGATAGAGATTGGTAGATCTCTATGTACTTATTAAATGAGACCTTGTCAGTCCTTTTAATGAAACTTATATATACGAGAGATAAAGATATACATTTTTATATATCAAGTACAACATTGGGGAAAATATATAAAAAGTAGAAAAAGTTTATTGATGTGTGTTTCCTACTTTAGGACTTCATCAGACTAAATTTATGTTCGTGTGACTATGCTTGAACATGAATGAGGGATGCTGGGAATCTAATCGATCTAAACTTATTTATAAATGGAATTTTGTGTGTGTGTGTCCGTTACCTATAGACTCCGAAATGGCTGAACTGATTTCCTTGAAAATTTACACAGTTGTACTATAAGCATCTGCGAGTTTTCTTATCTAGGTTTTGTGTTGAGGTACCCCCGATAAATATCGGAAATTGATAATTGAAAAAAATTGGGTTATAGAAGGAGTGGTCCAATTTTAATCAAATTTGATACACTCTAGACAAAGACATAAGAAACGATATTCAGAAGTTTCAAGGTTGCAGTTCTTACAATAGTGCATAAAATCAATAAAAGGCAAGATGTTTGTGTGTGTGTCTGTTTATCTGTCTGTATGTCCTTTATACAAATCCATGATTTTTTTCCGATTCTTACCAAACTTCACATAAATATTTTTTAGGCTGTGTCTGAGCTCCAGGACCATGGATTAGTTTTAAAGCTTTCATTACACCTGAGCAATGCCGGGCTATACTGCTAGTTTTAAATATTTAAAAATTTTTTTTAATTCAACTGATGTCATTTCAGTCAGTCAGTTGAATGCTCGTTTGTGGTGCAGTGGATATCAACTTGGAATGACATATCAGGGTGCCAAGTTCAAATTCCAGTTAAATTCTTTGCATTCACTTATGCGCAAATACCCTTGGGAAAGGTATTAATCTGTCTCATTCCTCCAGTTATTGGTTAAATAATAGAACAGATTGGGTTCTATAGCCTTAGACAGCAACCAGTCTACCACAGAAGCAATGGCAACTTATTGTGGGATAATCTTCTGCCCAGTCAGTCTAGTCTTTTTCGAGGCATGATCGCCTAAAATGTGTGTCATGTATAGCACTTAACTGACTGACTGATGTCATTTAAATTTTTTTTCTTTCCATCATATTTGTTATTAGATATTCCACACTGTGGTTATAGAAGTTCTGTCAGGAATGGTAAAATGCTGTAAGAGCCATGGTGAAAATTTACTGTAGATGACCTTGCGATCAATGCACTCTCTAGACATTTTTGTCATAGTGAATTGTTTTCTTCTTTGGTCAGAGTAGCATTTTTTATGTTAATACTATGGTCGGTCCCATATACAGACCTGAAACCAGCAACCAATAAATATGTTGGGGAGGAGTAGCAGAACTTATGGAACTCCTGATCAAGTAATATGCTGTACAAAATCAAACCCACGATAGAAGAATTGCATCAGAAACAACAAACTAGAACTGATTATGTCCAGTCTTCATATTAGACATACTATCATAACCCATTCTAATAGCTAAAGAAAGAAATCCTGTGGTATGTATGAAGAATAAGTAATACAGCACCAAGTAGCGACAGAGATCAACTAAGCCAATTTCACCAAGAGATTAGGGCACTATTTATTAGTGCAAAGGCCAGTTCACTATCAGAGTGGGCCAGTTCATTTGCTGGCCTGCCATTGAATGAATACTTGGATGTGTATGTTACTCCTGATAAAATGAAACCAATTAGATCATTAGTTCTTTTATCAGAATTACAGGGAAGACATGATGCTAAGGTAAGTCAACTTGAATTCTACAGCCATTCACTGTAAAACATATACTGACATACTGCAGCCATTTTAGTTCAATCTGCTTAAAATACTACCAAACAACAAACTTAAGTTATTTTAAGTATTTTTAAAAAGTTCTCTTTACATATTCCAGTTTTTAAGCAAAATTAAACTGTTCTCCAAAATATAAGGAAAAAAAATAATTATAACTTGCAACAGTTAAAAAAAAAAATTTGACTGTTTAAATACAAAGGTTTTATTTAAGAAAAAAAATGATTACATTTCAGCATTAAATGACCCCCAAATAGGTTGATATGTCATGAAACTATCAAAATAAACAAAAAAAAAAATACACCTGGAAATGTAACTTCACAAATTCTAAAGTTGCCATTTAGATTCAAATAATAAATGAATTATGTGTGTTTCCTTGTGAAAAGTTGATCTTCATCAATTTTTGAAACTTTCTATTTAAGATCTGTTGTTCATCATACATTAATATACTATGGAATGTAAGAGGTATCTCTCAAAATCTTCATGCATAAAGAGATATTTTAGATCCATTATGGTGAAAGTATTAATGAATATTGTATTAACCAGGCTTTATTCATTTTATGAAAGTCAACTCCTCCAACCCCGTTCGGATTTTGTTGCTCTAAAGAATGATATATACATCATGAAACAACTAAAGGAAATTGCCTACCACTCCAATAGGAAATGGTATATCTATTGTGTCGACCATACAGCAGCATATGATTACATCAATAAAGGCTTTTTCTACTCATTCATTAGAAAGCACCTTTGAAGTTTCAAATCTATTGAATGCATTGATCTAAGAGAGAAACTTTATTATTTCAAAAAATTTGACATCTCTGGCAAGAACCCCAATGCAGAAACATTTTGAATCATATCAGGAGTACTGAAAAGAGGAAATGAGAGCCTCAGTTCATTTGTTTTCCTAGAGTAGGCTGACAATAAACTGTATCTGACAACAAGGCCTCAGATCAGGAGATTAGAGGTTTTGAGGAGCATAGAACCACCTCTTAAATGCTGTTGTTCCCAGGTCCACATTGACTTGGGTGAGAGAACCTGCTAGGATCTGAGATATAATGAACTGCTAAACAAAAGTTAACAATATATTTTTATGAGAAAATGACAAAGAAACACTAAAAAAAATATAAAAATACACTTTTTAGTAAAATTATGAAAATACATTTTGCAACAAATAGTGAACCCCCAAGCAAAACACCTTTAAAGCATGAAAATAAGTGATGCATATTTATAGTAAAATTACCAACAATGCATTTTTAAAGCAGAATGATCAACAATATATTTTTTGTAGCAAAAGCCATAGAACTATTTAGATTTTGACATTAAATAACCCATAGAAGTTGATATGCTGCTAAACAAAATCAATCAATCTAGAGTATACCCTTTTCATATGAGTCATAATGTGAGAAAAAAAGGTCCTCAAGTAATGTGCTTTCTTTTATTTTGTACAGTTTTTTATGTGTGATTCTGTAGCATCATTCCACACAATTCAAAGAAGGATGGTCCTCAAGACCTACACATTTCATTCATTCAAAGTCTTTTTTTTTATCATTGATCAGAGGCAGTGGTTGTATACTGCAGATAGTTTAGATATTTCTAAATGAGTTCAGTAACATACATGATATCCATGTGAAAGTTTTGAAGTGACAAGATTTAACATGAATCAAGTGTTTTAGTTAATGCTTTGGCTTTGTGCTAAACAATCACATCAAAGATAAAGAAAAGACTTGAAACAACTAAAATGTGATCCTACAGATTGATGCTGAGGATTCCATGGACCAAACATCCGAGCAACAACAAGGTTTTGGAGAGGTTGGAAATGAAAAGATAACTTATACTTAACATCAGAAAAAAGCAGCTGAAATTTCTGGGACATGTAACGAGGAAGGATGGTTTGGAGAATCTGATGCTCACAAGACAGGGAAAGAGAGGCAGGAAAACAATGCTTGATATTCTCGATGGGCTTGTGCAAGTGGATGGCAGAACAAGTTTTGGAGAGGTAACATGAGAAAGAATGTTAAGAGCTACAAGTGATAGGATAGTGTGGAAAGCCATAATCACCTACATCCTGATGGGACAAGCAGGAGCAGCAACTCATGGTATTGTGGGAAATTACTCAAAGTGCAGCCTATCTTATGTTCAATTTTTTATCCATTATACAAAATTTCTTGTAGTTAAAGAATTTAGATTTCAACATGAACTCTCACTGGAAAATTCAATCGATCGTGATAATTTGCTAACCAAGAATCAAAACCACACACTTATTTTTAACTGAATTGCTATAGGCATTGAAAAGTGGATACTTTATTTTTAAAAAAATGGTAAAGTAATATCAAAAAATCTTAGTCCTAAAACCAGGACATTTTACCCAAATTAGGTTTTATTAGTCAAATACTGATTACATATATTTTCTTTAGTTCCTTCTACACTATATTTTCTAAAATTCTTCTTCTTCATGTACCATGTCTCTTCAGGATGTAGGCGATCATGAACTTCTATTTGCTCCTGTTCATTGTCGCTCTCAACATTTTCCTCTTGGTATCTCTCTCAAATTCAATTCCGCCATCCATTTGCTCAAGCCTATCAAATATGTCTACGACTGCTTTCCCCTGTTTCACTTTCTTTTTATCTATCCTCTGAGTATGAGATTCTCCAGGCCATCTTTCCTCATTCCTCAGTTGTCTCTTCCTGATGTTAATTATAAGTTTTCTTTATTTTTGCATCCTTTCCAACATCTCTTCATTGCTCATGTGCTCAGTCCATGGTATCCTCAGCATTCTTCTGTGGAACCGCATTTCTGCTGCCTCAAGCCTCTCTTTCATCTTTGAAGAGATCGTCTAACATTCACTCCATACAGAAAGACAGATATCACATGTGGCAGTCCAGCACTCTTTTTTTTTTCCAGTGAGGTTTTCATGTCTCACAGTATTTTGGTTAGCTTTTGAAATGCATCTTTGGATCTCAGTCTCGCACTTTTCTATCATTAAATTTTGTCAAATATTTCATTTTTAACCAATATCCTCTCGGATATCATTTTTTATATCTGTTTGTAATATAAATTATAATTTTGGAAATGTAAATTTCTACTGAAATGTGTTGGAAAATGTCTAAGTTTTGATCAGAAATTAAAAAATGCAAGCATTAAGCCAAATGGTCAAACTATAGGGAAAAAAGATATCACTTGAAATTGAAGTCTGAAGAAAAGAGGGGAAAATACTTTAATATTTTAGGTTTTGTACATCAAGTATTGATGACATAACTCCTGTAAATACGGATTAAGATTGTTTTGTTATTTGAATATTAATTAATTATAACTGCTAGTCACTTTGACTCTTTCCGATTTAAATTAAATTTTGTAGAGCAGTCGTTGTTTACAAAAATAAAATATTTATTGTTTTTTGTTGTATTTTGATATTTTAATTTGTAATTATTGATTATATATAAATAATTTTTAAATAATTCTGGCTCTCTTATATTCTAAATTTGTACTTATCTCTGAATACATCTAATTTTAAAATATTTCCAACTTCTATATTTTAAATTGTATTATCAAATCTTGATTATATATGATTTTTACTGAATTTTTTTTTCTTTTTATATTCTAAATTAATTTGATTTTATCAAATCGTAATTGTTTTTTTAATCAATTCTTACTTTTTTATATTCTAAATTAATTTGTTTTCAATGTGAAAACCAGAAATGATATCAAGAAATATCTAACGAATTATAAAACTGCATTGCTTATATTTTCTGTATAATTAATCACAGACTTTTAACTTTCCAAATGGCTATTGTTGTTTGTGAGAAATAATTCTGCTTCTGAAATGATTACCAAAGAAAGTTAATATGAAACTGTGTGCCCTGTGAATATACCATTCAACAAAAATGAAGGAGCAGTTGATGTGTCATTTATACCCAAGTCAGTCTACCAATCAATTTCATCATAAAATCCATTGCAAAAGATGCTGAAAAAAAATAACTGGATCCTTTTTTCTACTCCAGAAAGTATCTGGCTGTTTTTTTCCATGCTCTATCTTTAAACAGTCAGTCAAAACAAAAAAAATGGAGTATTGCTGCCGTATCTGCAGGGTGCGATGTATAAATTGTCGTTTAAATTAAGCCAAAATGACATTGACATATAATTTTTATAGATCAGTTAAGTGCCATACATGATACATGCTTTGGGTGATCATGTCCCAGAAGAGACATGATTATCTTGCAGTAGGTTGTCATTGCTTTCTGTGGTAGACTGGTTGCCAGCCAAGGCTATAGAACCCAATCTCTCTTATTATTTAACCCATAACTGGAGGGAAGAAATGGATTAATATTTTTCCAAAGGGTATTTGTGCATAAGTGGATGCAAGGAATTCAACTGGAATTCGAACTCGGCATCTCAATTTTTTGTTCAGAGTAGGTATCCGCTGCACCACAACGCACATTGTTTTTACAGATAACTTTACCAAAACTAGACAAAAATACCTTAAAATACTAAATTAAATAAATTGCCAGTGGCTTCAACAGCTTCCAGTTGATTTCAGAATCTCCTGCAACACTTCTAGAATGTTTCCTTGTTTAAATTGGTGAATGCTGCCACAATCCTGTTCATCTTTGGTTTTACAAGGAGATTCTTTGGTCTTTCACTCAACTGTGCACCGCAATGAATAATCAATGAGTCTGGGGAGTTATGTGGCCAGATATAAGAGGTGCTGTGATTGCAGAAATTGTTTGACAGCCATGACTGGGTTCTCTTGCTGATGTGGCATGGTGCAGAGCCCTTTTGCCAGACATAAGGTCTCCAGGAGCCACTCTTTTGACCTCAGGTAGCAATACCTCCTAAAGGCACTTGATGTAGGTCTCCATATTGAATCTGAGGCCCTGTGAAAAGATGAATGGGGCATAATGTTGCCATCACTAGTGATCATTTCAAACACCTTTGTAATCACCATTAAACTCATCAAACTCTTTTCAGGTTGACACACAAACACTCTGAAATGTTCATATTAGAGCTTCTGGCATGAAAGCCAAGCAGTACAGTATGTCATTTCCAAATTTCTGGCAGAGTAAATTGTGCCACTGTGCCCAACAGACATTTTATATTTGTAGTTGACAAAATTAAAAATAAACAAAGCACAAGTATGAAATTAAAAATATAAATTGACGACAGTTTACTCATCACACCCTGTATATATGTTTGAAGTAATATATATGTATATATATAAATTTTATTTCTTTATGCTTTGAGTTTATTATGTAGAATATAAATATGATATCTAGTCATAATTAGGTAGATTTCTAAGACCATTTAACCCTGATGAGGATGTGCAGGTGGTGTTAATGGAGAGATGTAGGCATCTGTGTTGAGTCTAAATCGCTCAATAACAACTCTTTTTATCAGAATGATCAAAGTGAGTTTTCCAAGCTGCCATACCTTTATAATCACCATTAGACTCATCCAACTCTTTCTGAATTCTCTGCACTGTCTTCAGGTTGACACACAAACCATCTGAAATGTTCATATTAGAGCTTCAAGCATGAATGCCAAGCAGTACTGCATTTTCAAATTTCTGGCAGAGTGAATTTTGTAGTGGGGTTCTTTTTCTCACAGACGTTGCCCAACTGTCACTACTATATTGTGCATTCAGTCAGTTGAGTGCCATACATGATATACGCTTTGAGCGAGCATGTCTCTTTCGAGACATGACTGACTGGCCAGAAGATTATCCCGCAGTAGGTTGCCATTGCTTTCTGTGGTAGACTGGTTGCCTGCCAAGGCTATAGAACCCAATCTGTCCAACTATTTAACCTATAACTGGAGGGACGAGATGGATTAATACCTTTACCAAGGGTATTTGTGCTTAAGTGAATGCAAGGAATTCAACTGGAATTTAAACTCGGCTCCCCGATTTGCCATTTGGAATCAATATCCACTGTACTACAACACAAATTTCGGTAACATCAAAAACAACATGCAAGCACAAAATTAAAAATATAAAATGACAAGAATTTATCCAGTGCATCATCTCTCTCTCTTTCTCTCCCTCTCTTTCTCTCTCTCTTTATATATATATATATAGAATAAAGAAATGGGGTTGTTCCAACGAGAGTAATTAGTATAGAATAAAAAGTGTGAGAAGCCGTGAACGTTTTCTTTAAAGTGCATGTTTATTGTTTTTGTAATTATACATGTTATGAAACATTAATTGTTCATGACGCTACATGTGTTTCAAGTCTAAAATTGACTATCTTCAGGCGAATAAATTTGTGGCTTTTACATTTGAGTTTCTTCCCAAATGTAAAAAGCACAAATTTATTCGCCTGAAGAGAGTCAATTTTAGGCTCGAAACACATGTAGCATCATGGACAATTAATGTTTCATAACATGTATAATTACAAAAACAATAAACATGCACTTTAAAGAAAACGTTCACGGCTTCTCACACTTTTTATTCTATATATATATATATATATATATAAATGAACACAGACACGTTATTCCATGGCTTAACTATGGAATAATGTGTCTGTGTTCATTTCTATATATATTTTCTCTATATGTATTTATATAAATATATTTTTACATGTATTTAGAGCTCTCCTAGAGAGCTATCATACCACTTCATGTACAGTATACTCCTTTGGATTCTTCTATATCTAAACTTATTTCTGAATGAAACTTTGTGTGTCTGCCTGTTACATATAGACTCCAAAATGACTGAACCGATTTTCTTCTAATCAAATTTGATTAAAATCGGACCACTCCTTCTATAACACGATTTTTTTCAATTATTGATTTTCGATATTTATCGGAGGTACCTCAACACAAAACCTAGCTTATAAGTACAACTGTGTAAATTTTCAAGAAAATCGGTTCAGCCGTTTCGGAGTCTATAGGTAATGGACACACACACAGTCAAAGTTCCAGTTATGAATAAATTTAGATACACATACACACACATACTGATCTTTATTATGAGAGAGAGGATATATATATATATGTTTTTTTTTCCACTGCTCGACAACATAATCAGTACAAAAGCTAAAATAAGGCATTGTTAAAGAGTGAACACATGGCAAAGGCTTTCAAAACTCGTAGTCAAGTTTAATAACTGGTGGTAAAGAGAATGAATGGAGCCAATGCTGCTTTGCTACTGTTTCTGTCTCCATGAACATGAAAGGAGGAAAATGTATGTGTGTATATATATATAAATACACAACAGTCTTTATTATAATAGAGAAGATTTTCATTATCACTAACTTGATACTTTTATTTTTAACCATTTCACCTCAAGCAAAAAGATAATGCCACTAAGCCACAAGGGTTTACGAGTGGATGACTGAAGAGATTCTTGATATGATGCAAAGGAAACAGAAAACTATGCTAGAACATGGAGCTGAATACAAGAAACTACAAAGAAATAAGGACCAAGTGCAGACAGGCTGAGGAGGAATGGCTCAACAACAAATGTGTCGAAGTAGAGAGATTGAGCAAGACTAATAGAGAAGAAATTCATAAAGAAAAAAGAAAACTGACAGGACAAAGAATGTGCTCCTCAACAGTATGAATAAAATCCAAGGATGGAATAAAAGGATTGGAGAAAGAGGAAATGCTCCAGTGATGGGAAGACTATATAAAAGATCTCTTCTGCAACAAGAGAGAGGGGGCAACCAATAGTAAACAAAGATGCTGATGGACCAGAAATACTAAAATCTGAAGTGAATTCTGCAATGGCCAAACTGAACAGGAACAAAGCAACTGAACCATAGAGAAAATTACAGAAATAATAAATGAAATGTACAGCAGTGGTGTACAGCAGATGACCTAAGCAAGTCAGTTTTTATAGCTCTGCCTAAGAAGCCAGGTACAATCAAATGTGAACTCCACCAAACAATCAGTTTGATGATCCATGTAACAAAACTCATGGTACATAAAAGAAGGTGACAGGGAAGCAAGAAATCTCCACAGGTGAGAATAACAAGAAACTAAACTATTACATCTAGATGTAACAGATGTAACATCTGTTACATCTAGCCGTTCATGCAGTTGAGGTCTGTCAGTTGATTGCCATACATGATACACACTTGGGAAATCATGTCTCTCCATTGCTTTCTCACCTAAATCACTGTTGACATTTTCAATTAAATACCATAAGTGATACACACTTGGGCGATCATGTCTCTTTCAATCTCTAACTGACTTGGTAGAAGATTTTCACTTGGTAGGTTACCATTTCTTTCTATAGTAGACTAGTTGCCAACCAATGCTATAGAACCTAATCTGGCCTGCTATTCAACTCATAGCTGAGGGGAGATTAGATGGATTAACACCTTTCCCAAGGGTATTTTCATTCAGTGAATGCAATGAATTCAACTGGCTTTTTACTTTTTCATTCCGAGCTGTTATCTGTTTCACCATAATGCACATCTATTGTGGTACCAAAGAGGAAAACTCATTAGAACAACTGTCATAAAAATATTTATAGGAAAGACAGAGGGAAGCCACACCGTGGTAGTTTCATTTGGCATATAATAAAATTCCCTAATCTGTTTTCTTCTGCTGACAAAGTTGTGTGAGTCAAATAAATCAGCAACACATCTGTTTGCTACAGTAGTCACACTTCTCTCTTTGTTGCTTCTTTAAGTGCTTTTTATAGATTGAGTTAAAATTCGTATAGGTTAAGCGATTCTCGCAAAAATCTATCCGACTCCAAGACCTATCTGTTTTGAATATATGACTCATAAAGTTACCATTTTCTTTTTGGGAATATTTTACCTGCAAGACACATTCAAATCTGTTTTTGTCCCTGAGATAAGCCATTTTCTCTGGGGTTACACTTTCTTTAAAAATGCATTATAAACATAGTGCACCAGATAACTGAGAACTATAAAATGCCAGGATAAAACTAATAATTATTTTTTTTATCTAAACAAAAACAATGAACTTTGAACAATTTCTCTACCTGGAAAATGTAAGAATGAACTAAATAAGCAGACCTAATAAAACTTGCTTAAGTAAAATCTTTCCACCGTCAGTTTATTCTGGCTTGTAATAAATGTCGTGGATCTGCTTTCTTCTACCAACAGAGGAGCGGTATGAACTTAGGTCAAACAATCCCACAACACTGTTTTCTTACTCACTATGGTAGTTACATTTCTCTGTCACCTCTTTAAGTACTTTTTTGGATTAAGTGACAGTTAAAATTTGCATTTTCACAAAAGTCTACTCAACTCTGAGATCTGTTTTAAATATGCAACTCTAAAAGCCATCATTTTATTTTGGGGAATATTTTACATACAGGACATGTTTGAATTTACTTTCATCCCAGAAGTAAACCATTTTCTATAATGCTACAATTACAGACCTGTCTTTGGATTTTGACAAGAATTTCAAGATGAGTACCAGACCAAATATAGTAGCAACACTGAATGTATAGATGAATGGTAGATTTATAAATGTGCCAGAATGATTCTAGAAAAAAAATGTCTGGTACAAGACAGTGAACCAACCTTCCTAGCAGAAGACGAAGCAATTTATTCAATATAATCACTCCATCATGTTATTAGAAAACTTTAGTCTAAGAAGAAACAATGAGTTACTCTCCTGAAGGCAAACATTGTTCTCTATGCTGATTAAAAGACAGATAAATATTGTTTTTTGGTTTGTGTTAAAATTTACAAGCCATTTTTTGCCTCATTTAACAACTGATTACAAGTCATTTAAAGAGTAATTGACTTTGTTTTATTATATAAAAAATAAGAAACACAAACATATTATGCATCACGATAAAGCTATACATCACAGGTTCACATCCTTACTTCTCAGCATAGTCAGCACCTCTTTCAATGGCAATGTTCTACCTATGACTGAGGGCGTGTCTGCCAGCTTCATAAAACTTGACTGGTTGATGATGTAAACAATTCCTTACTACAGTTTTCAATTTATCACCACCTCAGTGTCTCTTTCATTAAACCAAAGAGATGGATGTCTGATAGTGCCATGTCAGGTGATGTATGATATAATCAGGCATGAGTCAGATAGTAAAGAAATTTGTTTTATTATAAAAGAAATCAATAATACAATCAAACATATAATGCATCAAAATACATCACAGGTTCACATCCCTACTTTTCAACATAGTCATCACTTTTTTAAATGGCAGTGTTCCATCTATAATTGAGGGTATGTATCCCAACTTTATAAAATTAAGCTGGTTGCTGATGTAGCCAGTTCGTTTCAGCAGTTTTCACTGTTTCATTGCCGCCATAACATTTACCCTTCTGTTTCTCTTTCATTGAACCAAAGAGGTGAAAGAGTGATGGTTCTAAGTCAAGTGCTGATGAAGAAAGTAAAACTACTGTGAGGAATAGGCTACATCAAAAGCCAGCTGGGTTTTATGAAGATGGGAAACATTCATAACTAGAATACTGGCACTTAAAGAGGTGGTGACTATGTTAAGAATTATGGATTTGAACCTTTACAGGTTATTTACGCCTGTTGACAAGCCATAAAAAATAAAAATAAAATAAACAAAATAAAAATATTTTTAAATTTATTTTCTTTTTCTTTTATTCTTTTCTAATTTATAATATTAGGTCTATTGAACTTATATCATCGTATTGTTTTTTAAATATCCTTTAATTTTTGTTTTATGAACAATCTTTCTGTTTGTGTATGGGATTTCATTTTTTGTTTGTCTTGTAAAAAATAACAAAAGATTTGAGCTGCAACTTTGTAACCAATGTCAATATTTGTCTGCAATTCAATTCCAGCCCAAATTTTAAAATTTCTTTCTTTTAGCCATTTTCATTGGCACTTCCCTCTCTACATTTTCTCACTTATTTTTCTCTTCAGTTTCTATTTCTTCTGTATCTTTCCCTTTCCACTTTCTTTTCCTTTTCTTGATTTCTCATCTTACTTTCTTTTCTTTTCTTTTCTTCCCTCTATTTCCGTGTTTTAACATAATTTTACCTCATACAAAAAGAAATTTTCTAAAAATAAACAGAAGTGTCGTTCTTAAAAGAAAATAAAACGTTTATTACTCGTATTGTTAACTCCCTGATGAGACATTGTTCTTTCAATGTTGAAACAAAATGTACAATTTTGTAGTAGTTTGTAGTTTTTCACATGTTTTAACATAATAGTAATATGTATAATATAGTTATGTGAATTAATAAATATACATATGGGAATACACACATGTATAAAAATATTATTCAGATGTTAATAATACAGTGCTCAAAGTAAAACAATTATTAATTATATATATTAATAAACATACATATTATCCTATGTTGATGGCACAACTCAATTTCATGCATTATGCAATCATCAGGTGCATATTATGAACTGAGTTTGTAATATGTATCTGATAATTGCATAATGCATGAAATTCTGAGTCGTGCCATTAACATAGAATAACATGTATATTTATTAATATTAATATTAATATTAATATATATATATATATATATATATATATATATATATCTCCAAACATTAGTTTTAGTGAATACCTGTACTGAAGTAGATTATCCATTTATTTTGATCGTATTTATTTCCTCTACTGGTTTGCATAATTGAGAAAACTTAAAGACAATGTGTCCCCACCCACCAAAGATTTGAACCTAAGTCTCCCTTTACAAGAGAAACCATTTTCTGATCTGAACAGAGAAGGAATGATAATAGAACGAAAGGTGAATGAGCGGCCATATTGAAAGAGGTAGAGAGGCAGAGAGCAAGAGAATAGAGCTACTAATATATTGGCATTGGTGTTTTCAGTCAAGAATGATGATGTCAGTTCATCAGACTCAAGTAAATCCCTCATCCACCATTCTATCATCATAAGTGCAATGTAAATTAGTCTTGCTCTCAGAAACTGCAAGTGATCTTTTGTAATGCTGTCTGTGGTAAAAGTCAATGCAGCCCATAAATTTCTGGAATATTGATATTGTACTTGCACATGCACACATATTTTAGGTAACTCAAATAAAATAGAAAACTGTTTTGTAGACTATGCATTTTGCCTTCATTAGATAGGTTTGTATCAGAAGAAATAAAACCTGTGTGTTGTTAATATTGTTAATATCAGTTTTTTAGGCTGGTGTCTTCTGGTCAGAATGAAATAACAGAATTGTGGGATTTGTTTTGTCCTAAAGCCTTTAATGCCTGTTAGTAACCTTTTGATTAGAATGAAAGAAGAAAACTCTGATTTTTTTTGTGCTTTTTAAAGTTATCCATCTCTGTTTGACTTTAAATTAGCCCATCCTAAATTGACAACCATTACACTCTTCACTAACTTGCATTGTGCCAAACAAATTTTCATTTTGTCTGATTTATCAAAAATCTTGTTCAGGCACATACTAACACACACACACGTCTGAAGAATACGACATGCAAACCATACATATCTGATTAATCATGACAAAATAAAAAAATATCTTATGTGACATGTTTCATCTTTAGAAAATACTTCTTCAGTCTAAATTATGTTTTTACTGATGAAGAATATAAATTCCTTTGGCAGGAATGAAATAGGAAAAAGTATCCATAACGTTTATGTAATGAGAAATGCTAAAGAAACAAGAATGTTTAACTTGAAGACTAATTTTAGAATTACTGGGAATCATTCTGTCTAGAATTACATCCTACATCCTACATCATCCAAATTTTTATTGTTTTCATTTTTATCATTATCATTCTTGTTTTTAAATATTTTACATTGCAAGAGCAGTAGTTTTGTCAAATAAGCAATATACTGTTTGATCTGAAATCTAAACTTACTCTGGAAACTCAGAAATTAGATCAGTTTCTATGCTTTTTCACTTTAATAAATTACTTTCTACTTTAATTAAAGTCATGACTTATTAGATAAAAAAACTAATGCATTCATGTCTTGTTTAGTAAAAGAACCCATTTGTTCTGTTTATATAATCTAGTTTAAATTCCTAGAAATTTCACCTCCATATTTCTTGTGACATGTTTTTTACATTATTTGATTCAGCCTTTAGTTATTATTTTCTGTATCAATTTTTACATTTTATATTGGGATCTTGAATAAGTTCTTACTCATTTTTTATGAAAATTAATATATATATATATATATATATATATAAATTAGTATGAAACATGTCAATGAAAGTGTTGTCCATTGCTAGCCACTACTTTTTTCCATCTTTCTGGCAGCATTTGAATTCCACGTAGGAAAAACAACATATATTTTGAGGCTAACCATGAGTTGACCCATTTTTTGGCATCTTCATAAGAATGATTGTGTTACTCAGCCAGGCCATGTGCCATTGATCAAAACATGTGGTAATTGAACGTGGCAATCAGATGAATATGACAGGTGGGGTAGAACTTCCCATTTAAGTGTTTTCAAGTAGGTTTTCACCCATTTTGCAACATGTGGCCTAACATTGTCATGTTGCAAAATCACTTTGTCATGTCTCTGCTTGTACAGCAGCCAGTTTTTCTTCAATACTTTGCTCAAATGCATCAATTCTAGTTGATAGCAATCTCCTGTGATGGTTTTGGTTGGTTTGAGCAGCTCATAATTAACTACACCCAACTGATCTCACTAAATGTACAGTAGATGCTTTAAACCATGAATATTTGGCTTTGCTGCCAATGTTAATGTATGACCAAGCTTACCCCTCAATCTTCTATACTTAGGATTATCATAGTGTCTTCACTTTTCATCACTGTTCATGATACAAAGCAAAAAAAAAAAAACCTGGTAAAATTTTGTTTTGTTCCTCGAAGGCCTTTACCCCTTCAAATCTTTCGAAAACATTCTTATTTCCATGCAAAAGTAAATGCTGAACTCAAATCATAATTGTTTATTGATGAAACCTAACTTTTTTCAATTTTACAACCAGAAAAATATCGCACTTTTTTCGCTGTTTATCTCACTCTGTAACCACAGTTCAAAACATGTTATTCACTGCTGAATGACTTCACGTGTAGATTGGCGATTTTTCAACCAATGTGCCTTCCTTTTTGCTATTCATGCACGGAAATTGAGTTCCGAACCCAAACAAATCGCAGACCAATCCCTCAAAAGAAGTACACAGGTCATAATAAGTATCCTACACCCCAAGTCATTCAGCGGTGAATCAGATATGAAAATGGTAGTAAGGGGTGACATATAGTTTGACTTTTTTGTGGTCAAAAACAGGAAAAATGGTAGGTTTCTTCAATAAACAATTATCGATTTGATTTCAGCATATACATTTGCATGTAATTAAGGAAGTCTCGGAAAGATTTGACAGGATAAAGGCCTTCGGGGGACAAAACAAAAATTTACCAAAAACCTTTCCTTTTCTGTCAGTGAAGCAGCTTTTCTCATGTGATAAGACTCAGCTTCAAGTGTCCTTGTTTTTTAATCATTCCTAATGTTTTCAAATGTCTTGAAAATATAGTGTGATCAACTCTGAATTTTTCTGCAAGTTTAACTTGTACCTAACATGAGTTTTCATGAAGTATTTCCTCCAATAATTCATCTTTGGTGTGCCAGGGCATTTTTTACCTTCAACCTCAAAATCATTATTTTTTAAGTGTCTAAAATAATCCCTGCATGTTGTTTCTGAGAGAGCATGGTTGCTGTAAGTCTCAACAACAATACTGTGAGCTTTAGCTGCAGATTCTTTTGAATAAAGTAGTTCAGTTAAATTCCCTGCAAATTCACTTTCTTTGGCACAATATCTGACATGTTTAATGCTATGAAAAACAAAGTTGTTTACACTTCAGAGAAATGACACATACTGAATTTTAAGCTTGCTTATAGTACTTCTTTATAGATGCATTACTATATGAAACTACATGCAATTTTGAGAATGTCACCTTTTGGTAAACAGTGAAAACTTATTCAGGGTACTAATATAATTTTCATATTTAAGAGTTTAGATAAATTCTTTTTAATTTGTAGTCATTATTGGGTTGTTTTTTCCAATTCTTTTTCAATTACCTAATATATATATATATGATGATTGCCACGTCTTAATCAGATGAGAGCTGACTCCACACCCTCCCCATCAATTGTAATGGCTTCTATCTCATTTTGGCATTCATAGCACCTAAGATGATACTTGAGAGCAGAATTTCATTTCATTTCATAGGTATCATGTAAACATTACAGATAGACTGTATCCTTGATTGGGCTGATTGAATTAGTATGCCTTAAAACTCACCTGTGTACCACCATGTGCCACCTCAGTCTAGTCCTGATGACAGTTTGCAAACCTTGTTAGCAGGACGGTGAGACAGGCTGATCTGAGCATGCTTGAGACATTCATTCTTAATGACATTGCAATATATTCAGATTATCTGTCAAATTATCTTTAAACCTCTTCCTAGTCTTGTGCTGTAGATGTCTTCCTGTCTTCATTCTCCTGGAAGAAACTTTTTTGGGGAATTCTGTTATTCCCCATTCTAAAATGTGTCCTGATCACATCATCTGATTTAGGATTGTTATTGTTACAATTGAATTCCTTGCATTCACTTACATGCACATCCCCTTGGGGAAGGTATTTCTGTTTCTTCCCTCCAGTAATGGGTTAAATAACAGGACAGTTTAGGTTCTATAGCCTTGGCTGGCAACCAGTCTACTGCAGAAAGTAATGGCAACCTCTTGTGGGATAATCTTCTGCCTTGTCAGTCATGTCTCTTTTGAGACATGACTGCCCAAGCATGTATCATGTATGGCACTTAACTGACTGATTGTTACAATACTGTTGTATTCAGGTATTAAAAAAACACACACACACAGTGAGTGAGTTTGATTGTACTATATGTTTATCAAATTTGTCCCAGTCAGCCTATCTGTATCTAGGTATCTACAAAATAGCAATAATTGCCTGTAGCAAACATCAGACACAAATTAGAATCTATCACTGTTTTAAACTTGTAAGTGACTAAAAAGTCAAAAATGATTTGAGCATGCCTGAAGCATTCATGCTCAAAGGCATGTTGCATCCCTCCCTTATAAAGCACCTCCACTATGTCTGGTTTAAAATCGGATCTTTCCAATGCTGCACATCCATGTTGAGATTATCCTTTAATTAATTAATACACTCAGATTATTCTTTATCTTTAATCCTTTTTCTAGGTTTGTAATGTGGTCGTTTTCCTGTTTTCCATTCCTCTGTAGAAAAGTTGTTCTGGAATCCTGATATCCTCCATTCTACAATGTGTCCTGTCCATATCATCAGGTTTGGAATTGTTTTTGTTTCAAAACTGTTATATTCAGATATTTGGTGGACAAACATGTCTGAAAATGAATGGTTGGTTCTAGAATTGTCATGATTTGTTCATAATTATCAACATCACCTCTACCAGTTTCAAGTAAATGTGCAGATTGTGTAATGGTCAATAGCTTGGTAAGAGAAATTGGAGAGCTGAGTTTGAATTCCTGTTGGGCTTGTTATATTCACTGCTGCAACCAGGTATTGATCTCCCAACTCTTTGGGTCAAATCACTGGCAGTGGAAGTAAATAACTTAGTTGAATTAAAAAGAGATAACTAAGACATCTGGAAGTGGCATAGCACATGAAATGAGATCATTATACTCCAGTGAGAAAAAAAGGGTTCAGTTTGAAATTTCAATTATTTGAAGAAGGCCGGAGCATACAACAGTCGAAACTTAGTAAAGGTAGAAGTAAAATATGACAACAACAGTCTGAACAATGTAAATAATGGAAAAGAAAACTTATGCTTAATATCAGGAAGAGACAGCTGAAGTTTCTGGGACACGTAATGAGGAAGGAAGGCTTGAAGAATCTAATATTCATGGGATGGATAGAGGAAAAGAGAGACAGGGGAAAGCAATGCAAGACAAACTTGATTGGCTTGAGCAAATGGATGACAGAGCAAAGTTTGGGAGAGAAACCAAGAGGAAAGTGTTAAGAGCGACAAGGGATAGGAATATCTTGAATCCCATGATGCCTACGTCGAGAAGAGACATGGTACGTAAAAGAAAGAAGTTGGACATCCATATCAAAATAGTTTGTGCTTGTCGTCTTGATCCTTATTAAGAACCAAATGATGTCAGTATTGTAGACAAAAATTTGTTAGCTCCAACTGACATTATTTTCAGCATTACATTTCAAATCAAAATATATTATTAACATGATATCATGTGTACAATGGTTTGATAGAGTTTAGTAACTCTTGAAGCAAGTATATTAAACTAGCAGTATAGCCCGGTATTGCTTGAGTGTGATGAAAGCTTTAAAACTAATCCATAGTCCTGGAGCTCAGACTCTTTGGATGTTGGCACGAAAGACTAATAAGCAATAGTTGTTTCCAGTTAAAGCAAAACTGTAGATTGAAAGAAAAATGAATGGATGTAAGTCAAATTTTGATTTCCTGGCATCGATATCAAATAAGTTTTTTCATTGTAAACTGAATTTTGAAGGCTAAATAAGTCCTCTGAGTAAATGGTATCATGGCTGAGACTAAGAACTACAATTATGCCTACTTAGAGCCAAACCCGAAGCAAAAACTAAAATAAAAGGCCTGAAAAAATACAGACAGATAAACAGACACACACACACACAAACATCTTGTCTTTTATATATATATATATATATATATATATATATATATATATTATCGATTTTCTGCATTATTGTAAGAACTGAAACCTTGAAACTTCTGAATATTGTTTCTTATGTCTTTGTCTATGAATGTATCACATTTGATTAAAATCGGACCACTCCTTCTATAACCTGATTTTTTTTATATTTATCGGGGGTACCTCAACAAAAAACCTATCTAAAAACTCTCACAGACGCTTATAGTACAACTGTGTAAATTTTCAAGAAAATCGGTTCAGCCATTTTGGAGTCTATAGGTAACGGACACACACACACACACACACACACACACAGTTCCATTGATGAATAAGTTTAGATAGATTAGATTTAGATTTAGATATTTTATGCAAGTTTCTGATGATGACAATCAAAATTATTTGAAAAATAACTGCAAATAAAACATGATCACTGTAGACCTGTCAATTCGCCTTGTTCAAAAATAATATTTTCTCAGTTAACTATTGAGCATTTTTAAAAGATTCACCTTCTAAATAAGTTGTTGAAATTTAAAAGAGGGAGAATCTAAAAGAGCTGCTGGGTGAAAATACTTTTTTATTCAGTCTGCATATGTTTAAAAATTGTTTCACTATTTCAGATGATAATTCAGTTAGATTATTAAGAAAATAATGATCTGAATGATATCTTAAGTAGCTGTGGTTCTGCTCAGTGGATTTCTAACAAGAGACTATAGTTCAACATTTGACCAAACAATAAAAAACAAAGTTTTTTTTTTAATTATTTCATCCCAAGCAAATTATTATTATTTTACTTATTGTCTTACCCCAACCACCACTAGTGCACAGGTGGTTACAATGAGAGAATACACTGGGTTCAGTGAGTATTGAAGAAATGATAAAATATGAATGGGATTTGAGAAGATAGAAGATGGCAATTGGCATTGCATTTAAAGTTTTGCTGATTGTAATTGTCAAGGAAAACAGTAAATAGAAGGGAGCTCAACAGGCAGGAAGTGTGAGAAAAGAAACTGTTTGAGTAGAAGTGGTTACATTTAACTATTTCAAAAGTAAAAGGGGGAAGCCTAGATGATAATCTAGTAGCACCCTTAAATTCATGTGGTTGGGGTACTTAGAAAAAAATGTAAGCCCTCAGAACAGTAGCTATGAAAATATTTGTAGAAAAGACAGAGGGAAGCCATGTTACGTTGGGAGAAAGTAACTGAAGTCAAGATGCCAAATCAGGACTGACTACATTACAGATACTTCTTGGGATTTTATTGATAAGTATAACTATACTTATTTTTCTTTGGAATATTCAGTTTTTCCATCTCTGATTCTTCGATAGAGAAAATGTTATCAAAAGAATAGGGAGAATCTTATAAAAACAGGTAGACATGGCAGAAGACCAATGCTTAAAATAAGCAGGAAAACAGTAGTTATGGATAAAGAGCTCAAAAATCAGGAGTCTCCTGTCGGGCCAGTAGTACTGACATGTCTGAATCAATGCAACTAAATTATTAACGGCGATTATTTGACAGTTAATATTTTCTATTAATTTGAAATCAATATTTGTGTGCAAGTGAATGCAACAAAGTCAGCAGAGTTCAAATTCCAGCTAAATTTGTGGCATTCACTTCTGTGCAAATTAATCCATATCTTCTTCCAGCTATAGCAGAACAGATTGGGTTCTATCAAAATATCAAAAGACAATCATCAGTGTTGTATAAATGTTACTTTATTTCAAAAATATTTAAAAAGATCAGTTATTTATGTACCATATGAAATACACGCTTGGGCGATCATGTCTCAAAAGAAACACAATTGACTCAGCAGAAGATTTTCCCGCAGTAGGTTGCCATTATTTTCTATGATAGACTGGTTACCAAACAAGGCTATAGAACCCAATCTGTTCTGCTATTTAACCCATAACTGGAAGAAGATATGTTTTAAAAACCTTTCTCAAAGGCATTTGCACATAAGTGAATGCCACAAATTTAGCTGGAATTTGAACTCTGCTGACTTTGTTGCATTCACTTGCACACAAATGTTGATTTCAAATTAATAGAAAATATTAACCGTCAAATAATCGCCGTTAATAATTTAGTTGCATTGATTCAGACATGTCAGTACTACTGGCCCGACAGGAGACTCCTGATTTTTGAGCTCTTTATCCATAACTAGTGTTTTCCTGCTTATTTTAAGCATTGGTCTTCTACCATGTCTACCTGTTTCGATAAGATTCTCCCTATTCTTGTCTTACTTCAAACTATTCTTCTCAATTTGGTCAATATAGATTTTATAGATACAATTCAACCAAGTACCCTCTGGTCATCATCCGGTGATGGCTTATCTGGATATCCCATATCAGACAATCAATGGACACTGAGAAATGTTAAAGTGTCAAATAATTGTCATTAAAGATTTAGATGATTTGATTCCAACATGTCAGCCCTTCTGGCACCAAAGAAATCCTCCCAATAGATATATTTATAGACATTCTATAACAACTGTGAATAAAATTTGTTTGGGGCCATTGATTTCTGTTATTTTGTGTTGTATCTATATTTATTTATCTAAAAACTTTTAACATTAAATTGTTTGGCCTATGAATAATGTGTACCATACCTGATATTTTAACTTACTTGGAGTAAATAATAATACAAATTAATTATAATTAATGGAAATTATTAGTATAGTGCTTTGGATGATAGTTTAAATACTAATTATGAAAAACTAACAAAACAAGTTTGTTTTTGCCTTTTCCCCAATGGTAAGTATTCATAGATCCCAAGATTTATGTGAACTTCAATGGGTGACTTTGATGATCAGTGGCCAGGTTTTGTTTAAAAAAAATCTTATATAACACAAAACAGGAAAAGTATTTGCAATGTATAGAGAGTTTGGGGTGAATAAAATAGCTACACAGTAATTTTAAACACCAATGACAAATTCTTACATTTGTCCAGTTCTTTTATGTGCAATATTTTTTTCATGTGCATTGTTGGCAATCATGACTCCTGACAACTTTATATCCCTTGTGGCCCTGAGCCTTGCCTCTCACCTCCAATTCCACCTTCTGTTCACAAAAGCACATCAGGTGGATGGTTTGCTACCTTCGCCTTTTTCTCTTTCTCCTGATAAACTCTGTGGGAGTTAAGTTTTCCAAGCCCACCTTCCTCATTATGTAAAAATTCAGCTGTCTCATTCTGATTCTGTTCTTTTTCTTGATATTTTCTTCAAGACTTTCAACCTGGATTTGACGATAAACTATATCTGGCAGCAAGGTCTCTGATCAGGAGATTGGAGGTTTTGTGAAGCATGGAACTACCTCTTAATTGCTTGTGTTCCCAGGCCCATCCTGACCTCGGGTGGTAGTGCCTGTTAGGGTGTCAACTATGGGCCAAAATGAACCCCAGACAAAAATCAATGGTACTTTTAATCATAAAATTAGCAACAACACATTTTTACAGAAAAATGATAATCGGTCCAACACTAAAAAATACAAAATTACATTTTTATAGCAAAATTATTTATAGTTTTATCATCTACAAACTAATATATCTAAACTTATTTATAAATGGAACTTTGTCTGTGTGTGTGTGTCCATTACCTATAGACTCCGAAACGGCTGAACTGATTTTCTTGAAAATTTACACAGTTGTACTAAACGTCTGCGAGTGTTCTTAGCTAGATTTTGTGTTGAGGTACCCACAATAAATATCTAAAATCGATAATTGTAAAAAATTGGGTTATAAAAAGAGTGGTCCGATTTTAATCAAATTTGATACACTCATAGACAAAGACATGAGAAACGATATTCAGAAGTTTCAAGGTGCAGTTCTTAAAATAGTGCAAAAAATCGATAATATATATATATATATATATATATATATATATATAAAATATATATAAATCTATATATATATAAAAGGCAAGATGTTTGTGTGTGTGTCTGTTTATCTGCCTTTATGTCTGTATTTTTTTCAGGCCTTTTATTTTAGTTTTTGCTTCAGCTTTGGCTCTAAGTAGATATAATTGTAGTTCTTAGTCTCAGCCATGATACCATTTACTCAGAGGACTTATTTAGCCCTCAAAATTCAGTTTACAACAAAAAAACTTATTTGATATTGATACCAGGAAATCAAAATTTGACTTACATCCATTCATTTTTCTTTCAGTCTACGGTTTCGCTTTAACTGGAAACAACTATTGCTTTTTAGTCTTCATGCCAACATCCAAAGAGCCTGAGCTCCAGGACCATGGATTAATTTGAAAGCTTTCATTACACCCGAGCAACACTGGGCTATACTGCTAGTATATATAAAAGAAATATACCTTTGCCCTGGAAGTATAAAATTGTGTATAAAATATCTGTAGTTGAAAATATGCAATTACATAAAAAAATATTTATATTTTGGCATGACCCATAGAAGATGATATGGTGATAAACAAAATCAGATTTCTTCATTGCTAACTCACATTGTCCAAGAAATTCTGTTTTCTTTTGTACAAATTTTTGTTACCTTGAGTCAATGTGAAGATTGTTGAGCATTTACTTCCATAAAAGAGGATTGATATTATATAGCAGTTTATCACTCTTTTTTTGGTTTCTTACAAAATTTTCCTGTTTTTTAGAATTTTGCATAGCTTTTGAAATGTATCTTTCATTAATCCAATGTGTGTTCAAATTTCAGTGTCACATTATTCATTCTTTGCTAAGAAACTTCAGTACTTATTTCCACCTTTGACATTTCCAATTCATAGTTAGCATCTCTGATTTCCCATTTTGAGCTGCTATCTATTACACAACCTGAGCATCAATCATGGGGAAGTACTAAAAAAACATAAGCAAGATAAGATATCCCTAAACATCTACAATAGAATGATCTACCCCCATAGATTAAATAAGGATTTCAGTTTGACAGATGCCTTCAGAAGAATAGAGGAGGATGATAACAAATGCCATGATAAATAATAGCAACTCATCCAAAAATTTCAGATTGAAAAAGAAAATATCATGTAAAAATATTTGTGAAAATAAATGAAACTCCTTAAAAAAAGACATTCAAACATTTAAAATTAATTTTTAAATATCTTAATTGAAAACATTTATGAATGTAACTGTTGTATACAGGAATGGGATGTTCCTATCCTCTTAAATACAGAGACACTATTGGAGTAAAGGATTATACTGACTCACAGTTTATCTGCTTTATGCAGCATGTTCGTCTTGTATTTGTTGATATACTATTATTCCCAACCTCTGTTTTGGTGATTACTCACACAGTCATTTTTTAGGCTTACAATGGTAACTTATTGTTATTAATACAGGTAAATGTATAAAGGATTTTTTCTGTTTTCAATTTGGGTAGAAAAATATTTAACAGTTATGAGTTTTAAAAAGGTTATAGAAATATATGTGCAGTTAACTGACTAACCAGTTGATAACAGTTAAGTTCTGTATGTAATACATGCTTGGGTGATCATGTCTTGAAAAAACATTACTGACTGAGCAGAAGATTTTACCACAGTAAGTTGCCATTTTTTTTTTTTTTTTTTGCAGGAGAACCCAGTATATCCTGCTATTTAACCCATAGTTGGAGGGAGAAGAGATGGTATTGTGCAAGGGTATTTGTGCATAAATGAATGCAATGAATTCAACTTGAATTTGAACTTGCCTCTCCAAGTTCTCTTTTCATCATGATATCCATTGCACCACAATGTACGTTGGTAACATAACATCAGCAATCTGAGTTCAAATTCCGGCTAAGTCCACTGTATTCATTTTTTGTACAAATACTCATTAGAAAAGCATTAATAAATCTGTTCCTCCAGCTATGGGTTAAATAGTAGGTTAGCTTGGGTTTCTAACCTCAAGTGGTAATCAGTCTAAGACAAAGAAATTTCAAAGTTTCAAAACTGTGGAGAAAGCTCAAGAAAATCCCTCCAAAATCTTCATGAAGAAGGCATAGAAATTAGCAGATTATAAAGAAAAGAATTCTTAAGGAAACCATCATTGTCTCTGTCCTGAAGAGGCAATGTCATATTTTTGTTTTTAATACTTGCAAAAATGTGAAGAAAAGTTCTTCTGGACCAAATTTCTTAAATGATTTTCTGCGTTTCTATTTTGAGTTTCTAATAATATTCAGCAACTTTGAGCTTAAAGAAAATGGTTTTGAAACTTACTTTTTTTTTTCTTCAATTTAAATGACTCTCAAATTGCCCATAAAAAATAAATATCTCCCAACGATCAAATTGATCTTTATTTTGCGAGAAATATAACTAGCTGGATAGAAAAAATTCAATATAACAATCTAAAATCAAGAGATGCTGATATGGAATATAATTGAAAAATGTTTCTATAAAATTGAATTGAAAAATTTTAATGCTTTTTACCAATGCCAACATCAAAAAACATATCTGATGATTTCATAAAAAATTCTGTATACAAGCAACAAAGTTATATGCATGCAACTATATCTGTATATGCATGTGTTCTTTATCTGAGTGTATGTGTATGCTTGTATTTATGCATGTAGTAGTGTGATATGAAAATGTTGCAAGAAGCAATTAAAGAGAAAGCCATAGAATAGAGATTTTTTTTCATATTCCTGACACACTCTTTTTTATTTTTATGTTGTCACCTGCTTTTCACAAGATTTGGTGCTGTTCTTATTGTGAGCAAAATAAATCCAAAGCTGGCATTTTAAAAATATGATTTTGAATAGGTTGTACTGTAGCAAAATATAATCGGCAACATGATTTCAGTAAAGAGGGCCATGGATAACAAGATCAAAGGATATTTCTCTCATATTTAATAACATGACATGATTTAATGAAGACATGACACATCATTATTCATATGACCAAGTTTATTACATGTCATAAATCCTTATGTGCTGGTGTAGATTTACTATGGAATACATTTATATGAGGAAAGTTACAGATAGCTGAAATTATGTAAGTTATATCCACTTACAACTTTAGAAAGAACCTGGCTATCATTTTATACTTGTTTCCTTAAATTATGGTAGAAATTCAAAGGAATGATTTTTTTTTTTCAAACTCTCTGGAGATGTTAGGTATGAATTTTGCAATAACACATTTCCTTTTCAAATGTATTTATATCTGCTTGTATTAATTCCCAAATATGCCATTCACTTCTTATATACTAGCAGTATAGCCCAGCGTTGCTCGGGTGTAAAGAAAGCTTTAAAACTAATTCATGGTCCTGGAGCTCAGATTCTTTGGATGTTGACTCAAAAAATTAAAAAGCAACAGTTGTTTCTAGTCAAAGTGAAACCGTAGATTAAAAGAAAAATGAATGGAAGTAAGTCAAATTTTGATTTCCAGTATCGATGTCAAATAAGTTTTCCATTGCAAACTGAATTTCAAAGGCTAAATAAGTCCTCTGAGTAAATGGTATCATGGCTGAGACTAAAAACTACAATTATATCTACTTACAGCAAAACTCGAAGAAAAAACAAAATAAAAGGGCTGAAAACCTGATTTTAATCACACCCACTAGGATATTGGGTTGTTGATTTCCAATATCTGAGTCAAATAAGTCATCCAAGGATAAACTAACCTAAGTAAGTCCATGAAAACTCATTGTACTCATTGAGAATAAAATCGGAGAAAATGAGCCATATTGATGGCTGGATATCAATTTTTGATCAGATTTGATAGAATATATTGGGGATATTGATTTCTGATATCGAGGAAAATGAGTCATCTAAGAAGATCTACTAATGTTTGAAACTAAAAACTATAATTTTACCAAGTTAGACCAAATTCTGCATCAAGAACCACAATAAATGGGCTGAAATCTTGATCAAACCTGGTTGGTTATCGGGGTATTGATTTCCAATATTGGGAGGAAATTGGAAAAAATAAGTACTCCATGACCTGACTGGAAGCTTAAAGAATATTTTTGTGAAGTTTAGTGAGAATCAGATAAAAATTGTGGATTTGTATAAAGGACATACAGACAGAAAAAACACAACCACACACACATCTTGCCTTTTATATATATATATATATATATATATATATATATATATATATATATTCAATGTTCCTAATGTAGTGGTTAAACCCATAAAATAAAGAGAAATTTATAAGAAAATATGAAATAGCATGAATTTATTACATTAACAAAACATGCACATCAAAGATTCATGCAGGTTGATGCCTTAATACATGTTAATACATAAAGATATAGTGTTTTACAGTGTGTTGTCTGTCTGACATGCATTCTGGGCATTATTAGATCTGACCAGGTAACCAATGCCATAGCTCTCACCTGTGTTATTAGATCTGACCAGGTAACCAATGCCATAGCTCTCACCTGTGTTATTAGATCTGACCAGGTAACCAATGCCATAGCACTCACCTGTGTTATTAGATCTGACCAGGTAACCAATGCCATAGCTCTCACCTGTGTTATTAGATCTGACCAGGTAACCAATGCCATAGCTCTCACCTGTGTTATTAGATCTGACCAGGTAACCAATGCCATAGCTCTCACCTGTGTTATTAGATCTGACCAGGCAACCAATGCCATAGCTCTCACCTGTGTTATTAGATCTGACCAGGTAACCAATGCCATAGCTCTCACCTGTGTTATTAGATCTGACCAGGTAACCAATGCCATAGCTCTCACCTGTGTTATTAGATCTGACCAGGTAACCAATGCCATAGCTCTCACCTGTGCCCAGTTACTCATCCTGTACGCCCTTCTCCAACAGTATTAGGTCTGCGCAACAGACATACACAATTGTATATTAGATGGGAGGATTGCAAAGGTTCTTCTATCTTGGAAAAGTATCCACTGGTAAGAGGGCATAAGAGTGACCTAATCTTTGCTTCAAAAATATCTACAGAAAGAATATAAAGCCATTAACCTGAAAACCAAGAAGTGGAAAAACGTCATCAATGATCACTCACACTGAACATGTTGCGGGCTGGAGAGGTGAAACAGAAAGTAGCATGCTTAATGGAAACAAAAAAAAAACAGCAAGGTGATGTTGGAAGATAACGTCTTTCCAAGCATTCCTTTCAGCCAAGACTGTCACTTCCATGTGAACCTGTACAGCCATAACAGATGTTATACCACCATCAGCAGCTGAGGCATAACCCTTTTGCATATCCAAAATTTCATGACACCAACGGATGCCACACAAATGTCTGCTGAAATTTTAGGTAGTGAAATTTTTTATATCTCACAAGACTGATGATTAGCTCCCCACTTTTTGATTCTGTAAGCCAAAAACATGCTTTTATTTCATTGCTAGAGGCTTCTGATTAGCTAAAACAGTCATCTTACGAGATATTATAAACATGCCTCTGGTAGCATGGAAAAACAACTTTACAATTAGTCAGGTGAAAGAAAACAAGACAAGAATTGTAAATATAAAATTCTTTTGTATTACTGATATAGCAGATGTGAGCAAAATGTCTCTCTGATGTAGGCCAAAGAGGTGGCTTTGAAGGTAGAGTTGGTAAGGTCTGGAGTTGATATGTTTGTTGGAAACATTAAGTGAGGCCTGGAATGGATTAGTGAAGGTTGATGTTCACTGCAAATCTGACTTTGATGATAAAGAAGATGTCAATTGAATGTCTATGCAGACGTAGTATAGGTGTTTAGAGAAGGGTGGATCTCAGGTGGATATGTGTGTTGGGTTGGTTGATTAAAGTCATGGTGGTGACATCAAGAGTCTGCCAAGCATCAATAGTTGACCTGTTCTTCTTGTTTCTATTTCAATTATTTATCAGCAGCTTTTTTAAAAGTAAACCTGATAGCTCTAGAGCTTATCTTTTTTCTTTGGTGACAACATTTGTGATTAACATTATTTATGTTGTTTGGACTGTTTTCATCTTTATTGCTATGTTTATGACATTTCGGCTGTTGTACATGCCAGCCTTCTTCAGGAGCTTAGAATTTAAAACCAAGCCTTATATTTTGATTTCTGAGGTATATCATTCTCATTCCATATGTGATGACCAAACATATTCCATACACAGATTTAAAGGTAAAAATAAAATCAAATATCCAAAATAAATGGCAATTCCTTAGCAATTTAAATAAATTGCTAACAATAAAACCCACTCTAAGTGAATGGATACAGGATTACAGGGAATCACGAAGAGAGGAAGTTATTCTTTTTTTACTCTCTATTGGACATACTAAAATAACTCATCTATTCATACTGGAAAAAAAAGGAACCGCCATGGTGCACAGCTTGTCATGCCCCTTACACTGTAAGACACTTCATGATGGACTGCGCTGACTTTTCATCTTTATGGAAAAAGTACTACAATACAAAAACAATGAAAGAATTATTTGAACACACCAAGATAGATCATTTAATGGCATATCTAAATAAAATTATATTTAATGGCATATCTAAATAAAATTACAACAAAATTTAATTAAAATAAAAACATGTACAACCAATCTAATGCATGCAACAACTTCAAAACAAACTAACTATATTAAAAAAATATGATCCCAAAATTCACAAGCTGACCTTAATGGTTGATGGGTCATTAAACTTAGACCAAACCAAACTATTTGTGATGCTATTTCTGGATGCCATGTCCTCAAGGAAACATGACCCAGTGGATATGAGTGTTGGTTAGTTCTAGTGACTTGACCCAAAGAATTATAAGTTCAATACCCGGCTACAGCAGTGGTGAACAAATAACTGTGAGAGTTGAGTTAAAGGGAGATAACTGCATGAAAACCAGAAGTAGCTTTGTATAGTGAATAAAAAGTGATTGAAATAAAGGGTTCAGCTTGAAATTCCAAACACCTGAAGAAGGCCAGAGCATACAATGGTCAAAACCTCATAAACAGGCATAAAGATGAAGACAACAGTCCAAACAAATTAAATTATGCCAATCCCAAATGTTATCAGCAAAGAAATAAGATGAGCTCTAGAGCTATCAGATTTACTCTGATGAAAGTTGCTCATAAATGATTGGAACAGAAACAAAAACAAGTCAACAATGTAAATAATGTAAATACTGAATCATCTCAGAAGTATAGACAAATTTGTAATTGGCTTTTTGACAGGATTTGTATTGTAAATTAGATATGATGCTTGGAGCCCCTGTGCAAAAGATGACTTTCTGTTTTTGGTTTTCCTTGCTTAGCATTCACACCCAGCTAACATGCAGAGTAAATCAGAAAAAGAGATAATTTGAAGTGTCAGTCAGTTAAGTGCTATATGTGATACACACTTGGGCGATCATGTCTCGAAAGAGACATAACTGACTGGGGAGAAAATTATCCTGCAGTACGTTGCCATTGCTTTCTGTGGTAGACTGGTTACCACCCAAGGCTATGCAACCCAATCTGTTCTATTATTTAACCCATAACTGGAAGGAAGAGATAGATTAATACCTTTCCCAAGGGTATTTGTGCATAATTGAATGCAATGAATTCAACTGGAATTCGAACTTGGCACCACGATCTCTCGTTTCGAATCGATATCCACTGCACCACAACACATATCTGAATTTGAAGTGTAGTTTAACATAAATACCAGTAAATTTAAATGAAGGTGAATTTTAACCTGACAAGCAAAATAACAATATTTATTTATTTTCTATGCAACAGCCACTTTCCCACAGATGAAATGTCAGAAGCTTCTCGCTACTCTATCACTATTTCTGTGATAAATGCTCTGAAAGACAACATTTCTTAGATCCACCATTTCAGATTTTCACAGCTAAGACTCGCTACTCCATGTATACAGGGTCAGATCATCCTTATTTCCTTTCTTTTCAATTAGTTAGAAGCAAGTTAGATTTTGACTTTCTTCCTCAAACAGAAGATGCTTCCCTGATCAATACAATTTTAAGCCCCTTCAAGTCACAGGTTAAATGTTATTTTTTCAACATCTATTAGTAATGTGCTGCCTTAAGTGACTCTTGGGCCTTTTGTTAAACAATAGAAAAAAATTTTTACCAACCTCCTGTTTTTTATCTGGTTTTCTCATCCTCCTCCAAAACTTAACTGTCTTCTTTGTCCCCAGTGGATCCAGCCATAATTGTCCTTTTTTGACATTCTTAATATAAAGCCATTTTCTATTAGCAGTGATTATTATGGTCTTAAATGATATTTTTTTTCAGTGTTAAACATAAAAAATAATTGATAATTATGCAAATGACAATGAGCATTGAAAAATTCACTTTACTATGTATAACATAAGATTTCATAGATTTTAATCATGGGTAGGAAGATAGACCAAGTTTTGATTCCAATAGAATTGTGAATGCAGTTATGTGGCATGGTAAATCTATGTCAGTGAAGGAAAGCAAGAAGAAATGACTAAGCATTAATGCCAAGAAGATAGAATGCATGGTTGTTAGCAAGGTTGAAACAGCCCGACATGCAAATTACAATTTGGAGATACGAAAATCAAACAAACACAACAATATAAATATCTGGGAAGATATTAGAAGATGGAAAGTGCCACATTTGACTCCGAACATACATTGGGATAGTAAAAGATGCCTTCCAAAGCTAAGCAACATATTAAGAAATAAAAAAAAATTCATTAGAATTAAATTAAAAAAAATACTGAATTGTTGCATAATATCAGTCCTTCTATGGCAGTGAATGCTGAACAATCTCCTCATGCGAGCAGACCTGTGCTATCAAAAATGATGGCAAAATATTCATATCAATATGCTGTCTAAAATGATTGCAACATATATATTGATGTACCTACTATTGAGTATTATTCATTAAGACAAAAAATAGTTATCCAAATCCCTGAGCTTGACAGGGGGGAATATATATATATATATATATATATATATATATAAATTCACACCAGTCTTTATTTTAATATATTCTTCACTATTCAATGACATAATTATTGCAAAAAATATAAGGCACTGTTAAAGAGTGTACTCATAACAAAAGCTTTCATAACTAGTAGTAAAGAGAATGAACTGATCCACTATTGTCTCTCTAATAAACTGACCTGATACTGCCTTGCTAAGCGTGATAGGAGGGATTTATAAATATACACACACACACAATGGTCTTTATTATAGTAGAGAAGGTAGGAAAAAGACTTGGGAAACTAAAAGAATGTTTACATTTAACAGCAGGAAGAGATAGTTGAAATAGAAGCTGTTGTTAGAGCTTTAGACTGTCTTGTTCACAGAGTGCATTGCAAATCAAGCAAAGTTGAATAGTGCTGAGGTGGTCTAAAGTACATTGGATCTAATGATGGTTTCTGCTGCCAAGGAGGATGCAGGTTCAAATCTTGCTGGGAAGTGCATATTTGTCCTTTTTAAAATTTCTTGAATATTCAGTTGATTGACAAAAATAAATATATTTAATGAATAAAACATAAGCATTGCTTAAAAATTATGCTTTAGTAATAAAATCTGCTAGAGTAATAAATAAAAATTCATCACTTCTTTAGAAGTTGTTTTGTCTATGTTGAGATAAGAAAGTAAGCAGATTTGAATGTTTTGAGAGCAATGGAAAACCGCTCCACTATTCCTTTCAAGTATATTCATTGACTTGTCTGATATTGTAAACCCTAACGGCATGAAGGAGGTTAAGTCTAATAACAGTAACTCATCGACCAGTAAGGAGTGACATGCACTACAAATGTCACTAGACTGTCATCCTATGACTGTTAGCATTAACATCATAAAGAGGACAAATTCCCTCAGAATTTATCCCTTGCCCAGAATGCAAGAACATAAGCAACAGATGTCACCGGACCATTATCCTGCGACCATTCGCAACAAACAAAAGATAAATCTTAGAATATGGTATGTCTGAACCATGAACAGCTGTGAACAAGTAGAAAATGTGAAGCAGGTGATGACTAACAGACTAAAATGTTTGTTTTAAACAAACATATGTGAAACAAGATGAAAAACAATGAAGACTTCATCAGTGACAATCATAGAACTATATACACAGGAGTTGAAAATAATGAAAAAAGAGTTGGTGTTATATTGGATAAAGACATAAGAAAATGTGTCATGGCATACTGCCAGATATCTGAAAGAATTCTCGTAGTTAAACTGTAAGGGGAGGCCTTTCAATATATCAGTAACTAGCAGTATAGCTTGGTGTTGCTTGGGTGTAATGAAAGCTTTAAAACTAATCCATGGTCCTAGAGCTTAGACTCTTTGGATATTGGCATGGAAGACTAAAAAGCAATAGTTGTTTCCAGTTAAAGTGAAATCGTAGACTGAAAGAAAAAAGAATGGATGTAAGTCAAATTTTGATTTTCTGGTATCAATTTCAAATAAGTTTTCTTCATTGTAAACTGAATTTTGAAGGCTAAATAAGACTTCTGAGTAAATGGTATCATGGCTGAGACTAAGAACTACAATTATACTTACTTAGAGCCAAACCAGAAGCAAAAACAAAAATAAATGGGCTAAAAAAATACAGACATACAGGTAGATAAACAGACACACACACAAACATCTTGCCTTTTATATATATATATATATATATATATATATATATATATATATATATTATCAGTTTTCTGCACTATTGTAAGAACTGCAATCTTGAAACTTCTGAATATCATTTCTTATGTCTTTGTCTATGAGTATATCAAATTTGATTACAATTGGACCACTCCTTCTATAATCCGATTTTTTTCGATTATTGATTTCTATCAGGGGTACCTCAACACAAAACCTAGCTAAGAACACTCACAGATGCTTATAGTACAACTGTGTAAATATTCCAGAAAATCAGTTCGGCCATTTCTGAGTCTATAGGTAATGGACACACACACAAGTTTCATTTATAAATAAGTTTAGATTTAGATAATGGCATATGCACCAACAGCACAAAGTACAGAAGAAGAAATAGAATCCTTCTACTCCATGCTTGATTATGCCAAGGCACAGTACAAATCACAGGAAATCAGAATTATCCTGGGAAATTTGAATGCCAAAGTTGACCAAGGAAGAAAAGTTAAAACAGTTGGCAATTTTGAACTAGGACACCTCAATGGCCGTGGTGAGAAATGGATCCAATAGTGCACAGCGAATGACCAGACAATAACCAACACCTGCTTCCAAGAGCACCCAAGAAGACTATGGACATGGAAAAGTCCAGGAGGAGAAATTAAGAACCAAATTGTTATATTGCTATCAACAAGGGATTAAGAAATGCATCCTTCACTGCAAAGACTACCCAGATGCTGATTGCAGATGTGACCACCTACTAGTTGTATGCAAACTAAGGAGATTAAAGAACCCTAAAACAGCACTAAGACTGCACTGCTTTTGAATAAGCCAAACCAACAGGAAATTTATACAGTGTGTGAAAATGAAATACAAAGGATAAATTGGAAATGGAAGCTCAAAATAGGATACACTTCAGTAGCTCTATCAGTGAACGATATCATCCCAAAGGAAAAATCATGTCGGAAGAAAAATGAGTGATCACTGAAGAGATTCTTGGAATGGTGCAAAAGAGACAGAAAATGATCCCAAGATATGGAACAGAATACAAGAAATTACACAAGAAAATAAAAAGCAAATGCAGACAGGCTAAAGAAAAATGGCTCAATGACAAATGCGCCAAAGTAGAGACTGAGCATGACAGATAATAGTGATATGCATAAAAAAAGAAACTAACAGGACAAAAAAACCTGCTCAGACACAGGATGCATAAAAGCAAAAGATGGTACCCTCATGCTAGAAAAAGAAAAATATACTTCTGTTATATCCCAGGAGGGGATAAACAGAGAAAAAATAGTGCAAGACATAATTCCCAACATTGAGTATATTTTAAAGAGAGATTTATTATACCTCAGTCCAATAAACCGAATACACGTACACCAACGAACGGTTAACGCGACTAACAATGAAGAAGGCAATGTCTCTGTATAGGACGTATGTGTCTGTCTTGAGAAGAAGGCTTCCGTATAGTGACGTCTAACTCTCGTCTAAGGCCGATGGCTCTCGATCACTCCCGTGTAAGGATGATGACTCTCGTATAGTCACGAACACTCTCGTGTAAGGAAGAACACTCTGTAGTTCATTCTCGTCCCGGTCCTTTATAACCCGAGACATACCCATTCCTGGGTAAGACAGGATATTCCTCCACAACAACTTCAGAGATAGGATCAGTATATTGGTGATCTCTTTCATGACAAGAGAGAACAATGAACAATACACAAAAATGAACCAGAAATATTAAAAAACTGAAGCAGAATCAGCAATGGTCAAATTGAACAGAAACAAAGCAGCAGGACCCAACTGGATTGTAATTGAGATGCTGATGTTCTTTAGAAGGCTTTGGCATAGACAGGAATAATAAACAAAATCTACAACAACGGCAATGTACTGAAGAACCTAAGTAGATCAATTTTTATAGCTCAACCTAAGAAACAAGGTGCAAAGGAATGTGAACACTACCAAACAATCAGCATGATGAGCCACATCACAAAACTTATCATCTGGATTCTGATGAACAGAACACATGGCTAAATTAGCCCAGAGCTAGGACAAGAACAGTGTGGTTTTATGAAAGATATCAGAATGAGGAATGCGATATTCATGCTAAGAAGGCTATCTGAAAGAGCCATACAAAAGCAGGAAAACCTTTATCTGTACTTTATAGACTACACAAAGGCATTTGTCAAAGTACCCCACAAAGACTTGATAGAGATGCTCGACTGCTTGTGTAGAGATAGGACATGAATTTATCAGCTATACAAAAATAGAAAGGGGTTTAAGATGAGCATGTGTTTTGTCGTCTACGGCTATATTGTGTCGAATACACTGGTTCCTGTCCGATCACTGAAGTTAAGCAAGATCGAGCCTGGTCAGTGCTTAAATGGGTGACCATTTGGGAATGCCAGGTGCTGTAAACATAAGGACCAAGAATGGTCCACCGGTCCTCCAGGTTTGGGGGATGGGTACAGGGCTAACAACCCTGTCTCGTAAAAAACAGTTTGTTACAGAAACAGCAACAAAAAGTTGCTGCCCTATGCACCATCTGGGTGTGATGGATAAATGATGATGATGTGCTTTGTCACTAGATCTATTTAACTTACAAAGCGGAACAATTCTGAGAGAAAGAAAATCCTTGCCACGATTTGTCATTGGCAGCCACAATATCAAGAATGTAAGATATCTGGATGACATGTTGCTGATAGCAGGCATGAAAAGAAAAATGCAGGACCTTCTACAGAAGTTAGCAAAAGAAGATGAGAAGAAAGGACTGAAGAGAAAAGTGAATGCATGGTTATCAACAAAAAGAACCCAAAATGACAACTCAAGTTTGGAGAAACTAAAATAAAACAGTAAAGAAATTCAGATACCTGAGAAGTGTTCTGACAGTATGGAAAGTGCAACATTTAGATCTGAAGATGCATTGGCATGGCCAAGGACACATTTCAAAAGCTAATCAGAGTACGGAGAGGGGGGAAAATCTCATCGGAAACAAAGGAAAGATTGCTGGATTGCTATGTGATATCTGTTCTTCTGTATGGAAGTGAATGTTGGATAATCTCATTAAGGATGAAGGAGATGCTTGAGGCAGCAGAGATGTGGTTTTACAGAAGTCTTGCCTCATTAAGGGTGCTGAGGAAAGAACGTGTTCATTATGGAAGAATATTGTTTAAATATTTAGGTCTTATTGCAAGCACACTTATATAATATAATCATCCTGGTTTGAGACTAAACACCAAATATTTATTAAATATTTGGCTTGAGGCAGCAAAGATGTGGCTTTACAAAAGAATGCTGATGATACCATGAACTGAGCATGGAAGCAACAATGAAGTGTTGGAGAGAATGCAAACAAGAATGAAAATTATACTTATCAGGAAGAAACAGGTGAAGTTCTTGGGACACGTAATGAAGAAGGAGGAAAAATTTAATACTCACCTGATAGACAAAAGAAAAGAGAGACAGGAGAAAGTAGCATGGGACATACTTGATAGGCCTGAGGAAATGGATGGCAGAATTAAGTTTGGGAGAAATACCAAGAGTAAATACATTGAAAGCAATAAGAGACAGAGCCAAATGGAAGTCCATGATTACCCACGTCATGAAGGGACAGGACACATGAAGAAGAGAAAGAGTTATGTTTATAAGGCACTATTCAACATTGCTCAGTAACTGATGCCATTCATAGCCAAGATGGTCTAAATCACATGGAATCTAATGATGGTTTCTCCTGCCAAGGTTTAAATCCTGTCCTTATTTTTCCTTTATAAGCTTTCTCAGATATTCAAGGTGTTATAGGAAAATAAACACATTGTTTAATAAATAGATGGAGCATCTACTCAAATATGGGTATTAAATATATTATTAAAAATAACTTTTAAGTAATAAAAACCATTGGATTATTAAATAAAAAACATCCATGTGCAATAATAGATCTACAATGCCAGATTGCTCAACAGTTTGGGTGAAAAGATATACCATGGGCATGAACGAAAAATTGATGTACTAAAAATCAGAACCAGAAACTGTTGTCCTGCCACAACTCTCATCTCTTCTCATGCGCTGAGCAAAGCAAATGCTAAGATTACAGTTATGAATGTGCATTGTGGTGTAGTGGATATTGACCTTTGAATGAGACATCAGAGACCCAGGTTCAAATTCCTGTTAAATTCATTAAATTCCCTTACATAAAAATACCCTTGGAAAAGGGTAATAATCTGTCTCTTCCCTCCAGCTATGGGTCAAATAACAGGACAGATTAGTTGCCAACCATGGCTATAGAACCCAATCTACTGAAAAACAATGGCAACCTACTGTTGGGAAAATCTTCTGCCTAAGTGTATATCACATATGGCACTTAACTGACTGACTCAAGATATCATGTCAGATAACATAATTTGCTTATTCCTCTTTCAACCATAGCTCACCCAGTCCTATCACTTCTCAGACAGACCTTATATATATATATATATATATATATATATACACACACATGGATTGAAATCTGACAACATGGATAAGTAAAGAATGGGTAGGAAAAAAGTGTCTTTAATCTAACATGTTTCACTTCAATAAGTTTCTTCAGAGATTTTTAAAGATGAAAAAATTCTTTCAAAAAATTGAGGAAGCTTGTTAATGTGAAATATGTTAGGTAAAAAACACTTTTTCCTACCTGTTCTTTATTTATTTATTTTCACACACACACACACACACACACATCTATCTAATATATATATATAAGTAAAGAACAGGTAGGAAAAAGTCTTTAATTGAATGTTTCACTTTAACAAGCATCTTCAGAGTTTTTTTTAAGACAAATAATTTAAAAAAAACTTTTAAAAATCCACAGTATATGATTTAATTTGTTTAATATGTGTCATGTGTAATAAAACAATAGATAGCATGTGACACGTATCAAACCAATGAAATCATATCTCAATCAACATACTGTTTCTATGGATTTTTCAGAAATTTTTTTTAATTTTTAAAAGTTTAATTCATTCTGAAGAAGCTTGTTAAAGTGAAACATGTTAGATTAAAGACAATTTTTTTGATCTGTTCTTTACTTATTCTATTCATATATATATAGAGAGATAGAAAGAAAGATGTGTTCATACACATAGAGAAGAGGGAAATAAGAAATATACAAATATAATAGTTCCATTCTCCTCTATGCATGTCTCTCTTTCCATCTCTCTTTTTCTCCCCTTGTCAATGTTGAACACTTTTCCTCTGTGCCAGCAAAAATTCCAAGTGTATGGATGTCCAACAGAACAACATCTAAATTATTAATCCTTTAAATCCTGCATCCCTGATGGAATTTAAAAACTCAGAGCCACAATGCCTAACTCACAGTGGGGAACAACCTCCTGTCCCTGTACATTTACTGATCAATAATGTATCCCATACAATGATCTAGCAGGTGAACTGTCTTTAATTACATTTCTTGGATATTCAGGCCATTAGACTAAAATATCCATACTGTTTAATAAGTAAATAGAGTGTCTACTCAAATATGACTATCCGTTAAAAATAATGTTATAGTGACATAGACAAAATGGACTTTTTTACAGAGAATCTAACAGCAACTAAATAAGTCCATCATTACTTAGACTAAAAGAGATTACAACAACCATTTAATTAATAAAATGTACTTTTATGTCAATAAGATAATGTTCCTTTCTGTGTGTTAATTTGGTACCCATTTTGTTAGCTAAATTCTGTTGACATACCATCATTGATTGATGAATCTCTAATACTTATGCACTCTCATGTCTTGTGAGTGCTGCATCTTCCAAAACATTCACCAATCTAAGTTCTTTGTCTTGGAATCTAAATCTTATTTCTTAAAATTCTCAAACCTTTTCTGACACACGCTTGCACCTCTTGAGCCAATAACTACCTTCAGTTGTACTTTTCAACAATTAGCAAAATTGCCTCTTTTTACCAACATTTCTGAGTAAAGTCTTAAATTGTTAATAAAAAATAATCCTGGAAAATTTTGCCTTGATCTCAATGAATCAAAATGAGAGTGTCATTTAGGCCGGAATACACAATTTACCTGAAGGGTGGGTTAAGGTAATTAATTAAAAGAACGAGTGAGTTGACTGCATAATATCAGCCATTGTCAAATTGCAAATGCAGCACAAAATATAATTAGGGAGTCAGGATGAGAATTTTTTTTTACTGGTTGCATATTCTCTATTCTCGTCAGTTCCCAGCTTGTCTTTGCTTTGTTCAATAAAAGTATTTTTCTCTGGTCAGCAATGGTCAATAAATTTGGAATAAAATTAAAAAAATTGTCCAAAAAATTTGATTTAAAAGTAGACAAATTTGAATTTCTTCAACATTTTCTTTTTTCCATTTCCAAGAAGAAAATTGTATGAAAGGAGCACTCAGAATCCAAGTGAATTAGGACATGTTTAATTGAGAGATGCTAATCTATGAATTATTCAATAAATACATTAATAAGATTCTAAAAAGACTTAGCCACCATTTTTTGGTGTTAAGTACTACTCTACATTAGCAACAACAGGCAACATAATGTTTGCTCAACATTGCAAATTCAAGACAATTATTTTTTCCTACACATTTAGTCAGTATATCTCATTTACTTATGGATAAGTTTTCCTCACCTGCCACATGGTGGCCATTTTGGAAAATGGTTGCCATGGCCACCAATGAAACAGTTGGATGATGGTTTGTCCAAAATATATTGGTCTACCTCTTTTCCAGAAAATGCACAATAGGTTTGAATATCCTAGGTAAGCCATACCACTGGAAGTAAATTACTTTGGTGGCTGAATAATGATATGAATTTATATGACCATAAATCGGTCAGTCAGTTAAGTGCTATACATGATACACGTTTGGAATATCTGACTGGGCAGAAAATTATCCCACAGTAGGTTACTATTACTTTCTGTGGTAGACTGGTTGCCAGCCAAGGCTATAGAATTCAATCTGTCCTGTTATTTAACTCGTAAATGGAGGGAAGAGATGTATTAATATCTTTCTCAAGAGTATTTGCACGTAAGTGAATGTAATAAAGCTTTGTCGAAATAAGAAATCGGTCAATTATGATGGAATAAACAACTAAACCAAATGATGGTACAAAGTGATAGACAACTAATTCAAATACTTTGATGACTGAATCATGATGATATAAATTTATAGAAATTAGAGGCTTCATAATAAAATTTAAGCTTCATCAAATATAATGAAATAAACAATTGAGCCAAAAGATGATCTCAAAGCGATAAGTAAAATACTTTGTTTCATGAATAATGATGCGCTAAATTTATATGACAACAAAGCATTGTCATAAACTGAGGGTCAACCAAATATGACGAAATAAACAATTGAGCTGGATGATGTCAGAAGCTAAAAGCTAAGTAGAATATTTTGATAACTGAATACTGATGCTCTGAATTTATATGAATTAGAAGTTTCATAATAAAATTTAAGCTTCATCAAATATAAAGAAATAAACAATTGAGCTGAAAGATGGCATTAGGTGATAGGAAGCTAAGTAAAATACTTTGACTGAATAATGATGCTTTGAACTTCATAAAATCATTATCCAGTTATCAAAGTACTTTTTATCACTTAATGACATCTTTCAGCTCAGTTGCTTATGTCATTATATTTGAAAAAGCTTAAATTTTATTCTGAACCCTTTAATTATTTAGAAGTTTCATAATAAAATTTAAACTTCATCAAATATAATGAAATAAACAAGTGAAGTGAAATATTTTTATAACTGAATAATGATGCTATGAACTTATATATCTAAAAGGGTTTATTAAAAAACATTAAATTGCTTTTGATTTTCCTATCAACCATGAAATTATGTATCGCCATGTATATGATAGGCTATTAAGTTAATTTGGATATTCTAAGGCCATTAAGAATCCGTTTCAAAATGTCCTATGGTCAAGAACAATAGACTAAGTTGGCTTGAAAGACATGATCTGTGGCCTAAGGTCTTTTGAAAGTCATGATCTGTGGCCTAAGGTCTTTGAAAGTCGTGATCTGTGGTCTAAGGTCTTTGAAAGTCATGGTCTGTGGCCTAAGGTCTTTGAAAGTCATTATCTGTGGCCTAAGATCTTTGAAAGTCGTGATCTGTGGCCTAAATTCCTCAAAAGTCGTGATCTGTGGCCTAAATTCCTCAAAAGTCGTGATCTGTGGCCTAAAGTGGCTTAAGATCATTGAAAGTAAAAGAGAGTAGCCTCAAATGGCCTGAAGTCACCAAAAGTCATGGTCTGTGTCCTCAGCTCTTTGAAAGCCAAAGTAAATATTTACTATTTGAATAATGATGCTATGAATTCATACAAATAAACAATTTTATCAAAAAATGCAGTAATACATTTATAGAATCTCAACAGTAAAACAGCTTCATGTAAGAAATGTTTAAAAATGGCTTATTCTTTTTTCAGCAATATTAAATTGCTCTATATATTTAATTATTTTTTCGTAATTAAAATCTTAATCCCATCTTTAATTAAACATACAAATCTCAGCCCAGGTCAGGCAATCATTAAATTGAATAGCAGTTTTCTCAGCATTTATTTTAATTTGTGCCTTTTTTCTTATAATTTAACTTACCTTTCTACATTTCTCTATCTTTCATTGATTTTATTTATAGACAAATCATTGTTATTGTTCTGCATATTATTTTTGTTATTTCTGGTATAAAATAATTAAAAATATTACCTGGAAATCGCTTTTGGCATTTTGTGACTTCCATTTCCTGAGATAAAAATGAAATTACTTTTATGATTAAGTATGTATACTTAAGAGTGGAATACACACACATTAAACTTAACTGAGATTGAGATCTAAGGGCAAAAGGGTACTTTGTAAAGTATGCATTGAGATTAATCTAAAGTCAGGATTTTAATCGGTATTATTAGAATGTATATTTTACTTGCATATTAGGATGAGGCAAACAGTATTTGGGAGAATTTAGATAAAGATTTCTTAGACATAAAAAAAACTGGATGATGAAATTTACACTGATATTAAAATTTATAACTCTTATCCTCTTCTTCTCTTTAGGTATCATGTCCATTGAGGCATTTGATGATCATGGCTCTCCACAGACTCCTTTCTTTTGCTACTTTCATCAATATTTGCTGTATTCAGTTAATTCCTTGTCTTGGTGGTATCTGCTCCTGTTTCACTTGCTTATGTCTGTTTATGTACCATATATTTTTGGTACGTGATCGACCTCCACAGCTTCCTTCTATTTGTTGATTTCAGTAATACTTAAATCTTTCATACACCTGTATTTGTGGCATTTATTCCTCCATCTATTTGCTAATATTTATCAAGTCAGTTCCTGGTGCTTTTCTCTGCTTTATTATCTCTTCTCTGTTTATGTAATATATCTTTTATGGACTTGAGCGATCATAGCTCTCTACAGCTTCCTTTTATGTTGATTTCAGCAACACTTAACCCTTTCGCAAACCTCTCTGTTTTCATGGTATTTACTCTATCTTTTCTTTGCTTCACTTACTTCCCTCTCTTTCTCTATGTGCCATATCTATTCACAACGTGAGTGATCATGGCTCTCTACAGCTTTTTTTTATTTGTCAATAATTGACTCTTTCACACACCTGTCTTTGTGGTATTTATTCATCTATTTGTTAAGATTTTATCAAGTAGGCTGCCTGGTGCTTTCCCAGGGCTGTGCTTAGGGCCCGCACAGACCTCACAATTATGGGAGGGCTGCAAGGCCCTGGGAAGCTGCAAGGTTCCTTGGCAGATCTATTGTAATGAAAAAAAAAAATTATTAGGATTAACTGGAAAATCTTCATACTTCTATGTCGACATAGACATCTATCACCCCTTCTCATTCTCTCTCTCCTGAAGAGGCCACAAATATTTGTAATTAAAAAAAAAAATGAACTTGAGAGAGAAATAGATTATAGATATGTTTTGTTCAACATGCATAAAAAGTAGCTAAAAGTTGTGAAAACGTTTGTAATGTATAGCTTCAAAACACCAATTCAGCGACTTCTTCCGTTTCTTTTTTTTTTTTTGTGATCACGGAATATCTGCATTCCGAGAGCATTATATTTTGTTTAAAGTACCATTTATTGTGGGTTCGGATGTGCGTTGTGGTGCATCGGATATCGGCTCGAATGAGAAATCGAGGAGCCAAGTTCAAATTCCAGCTGAATTCATTGCATTCACTTATGCACAAATACCCTTGGGAAAGGTATTAATCCATCTATTCCTTTCAGTTATGGGTTAAATAACAGGACAGATTGGGTTCTATAGCCTTGGCTGGCAACCAGTCTACTGCAGAAAGCAATGGCAACCTACTGTGGAATAATCTTCTGCCCAGTCAGTCATGTCTCTTTCGAGACATGATCGCCCAAGCGTGTATCATGTATGGCACCTAACTGACTGAATTGTGGGTTCAGTATGTTTGGGGGTTGCAAGTTGCATTCTGTGGGTAAAGGGGCTGCAAGGCGCATTCTGTGAGTGGCACTGTGCTTTCCGCCACTTCACTTGCTCTTCTCTCTGTATGTACCATACCTTTTTGGCACATGAGGATCATGGCTCTTCACAGCTTTCTTTTATTTGTTTTATTTGTATATTTCAGTGATACTTGACCCCTTTCCATCCTTCTCTGTCTTTCTGGTATTTGTACCTTCATCTATGTGCTAACATTTAGGAATTAGGTTTTTTTGTATGTTCATCATTTTGCTCTTCTCTCTTTATGTATCATGTCGGTTAGAATACCTGCTATTCTGTTAATCTTGTCTCTCTCACAGAATGTGGATGATCATGGCTCTCTGACTTTTTTTTCTTTACTGCTTTCAACAGTAATTATTCCTTTCACATTCCTTGTTATCTGTAGTATTTGGTCAATGCTGTGAGGTTACTTGTTATTCTCTTTGATATGTCTTCACACCCTCTCTCTCTGTGTCTCCCTTCAGCAATAACTACTTCTTTATATTGCCTTTTTATCAGAATTATGACTCCATCACATTGAAAGTTTTCATATGACCACCAAAGTTAAGCAATATTAAGCTTGGTCAGTACCTCAATGGGTGAACACTTGAGAATACTATATGCTGTAAGCTTGGATGTGTGGGTGGTGTAATGTATAATGATATGTAATTATTAACTGGAGATCCAAGTTCCAATTCCCATTGGGGTTGTTATGTTCAATTATGCACAGATACTTAGGGAAAAGTATGAATCCAGCTTTTCTCTCCCCAGCTATGAGTTAATTTATAAGACTTGTAAATCATTATTATCGCAATAAAAAAAAACTCCTAGAATCTAAAAATATTTTCTTTTAAAATAATATGCAAATGTTGTTATCTATTAGACCATGTGTTCTCAAAGACATGTGGCCCAGTGAATGACTTAAATGAAAATAATTAAGACAGGTCTAAGAACAATCTACCTAAGTGATCGAAATAAAGGGTTCATTTCAAAATTCTAATGATTTGAAGAAGACCAGAGTGTACAATGACTGAAACATTGTGAATATAGCAACAAAGATAAGGACAACAGCCTGAATAATGTAAATATTTACAGTACCTGATCTCAGAATTATAGGTTCATAACCCATAGAAAATGAATCAATCTTTCTTTATTAGTGGGGTAACTTCCTGGATTCATTTGCTCTTTCTCATCAGGTAGGTTACTCATTATTTTTCTCTGAATATATGAAGAAAAGTTACAATGTTAATTTTATTGCCCAGAGTGAGTAAATCATTTCTGCCCCCAAATTCCACCTTTGGTTACCTGAGTGTTTTTTTCATTATGACTAATTTTGATGCGTATTCACTTTCATCTTAATTATTTCACTTTCTTTTTATTGCTACTTTTACTCAGGCTGTCACTTTACAGAACTGAGTAGACAGCAAAGGATCAAAATCAAAAAATAAGCTCTCATTGAGATTCAACATCACTTCCCTTTTATCAAGGGGTTCTTTCCTGAGACAAAAAGAGGAGGAAATTGCAGCAAGTAAAATTTATAATAAATTTATGATAAATGTCATAAATGTCATAAATGTCACATTTATGATAAATGTCAGTAGTAGTTAAAAACTAATAACATAACTGAGGAACAAATTTTGTTTGTCTGTTGAATTAGATTTGATAATTTATTTGATAAATTTATTTGATAATTTATAAAATTATAAAATTTATAAAATTATAAAATTTGATTTATAAAATAATATAAAATTATAAAATTATAATTATATTATATAAAAATTATAATTATAAAATTATAAAATTTATAAAATTTGATAATTTGATAATTTATTTGATAAATTTATTTGATAATTTATGATAAATGTCATAAATGTCATAAATGTCACATTTATGATAAATGTCAGTAGTAGTTAAAAACTAATAACATAACTGAGGAACAAATTTTGTTTGTCTGTTGAATTAGATTTGACAATTTGTTCAATGTAATTTGGGGGACGTTGATCACAATTTTTTACTCAGTTTTGCTCTATCAGATTAACACCCCTCCTCTCTTGTATTCATAAAAAGGTGTTTTCTCAATACTCACGAAGTCTTTTTGCAGTTACACATTATGCAACTAGGTTTTTTTTTTTAGCTATTTGTACCTATTGTTATAGTATTATTGTAATATGTATACTTTTATATGTATCGATCTAAAATATTTTTAATTTTGTCATTTTTTAACCAATTTTAATATTAGCTAAAAATATAAAATTTCAAGTGCTCCTGTTTTCTATAAAATATTTTAGACTGACAACTAGAATATATAAAAGCAACTCATTTTTAAAATTAATTAGCCAGTTCCAAAATTTATGGGTCTACCAGCTCAAGAACTAGTTGAAGATGTTTCTGAAAACATTGTTATACATTGTGATGCATTTTTTAAATAGCCAATTTCCAAATAATTTAGGTGATGTGAGTGATGAACAAGAGGAGAGATTCCACCAAAGTATTAAAATTATAGAGGCATTACACCAAAGCCACAGGGATACTTACATGATAGCTGATTACTGCTGGTGCTCAAAAAGTGACCTGCCAGCAACAAGCAAAGTCTTGTGAAAGCTTCATATTTGTTTTCAGTTTTTTTTTATTTTTAGGCATTTCTATCATAGTTGTGAGAGCTCTAAAAGTCTTGCCAGGATTTATAATTAGTGGCCACAATCTGAACAATATAAGATATGCAGATGATACAATGCTGATAGCTGACATAGAAAGGAAACTACAAGACCTTCTATAGGAAGTAGTTAAGGAAAGCAGAAAACTGAATCTTGGCAGACCAGCTGCAACCACTCTCTCACCGGTGTGATGTGGCTTCCCTGTGCCTCTTCTACAAGTACTTTCATGGCTTCTGCTCCGATGAACTTAGATCACTGGTGCCGCCTAAGCACGAATTTACACGAGATACTAGATTAGCAACTAGTTCCTACCCTTTTACAGTTAAACAGATAAGATGTAATCATAAATTCTACTCCAACAGCTTCTTTTCTCGTGTTTCCCGCCTGTGGAATTCCCTTCTACAAGTCTGCTTTCCTGACAGCTACAATCTCCAGGTGTTTAAATGTAGGGTCAATAGACACCTCCTATCACACTAACTCCCAATTATTCTCAGAACACTCTCATCTACCCAATCCTCATTCTCGGTATCCTTACCCACCTATCACCCACCCTCTGATATTTCCTATATTTAACCATCCTTTCTCCATTCTATGTAGCCCTCTGTGTGGTAGTGGCAGTGACATGCCTTACTCGGGGTGAAACACTTATAAAAAAAAAGGAGCCCAAAATGCTGACTACAGTCTGTGGATACTAAAATCAGGCAGGCACTGAAATTTAAATACTTGAGAAATGTTCTCGTCCAGCATTTTTGGCCAAGAGAGAACTCACTACACCCCTCCAGTATTCCCTGTACATTTGGAACCCTGGCGCAGTTTATAGTGAAATTCATAATCTTGTCAAATAGCTGAATACTTGATGCTTTGACAGGGCTACTAAGGGTGTTTTTATTGTGACACCAACACTAGATAGGTTGCCACCAGGCCCCATCCTGTTGTTTAACCCATAACTGGAGGGAAGTGATGGATTAATACCTTTCCCAAGGGTACCAGTGCTTAAGTGAATGCAGGGTACTCAACTGGAATTCAAACTTGGCTCACCAATTTCTCTTTCCAAGCCGACATCCACTGCACCACAATGCACATCCATCACTGAATGCTTACAGCACCTGGTATTCCCAAGTGGTCACCCATCTAGGTCCTGACCATTGCTTAACTTTGGTGATCGAACATGATATGCTCTAAGCATCTAATGTTCTAACCGGACTGTAAGTGTGACTCTGAGATCTGAAGGCATATTGACATGGCCAAGGATGCATTCCATAAGCTGAGTAGAGTATTGAGAGACAGGAAAATTTTGCTGGGGGAAAAAAAAAGAAGAGAGTACTGGATTGATATGTAATATCTGTCCTTCAATGTGCAGCGAATACTGGACAATCTCAAAGATGAGAGAAAGACTAAAAGCAATCGAAATGTGATTCTACAGAAAGATGCTGAGAATACTATGGACTGAACATGTTAGCAATGATAAGATTTTGGAGAAGATGAAAATGAAAAGGAAACTGATAGTTAACACCAGGAAGAGACAGATGAAGCTTCTAGGACATGTAATGAGGAAGGAGGGCTTGGAGAATCTGGGCAAATAGAAGGACAAAAAGATGGGGAAAGCAATGCATGACATACTTGATAAACTTAAGCAGATGAATGAGTTTAGGAGTGGTAACAGGAGGAGAAGGAGTGTTAAGAGCTACAAAGGATAGGAAGATGTGGAAGGCCGTGATCACCTACATCTTGAAGGGACATGGCACATAGAAGAAGAATGTAATTTTACTGTACTTTGAAGTGATTGTATTCATGAAATGTGAAAAAATTCTCAACAATAATGTTTTTTAGTTTTAATTTGAAAAATCTGGAAAATGGTACTTAGGCTGCTGACAAGAACCAGGACTGGATAGTCAAAACTTAATTCCCTTTTCAATGCAACCCAAGTTACCTGGAATCAAGCATCAAATATCATTCAATAAAATATGTGCTCCCCAGTAAAATGCATTCATTGAATAGAAAAATTAAGATGAAAGTCAATACTAGTAAAAAAATTAAATATTAATCTATCTAAATCTAAACTTATTTATAAATGGAACTTTGTGTGTGTCTGTTACCTATAGATTCTGAAATGGCTGAACTGATTTTCTTGAAAATTTACACAGTTGTACTATAAGTGTCTGCAAGTGTTCTTAGCTAGGTTTTGTGTCAAGGTACCCCCGATAAATATTGAAAATCGATAATTGAAAAAATCGGGTTATAGAAGGAGTGGTCCAATTTTAATCAAATTTGATACACTCATAGACAAAGACATAAGAAATGATATTCATAAGTTTCAAGGTTGCAGTTCTTACAATAGTGCAGAAAATCGATAAATTTTCTTAACTTTTTTCTGTCAGCAAGCCTGCAACTTGGTGAGTTTAGCCAGTGTGATCTTATTTTTTATTATTTTTTGAATTATTTATTTACTTATTTTTACTTGTATTTTTTATTTTATTTTATTCTTTTTCGGTTCTTATCTTTTCTGCCTAATTTTTGTGTAAATTGTTCTTAATTATGAAATTTAGGTTTGGTATATTAGGGTTTTGGTTATATGTAGGAATTCTAAGACCGGCCATGTTTTTTTTTTTTATTGTTCTCTGTCATTCCCTTGCTAACTGGACACATGGCTTGGAGGTGATTCCCCCCTCCATCACTCTACTGTCTGTTACTGCTTGCTTAAGGTAACTTAATCTCTCCAGAACTGTATAGAAGAAACAGAATGAAGATAATTTTTGAAATTTTCTTAACTTTTTTCTGTCAGCAAGCCTGCAACTTGGTGAGTTTAGCCAGTGTGATCTTATTTTTTATTATTTTTTGAATTATTTATTTACTTATTTTTACTTGTATTTTTTATTTTATTTTATTCTTTTTCGGTTCTTATCTTTTCTGCCTAATTGTTGTGTAAATTGTTCTTAATTATGAAATTTAGGTTTGGTATATTAGGGTTTTGGTTATATGTAGGAATTCTAAGACCGGCCATGTTTTTTTTTTTTATTGTTCTCTGTCATTCCCTTGCTAACTGGACACATGGCTTGGAGGTGATTCCCCCCTCCATCACACTACTGTCTGTTACTGCTTGCTTAAGGTAACTTAATCTCTCCAGAACTCTCCAGAACTGTATAGAAGAAACAGAATGAAGATAATTTTTGAAATTTTCTTAACTTTTTTCTGTCAGCAAGCCTGCAACTTGGTGAGTTTAGCCAGTGTGATCTTATTTTTTATTATTTTTTGAATTATTTATTTACTTATTTTTACTTGTATTTTTTATTTTATTCTATTCTTTTTCGGTTCTTATCTTTTCTGCCTAATTTTTGTGTAAATTGTTCTTAATTATGAAATTTAGGTTTGGTATATTAGGGTTTTGGTTATATGTAGGAATTCTAAGACCGGCCATGTTTTTTTTTTTTATTGTTCTCTGTCATTCCCTTGCTAACTGGACACATGGCTTGGAGGTGATTCCCCCCTCCATCACACTACTGTCTGTTACTGCTTGCTTAAGGTAACTTAATCTCTCCAGAACTCTCCAGAACTGTATAGAAGAAACAGAATGAAGATAATTTTTGAAATTTTCTTAACTTTTTTCTGTCAGCAAGCCTGCAACTTGGTGAGTTTAGCCAGTGTGATCTTATTTTTTATTATTTTTTGAATTATTTATTTACTTATTTTTACTTGTATTTTTTATTTTATTTTATTCTTTTTCGGTTCTTATCTTTTCTGCCTAATTTTTGTGTAAATTGTTCTTAATTATGAAATTTAGGTTTGACTTATACTAAGTTAAAACTTAATTAACTTCAGTCACATATTTATTCTTTTTTTTAATTGGAGTAGATAGTACCTTCTATCGCCAGGTCTCACACTCCACCCCCTTCTTTTGGACAGGAGTAGAGTTGATCGCCTTGTTTCTAGTTTAGGAAGGGGTTCCCGAGTAGATAGATTAAACTAATTGGAGTAGATAGATTAAACTATCGCCCGGTTCACACTCCACCCACATCTATTGAACAGGTGAAGAGGCTCATCCCTTGTTTCCTGTTTAGGATGCGGTTTCCGGTTTTCTCTTTTCCAATCTTTTCACTCTTTTCCTTTATTATTTTATTTTATTTTTTTTCAATTGGAGTAGATAGACTAAACTATCGCCCGGTTCACACTCCACCCACATCTATTGAACAGGTGAAGAGGCTCATCCCTTGTTTCCTGTTTAGGATGCGGTTTCCGGTTTTCTCTTTTCCAATCTTTTCACTCTTTTCCTTTATTTTTTTTTTTTTTCAATTGGAGTAGATAGACTAAACTATCGCCCGGTTCACACTCCACCCACATCTATTGAACAGGTGAAGAGGCTCATCCCTTGTTTACTGTTTAGGATGCGGTTTCCGGTTTTCTCTTTTCCAATCTTTTCCCTCTTTTCCTTTATTTTATTTTTTTTTTTCAATTGGAGTAGATAGACTAAACTATCGCCCGGTTCACACTCCACCCACATCTATTGAACAGGTGAAGAGGCTCATCCCTTGTTTCCTGTTTAGGATGCGGTTTCCGGTTTTCTCTTTTCCAATCTTTTCACTCTTTTCCTTTATTATTTTATTTTATTTTTTTTCAATTGGAGTAGATAGACTAAACTATCGCCCGGTTCACACTCCACCCACATCTATTGAACAGGTGAAGAGGCTCATCCCTTGTTTCCTGTTTAGGATGCGGTTTTCGGCTTTCTCTTTTCCATTCTTTTTACCCTTACGTAGCCCCCTGCGCATCAGTGGCGTTACTGCCTTGCTCGGGGTGATATGATTAAAAAAAAAAAAAAAAAAAAAAAAATATATATATACATATAAAAAAGGCAAGATGTTTGTGTGTGTGTCTGTTTATCTGCCTGTATATCTATATTTTTTTCAGCCCTTTTATTTTAGTTTTTGCTTTGGGTTTGGCTCTAAGTAGGTATAATTGTAGTTCTTAGTCTCAGCCATGATACCATTTACTCAGAGGACATATTTAGCCTTCAAAATTCAGTTTATGACAAAAAAAAATTATTTGATATTGATACCAGAAAATTAAAATTTGACTTACATCCATTCATTTTTCTTACAGTCTACGGTTTCGCTTTGACTGGAAACAACTATTGCTTTTTAGTCTTTTGTGCCAATGTCTAAAGAGTCTGAGCTCCAGGACCATGGATTAGTTTTAAAGCTTTCATTACACCCGAGCAATGCCAGGCTATAATGCTAGTATTTCATAAAGTCAAAATAATTATAAATCCAATTCAATTCAGAGAGTTAAAATAATAATAATTCTTTTATATGCCATGTTTATCAGGTTTCCTTGAGGTAGAATGAATACAAATTTAAATTGCATTGAAAATTAACTTCTTATTTCTCATACAAGCTGTTGAAACACTGACGTAAAATGATCCCTGGGTAAAGTTCCATTAAAAAGTGACTAAAATATAAGATTAAAGTCAGTTCAAGTTAAAACAATAATAGTTGATAATCCTTTATTTCATAAGATCAGACTTTTAATCCTCTTAAAATTATCTCATTGTACAAGCTAAATAAAACCAGTGTAGATGAATAACTTCTTGAATTTGAACAGGTTTTTATTTCATCTCCAAACAAATGTTATGTTAAAACCTAATAATCTTTTTAAGAAATAGCACACCTAGGAGCAAATAAAAATATCAAAGCAGAATAAGTAAAATTTTTAAAGGGTACACATTTAAATGCTATGAAATAAAACCATAAATTTAAAAGGTATTTTTTTTTTTAATTATATCACCCCGAGCAAGGTGGTAATGCCACTGGTGTGCCAGGGGCTATGTAAGAGTGAAAAGATTGGAAAAGAGATAACCGGAAACCACATCCTAAACAGGGAACAAGGGATGAGCCTCTGCACCTGTTCAATAGACGTAGGTGGAGTGTGAACCGGGTGATAGTTTAGACTATCTACTCCAATTGAAGAAGAAGAAGAAACTTAATTAAATTAAATTAATTTAACTTAATTAATTAAAGTCCGGTCAAAGAAATTTCTTTGAAAAAATGTAAAGAACACCCGTTCAAACAACCATGAAACTATTTTAAAATTAGCCACAAAAAATAAAACAAAATAAAATCAAAGCAAAATTATAACTTACTTTTAAGACAGACAAATATGAAGTTACTTTATTTCAATGCTTCTATTTAAGTATTTTTTGCAGTTTACTTTATTTGAAAACTTTGACAGGTGTTTTTTCATTTCTTCAAAGTTTGGTTGAATACATGATAAGCAAACCATCATTTCTTTTTCAACTGAGTGTAGTCTTTCTTGCTTTTTATTTGTTATGTTATTTAGGTTTGAGAAGCTTAATTTGACATAAATAAGAAGTAGAACATTGTAATAAAACTGATAAAGCCTGTTTAGCTAAGGTATTGAAATCCAACGAGTAACAATGGGTACAATTTAATGTTTTATTTTGAGCCCTTGTTCACTTGAAATATTGGCCAGTTCTTCTTCATATAAGTTGAACATATTAAAAAGAATTATTTTAAAGTTTAATACGTGTTTATTTATTTAAATACTATCACTTAACCATTACTTTTTCCCCATATATATCTAAATCTAAACTTATTTATAAATGAAACTTTTTATGTGTGTGTGTCCATTACCTATAGACTCCAAAACGGCTGAACTGATTTTCTTGAAAATTTACACAGTTGTACGATGAGCGTCTGCAAGTGTTCTTAGCTAGGTTTTGTGTCAAGGTACTCCCGATAAATATCAAAAATCGATAATCGAATAAATCGGGTTATAGAAGGAGTGGTCCGATTTTAATCAAATTTGATACACTCATAGACAAAGACATAAGAAATGATATTCATAAGTTTCAAGGTTGCAGTTCTTACAATAGGGCAGAAAATCGATTATATATATATATATATATATATAAATAAAAGGCAAGATGTTTGTGTGTGTGTCTGTTTATCTGTCTGTATGTCCTTTATACAAATCCACAATTTTTATCCGATTCTCACCAAACTTCACAGAAATATTCTTTAGGCTGAGTCTGAGCTCCAGGACCATGGATTAGTTTTAAAGATTTCATTACACCCAATGTTGGGCTATACTGCTAGTATATATATATATATATATATATATACACACACACACACACACACACACACACACACACACATTTAGTGACAAGCTATCCTGTTCTGATTTGGAAAATCTCATTTGAAAAATTTATGAGGCATTTCATGTCCACTCTTGAATTTGACTGTTTGGATAGTGTTTGCGATATGGTGAATGGTACCAATTTCCTACAAGATATAATCTTTGGCCAAATAAGTCTACTTTTATTTAGCTATATATATATATATATATATATGTGTGTGTGTGTGTGCATGCTGTGACAATATTTCATGGCACACTTAAGATCATGCAACACACTAATGTGTAGTAGAAAATCTGTTGAGAATCACTGAACTATAGAATGAAAGAGAACAACAAATCATATCTTTTATGCGCAATGTTCCTTCTGAATGTAGGTGATCATGGTCTTCCATATCTCCCTATTTCTTGTAGCTCTTAACACCATTTCTCCTGTTATTTCATCCATCTGCTCAAGTTCATCAAATATTTCACGCATTGCTTTCCCTTGTCTTTCCTTTCATCTATCTGTCTCATGAGCATCAGACTCTCCAAGCCTTCTTTAGAAAATTAATATTCAAAAACATGAGTTTCTATGGAAATGTACACCATTTATGATTTCTTTGTCTTTTTCTTTCCCTTATTCTATTCTAATGGCTATTTATACAAGATGCCTGATTCAAATTACTCCACTTTAATTTGATGAGTGTTAGGTGATATAATATCCTAAATGGAGTCCATATCTGCAACAATTTTAAAATCATCAAAAGAAACAACTTTACTCTCTTTTGCATGAGAGCATATAACTTTCTTTTTGGGTACAAACTCAGCCAAATGGCTTTTCCAATTATTAATATTTCTGCTCTTTCTTAAACAACCAAGTTTCATATTTTTATGTACTGTGCAATTGGATCTATTTTTGTCCTGCACAATACAATTATCTAAATGAAAGAAGTCTACAAGAGAAACAGACTCAGCTTTAATTTTAACACAATCTATATATCTGTGTTACAATAAATTATTTTTTGGAGTTCTGTGTTCATTTTTAAGGATAGAAAATTTATTGTTTCATTCATATTCAATTTCAATATTGTCAATATTACCAGGTACACAATTACAATATAACCATTGATATTTTGTATAGAATTTCAATGTTACCGTTATTGCTAATCAAGACTTGTACACAGTTAAAATATTACCAGTGTTATCTATCATTACTGGTATACAATTCCATTGTCACCAATCATAATTGTACACAGAATTTTATAAATTATAACTGTAAAAAAACATCCAGTGCTACTAATATTATCAATAATAACTGGCATAAAATACCAGTGTTATCACTCAACAGGCACACAATACCAGTGTTATAAATCATAAATGTTATATAATAACAATATCAGCAATGAGGATTGATATACTCTTACAATGTTACCAATGATAACTAGTAGATTATAACAAAATTACCAATGTTACCAATCAGTATAAAATTCCAGTACTACCAATCTTTTCAATTATAACTGGTATACAATAACAACATTCCTCATGTTACCAATCCCAACTGGTATACTATTACAATGTTACCAATTATAACTAATTATGTAATTTGCATCATAAAGAGTGGTTTCCTGGAAGACTTTTTGACACTCTCTAGTTAAATATTTGTTATTGTTTCCTGGTTGTAGTCCACTGTTGATGCTTTTGAAGGGGCTTCTGTCTTTTTTTTTTATGGTACCTCACTTAACTGCTGGTTAGGGGTTAGTTTGCTAGACAGAAAGATCTTTGGTAAATGTTATTCTTACAAATTACAACAACCAGATATTTTAAATCAAGTAAAAGGTATTTTATAGCTTTCTACATGGCAAAACTAAAGTAAATTTCACAGTAATCTGTGATATTTTTATCAAATATTTTTGATAGGGTTCAACTCTGTATATTGACATGGAAAATCTAGGAATTTGATTTCCTCTCATATTAATACTATGGCTGTATGCGTTGGGTCATTTTTCAGTTGGAAGATGAAATTACAGTTGTCATGATAAGTAGATAAGTTGTTCCCCTTAGCATGATCCCTTAAGACAAGGGCTTATAATCTGCCCTTGGTTTTGGCACTTCCTGTAATGACCGAGCATGAATAAAACATGTCAGATCCGGAGTCCCTGCCTTCCTTCTTAATATCGAATCCATCAGCATGAATAGATCACGTATAATGTAACATGGTGTCAGAAAAAGGGATTACAAATACCCACACGGGAAACAGACTTGAATATTACGGAGGAAAAAGGATTATTTAGCCCAATTTTGGGACAACCCTTAAAAACAAAAAAAGGGAGCGTCAACACATGCGCATTTGCCAACGAAGGTAAGAGAATTTTCTCTATAATTTCAAAAAAATAAGAGAAATAACGGAACTACCATGGCAGCTTCATTCCAAATACCTCCACCAACGATAGATTGGTTTAGTGCGAACCTATCCAAGGCAATGGATAGATTTATCCGGCAAGTCAGGCTTCACTTTGATGGTCCGATGCGAGACGTGGATGATGATATCAAGTTACGGTATCTCCTTCTGTGGACTGGCGTCGAAGGACAAGAGATAAGTGACACATTCGCTTTTAGGGACGACAAGGAAAGAACTGCCGAAGCATATATTACACATTTTAAGCAGTATGTAAGCCCTCGTTCGAATTTTCGCGTGGCCAGACACGAATTACTACAATGTCGCCAAAGCCCAGACGAGTCTGCACACTCATTTTTGAAACGACTTCGTCAAATAGCCAAACAATGTGAATACGAGCAAGTTGTAGAAGACACACTCGTAGTTGACCTTTTCATATTCGGCATTTATTCAAAGTCGGCACAGAAATCCTTAATCAAGGAAGGGAGCGACCTGACCGTCGCAAAAGCTCTACGCATAGCAGAGACGGAGGAAGTGACTTGTAAACAAGTTGAGGCTATCCGTATCCCGTTGGAAGACAGTAGCACGCACATGATACGAGCAAAAAATAGACAGACGCAATGTGGATGCTGTGGCAGACAACACCCTCGTGGAGAGTGCCCTGCAAAAGGGAAAACATGCGTCTTATGCAACAACAAAGGACATTTTGCGAATGTTTGCCGAACCAAGAAGCAAGGGAAAAATATAAGAACAAAACAACAGTGGAATAAAAACAGAAGAATCCACACAGCAACTCAGGACGAAAATAGTGACTCGAATGAAGAGTACTACTTTCACTCAATCCGAAATTTACCAACAAACGCTGCGGAGGCATATGTCAAACTAAAAATCGGCAACAAGCAAGGACAAATAATTGTAAAAGCGAAAATAGACACAGGAGCAATGAGCAACCTGCTACCAAAGACGCTGTATAAAAAACTGACGGGCATTCAACTGGAAAAGTCTCCAGTCCGATTGATTGCTTTTGGTGGATCAGTAATCAATCAGGAAGGGACATGTCGATTAGAGGTAAGGTTCCGAGACAGACACATCATCACAACATTCCATGTTGTAAATTCTCAGGGACCAATGTTAATAGGACTGAAATCTTCACGGGATTTGGGGTTAGTAACCCTAAATTTAGCTGTGAAATCAGACACTCCAGCTACAGCAGTACAGTCAGGGGATGCTCAACGACCCCAACACAAGACAAAACCCATTCCAGTGCCAAGATCAAGCCTCAAAGGAAACATACAAGAAAGGAACAAGATAATTCGGGAATTTCCCGATGTATTCGATTCCATAGGCTGTCTACCTGGTGAATACACGATTCATGTGGACCCAACTGTACAACCAGTTGTCCATCCACCTCGACGGATCCCAATAGCTCTCAAAGGAAAAGTTAAGGCTGAACTAGACTCCCTGGTAACCCAAGGTATAATATCTCCGGTGACAGAACCAACACCATGGGTTAATTCAATTGTTTGTGTGACTAAGGCCAATGGCGCAGTCAGACTATGTTTGGACCCTCGGGACTTAAACAAGGCGATACGCAGACCCCATTATGTCACCCCAACATTTGAAGATATCACAGCAAAGCTACACGGTGCAAGATGGTTTACTACTGTAGATATAAAGTCGGGATACTGGCATTTGAACTTAGATCACAAGTCAAGAAAGCTCACAACTTTTATAACCCCACATGGTAGATACATGTTTAACAGATTCCCAATGGGAATAAAATGTGCCCAAGATGAATTTCAAAGGGCTATGGAAGAAAATTTTGGCGACATAAGAAATGTACTATCCATATGCGATGATATGATTGTATATGGATTCGAAGAGGATGGCAGTGACCATGACAAAGCACTAAGAAAGCTGATGCTAAGAGCAAGGGAGATAAACTGCAAATTCAACCCGGAGAAATTTGTTGTAAAGACATCTGAGATACCCTTCTATGGCCACATTATCTCAAAAGATGGTATCAAACCAGACCCTAAGAAAGTGGAAGCTATCGAACAAATGCAACCTCCTGAGGACGAAAAACAACTCACCAGTTTTCTGGGTCTAGTGAATTACCTAAACAAGTTCTCACCGCGACTCGCAACATTGACCAAACCCCTTCGGGATTTAATATCCACAAAAAATGATTTTAAATGGTCATCTCAACAACAAGGGGCATTTGAAAAAGTCAAGGAAGAGATCCGGAAAGCTACAATACTTAGGTATTTCGATCCAAAAGAACCAATAATATTACAAGTCGATGCATCTACAGCAGGTATTGGCGCAGTACTTCTTCAAAAAGAGATGCCAGTCGCTTTTGCAAGCAAAACACTGTCGGGTCCAGAAACTCGATATTCAAACATAGAAAGAGAAATGTTAGCCATCATTTTTGGTTTGGAGAGATTTCACCACTATGTCTGGGGTCACAAGATAACAATCCAAACAGATCATAAACCCTTAGAATCCATAGCACTCAAAAACATAGCGCAAGCACCTCCAAGACTCGCAAGAATGTTACTGAAAGTGGAGGGATATGACTTTATTGTAAAATATACCCCAGGAAAAGCAGTACCAATTGCAGACTGCCTATCACGAGTATCACCAAGACCCAGCAAACACATCGAAGGAATTGATCTCAATGTACACGCCATGATGGAATGTTTCAACTTCTCACCAACTAGGATAGAGAACATTAGGGTCGAAACATTACAGGACCCATTATTAATAGAACTTGCACGTATAGTGATGTCAGGGTGGCCAGCCAATCGAGCTAGCTGCCCAAGCCGCCTCCTACCTTTCTGGAACTTCAGAGATGAGATAGGAATTGAGGATGGCATTTTGCTCAAGAGTAGCAAAATCATAATACCAGCATCTCTACAAAAAGGGATACTGGAAGAACTCCATGCAGCACATCAAGGGGTAGAGAAGACAAGACTGAGAGCCCGTACAGTAATATACTGGGCAGGGATGAATAAAGACATTGAAGACTTTATCAATAGCTGCAGAACCTGCCAAAAATATCAGACAAGCATTCCAGCTGAAACTATGCATCAGCATGAAAGCCCTACTTACCCATGGCAATACATCAGTGCAGATCTGTTCACAATGGCAGGGAATGAGTACCTGTTAGTAGCAGATCAGTACAGCCGAAGCCCATTCATACGTCGACTCAGATCCGCCTCATCAGCAGCTGTTATTAAACACATAAAAGCGATATTCGAGGAGAGGGGTGTACCAGAAATCGTATACACAGATAACGGCACACAGTTCACAAGCTGGGAGTTCAGAAACTTCGCAGCAACTTACAGTTTCTTGCACAAGACATCCTCACCACACTATCCGAAATCCAACGGCTTTGCAGAAAGGATGGTTGGAGTGTGTAAGAAAATACTGCTGAAGGCGCGTGAAACTGGACAAGACAGTTATCTAGCGATGATGGCTTATAGAGCCACACCAATATCAGCAAACCTTGGCTCACCAGCGGAGTTGCTGAATGGTCGACAGATACGGACCCCACTGGTGTCAAAACAACAGCTGGGTGAGGAAAAAACAAGAATGGAAATTCTAAAGCAAAAAGAAAAATCAAGGGAATATTACAACAGGCAGAATAGTAGACAGCATTCACGTCTACACGCTGGACAAAAAGTTTATGTCCAGCATGAGAAAACAAGGCTATGGGAGCCTGGGATGATCCGTCATCATGATACCCATCCAAGGTCGTACATAGTTGAGTCTGAAAGTGGTAATATCCACAGAAGAAATCGACAATATATCAGACCAGCTAAGGGAGACCCAATAAGGAACAATGATGACCAGCCGCCTACAACTGAAGCAAAAGGAGCACATAATAGTGTCAGTACTCCACTACTTCAGTATACTCAGCAGAGTTCATCAGTGACAGAACCCAACCAAAGAATATTATCAGAGGAACAAACACAACCCATGTTGGTAAAACAGCCAACCTCTGAACCCCCCGTCAGCAGGCACTACAGACCCGTCCCAAAGCCGAGACGATCCATGCGGTGTGTAAAGACTCCTCAGAGGCTAGACCTCTAAAGATTCCCCCTACAAATATATAGACTCTAGCCCCCAGTAGCAATCTCAAAAAACTAGAAGTAAAAAAAAAAAAGAAAAAAAAAAGAGAAATTAAAAAAAAAAAAAAAAGAATTATTAAATGAGCCCACTCTCAATTGAGAAAGGGAGATGTCATGATAAGTAGATAAGTTGTTCCCCTTAGCATGATCCCTTAAGACAAGGGCTTATAATCTGCCCTTGGTTTTGGCACTTCCTGTAATGACCGAGCATGAATAAAACATGTCAGATCCGGAGTCCCTGCCTTCCTTCTTAATATCGAATCCATCAGCATGAATGGATCACGTATAATATAACAACAGTCTAAATGACATTTTTTATCTGAAGTAAAGGCTTATTCTCAACAATTTAATGGTATATTGTGATACATTTAGTGACAAGCTATCCTGTTCTGATATGGAAAAACACTCACAAGGAATTTCATATCCACTCTTGAATTTGACAGTTTGGATAGTGTTTGCAATAGGATGACAAAAGGTATATATAATGATATATACTATGAAATAGCATCTACGTAAAACTTGCTAGTTAGAAGTTTGGAAGGGAAAATAGCTTACTTCCTGAAACAAAATCTACTGATATGTATCTTGTGTGCAAAATACGGGAAATAAAATATGGCTGATCCAGAAGCTACAATTTAAGAACTTGATCTCAGAGGTCAGAGATTTCACAAAACAAATCTTCAAGTTTCAGCCACCTGATAAAAATGAGTATAAGTAGAAGAACATCAGCAAAAGCATATGTGTTAAAAAGATGTTCCAAGTGTAAAGAAATAAGAAACTTTACGAAAAGTAAATTATACATGCCTAAAGAGTTGGAACCATGAAATTGTATTCATATAAATCATCTGTATGCTAATTATTAATATTAGTAAACTTTTTCAGATTAGCCTGAGTTAATTTGTGTATCTGACATAAGAAATGTTACTGTAAAACAAATTTTAAGTTATATTCTCCAGAAATGAGGTACTAAAAACTCGTTATCTGACAATGCTCTAGAACAAAGGATTTAACATGTGGCTAACAAAAATAGGATGTATTCCTTACACTTCCATATCACTCTCAATTGAGTTGGATAGTGGCAAGAATTGTAGAAACTATAAAGGTGGTTCTAAAAGCATGTTTGCAAGAAAAAAGAAAGAGGAGAAATCTTTTGAGAAACACTTTAAAGTTATCCCCTGTTGAAAGATACAGAGTTCATTTGCCTCAATGGAAAGAGATATTTTAACAAAGTCATTTTCTAAAGATGAAAGAATAAGGAATCAGTTCCTGAAAAGTCAAATTTATAGGATAAAAATTCTATATAATCAATCAACCAACTAAAACACAAAATAAATTACACACCCGCAAAATCAAATTCAGACAACTACAACATTTGGGAAAAACCCAAAGTAAAATTGCACACCTGCAGAAGTAGATCCAAACAGCTAAAAATGATACCCTGGATCCTGTTTGGTTGATAAATCGAGAGATTCAAAATACATCAGCAAAACGGTTTTTTTCACAGTGAAAGAAAGAAAACATTCTGGGAACCTCCCATGTGACCAGAATTCTATATTTAAGGAGGTCCCCTGACTGGTAACAGCAGTCAGTCAGTCAAGAGGGTCACTGAGAGACAGCAGTTAGGTTGATTGGTCACTCAAGCAAGCAATCAATCTGTCAGTCAGCCATGCCAGTCAATCCTGAGAGGCACAGTGTCAGATATACACAATCTGATCAATGCCTATATCAAAGAAACCAGTGCTGACAAACTAATCCTTTGCCCACTCAACCATTACAAATGAAAAGAAGAGAAGAAACACCTGCAACGGCCATAAAACTTATCACAGCTCTCTGCAACCAGAAAGGAGAAGTAACACAGATTTAATAAGTTAAGTAGACTGATTCATCATTTTACACATACCCTACCAATTACTACTATCTCCCTTTGACTCTCTCTTCCCTCGGGAATGTTCACTCACACTCCTTTTCAACAAAATCTGGAACACTTTCATTTTCCATCTACTTAATGGCTGATACATAAAAAGGAAAGGAACCTTTGTGCTACTACTCTGTGTAATTACAGACTCAAAACCAACACTTTCATACACAACCAACTCATGTTCAAATACAATAGACACTTTTATATTCAAACATTCATGCTAATATAAAAGGCACTTTTCCATCAACCAAAAAGAAACACCGAATTGTACAAATTGTTTATCGAAATGTGGCCTCCCTTTGTCTGTTCTATAAATACTTTCATGGCTTCTGCTCGGACGAGCTTAAGTCACTGATGCCTCCTCAACAGGTGTTTACTCGTGCAACCAGACTGGCAATTGGGTCCCACCCATTCACAGTCAGGTTAGCCAAATGCAGATGACAATTCTACTCCTGCAGCTTCCTCTCTCGCACTTCCCGCCTGTGGAACTCGCTCCTGTATTCTTGCTTTCCTGATGGCTACAACCTCCAGAAATTTAAATGCAAAGTCAATACTCATCTACTAACCACTGGACTCTAGCTCTCTCCCCACCCCTGTATAACCTTCCCTTTCTCTCCACCTATGTATCTGCCATTGCACCTGCTTTCTATTGTTCCTTTCTAACTAGTTTGTACTCCTCACTCTTTTCTAATTAATCTTTTTACATTTATGTAAACCCCTGCACATCAGTGGTGTTTCCGCCTTGCTTGGGGTGAAATGATTAAAAAAAAAAAAAAAAATTGTATATATATTGTCAAATACAAATTTTCATATTTTTATACAACATTTCTTATTGCGTTGGCTTTTCTTGAAATTTGTGTTGTATTTTTGTGGACCGGATAGCCTGCATTAAAACTGCCTTTTAATCTAGGTTGTTCTGGAACCCTACAAACTTCATAATGCAAAAAGGAAACAACACAACTGTAATAAGAAAAATAGTATACTTGGCCATGCAGATCAAATGAGATCACAAGATGAATAGGAGGGAGGAAAAAATAATGAAGAAAGGTCGACTAATATTTCAAATAATAATTTTTGTCAGAGAAAAATAAAACCCACCTTTGCAGAATGAAATGTCTGAAGCTGAACATGTTGATGATAAAGATAGCGAAAATGAATATGCTAAAACTTAGCAAGTGGCGATGAATGATGACAGTTAAGACAGGTCAATATCCCCATTAATATCTCAGGAGATAAAGTGAGAGTAATAGAATATGAAGGAAATCACATTTCATAACAGGTTATATTGAAATATTAAAGGTATAGATATAATATGCTTTAAATTAGACACACAGATCAAATATTATACAGAGAAAATTTCAGATCAAATTTCAGCTAATAGCTTGTGTGTGTACATATGCAAATTATCACAGTTTTCATCTAGTCTTTAACAAAAGCAAATTAACAAAAGACAATATTTATTTACCTATATTGGCAGGCTATCAATTTTATTGTAAAAATATTGAATTGTATAATGTACCAATTTAGTAAGGGGTAGCAGTTTATTACTTAAAATCAATATAAAACCGATCCCCCGCTTTATGTCTAATGGAAAGTTAATATTAAATGTAAATATATCTTGAAAGTTTTGCCTACATTGGCTGATTTGAAGCTATAAGGAGATGGTTAATGTTTATTAATTTGGCCTTGAGTCATACATAACCGAACTCCCTACAGCTTATAAGTTTTATCCAGATTTATCAGAAGGTCATTTTTGTTATCATCAGGTTGTTGTCCTTGGAGGTCACAATCTGAACAACATTAGATATGCAGATGACACAGTGTTGATTGCAGACACGGAAAAAAAAAACTGCAGGACCTCCTACAGAAGATAGCTGAAGAGAGTGACATGAAGGGATTACAAATAAACTGCAAGAAAACTGAATGCATAGTCATCAGCAAAAAGAGCAGCCCAAAGTGCCAAATACAGGTGAGGGGTGTTAAAACAAAGCAGGTACAAAAATTTAAATATCTGGGAAGTGCTCTAACTGAAGATGAAATGTGCGACATAGAGATCCAAAGGTGAACTGGCATGGCAAAAGATGCATTCCAGAAGCTGAGTAAAGTATTGAGACACAGGAAACTTTCACTAGAAACAAAGAGAGTACTGGATTGCTATGTGTTGTCAGTTCTTCAATATGGCAGTGACTGTTGGACAATATCAACAAAGATGAAGGGAAAACTTGAAGCAACTGAAATGTGGTTCTACAGAAGGATGCTGCAGATATTGTGGACAATGTGAGCAATGATGAGGTTTTGGAAATGATGGAAATGAAAAGGAAATTAATATTGAGCACCAGGAAAAGACAAATGAAGTTCCTGGGACATGCATTGAGGAAGGAGGGCTTGGAGAACCTGATACTGACAGGCCAGATAGAAGGAAAAAGAGACAGTGGAAAGCAGCGGATAACATATTTAAAGGGTCTGAGCAGATGAATGACAGAACAGGGGCTGAAAGACGTTACAGGAGAAAGCATGCTAAGAGCCACCAGGGATTGGGAGATGTGGAAGGCCATGATTGCTTACATCCTGAAGGGACAAGGTACATAAAAGAAGAAAAAGAAAGTTGATTTTAATTTCTTATCCATCTGTGGTAGATAGGAAATTAAGAATTTTATTTTGAAAATATTGACTTAAAGAATAAAATCTGACATAACGTAAAAATTAAGGGTAGATAAATTTATTACTTAAAGGCAATAGAAAACAGTTCCCCCACTTTATGTTCAGTGGATGTTTTATATTAATGTTTAATTAAAATATATCTAAAACAATTTGCCTACATTGGTGGGTTAAATACCAAGATTTGCATCAAGCAACAGATTCTCTATTTAAAAACTTCCTAACAAAGAAGAAAAGCAAAACACCCTTTAGAACAAAAATGAATTTGTTTATATACATGCATACACTCCTTGATAATGGGATGTAAATCTCGGCTTCGATTTGGCCAACTGAAATTTCTCAGCTGATTTCAAGAGATTTGGCCAAAAACAAATAATGCTCAACATCATTGTCTATTATTCTCATTTTGTCGACAAGCCTTTTTGTTTGAGCCACTTTCTCTTTCAAGCCAATTTTCGACAATTGCATGAACATTCAAGCAGAGAATATATTTTATCTCCAATGTCAACTTCAGTTTCTTCCAGAATTGGATTGCCAATGACATCTTAAACAAGTTTTGCTTTCTTCCGGCAAAGACTTTGGTAGAAATTGTTGTGGGTGCCATTTCCACCTGCCTTCAGTTTCAAACAAATGTTTTTACTGTGATCAAAAGTAAATCTAATATTTCTTTTTTTATATATCAACTTCTTTCTTAGTGCTTTTATTAATTAATACTATCTTGAACTAGTAGAGATAGTTATTTTTGTATTTTACCACAAACAGCATTTGCTGATTATACTATGTAATAGTCACATTAAGAAGGTCAGAGATTACAATGGCTGAAATAATTATGATAAACATGATGATCAAAACAGAAAGATATGGCATATAATTAGTTTTATCTCATTTGTATTATTTACATGTAGACTAATATCCTCATCTTTGTTGTTATTATACTTATATTTCAGCCATTGTACCCTCCAGCCTTCTTCAGGTTCTTGTTGTTATGTCGTGTATACGACTTTCTGTTCTCTCATCTTCGTCGCCACTGTTATGTCGTGAGTAAGAATAAATAACTCAACAACAGGAATAGGTTAATTGTTGTATTCCGTGGAAATAGTATTTACAAAAGGTTATTAGTATACAATACAAGAATAAGGGTTAATCGTCTTTACCGTTGTCCGATGTAGTATGAGCAATGGGTACTTCCAGGTCGTCACCGGAAGTCTACGACTGACTTGTCGATCGGCTGCTCGGCACACTCCATCATATAGATGCCACCATTACTTTACATAGTAATGGAATAGTCCATTATAGCCGAATAGGTGCGGGCGTCCCAACACTTGTCAATCTGAGTAGGTTTTCCATGGGACAATAGCTTTGGTTTACAACATGGTAATTGTGAGTTCAATACCCAGTAGAGCAGACTTAGAACCATTGGAAACAGTTCTATGAATTGTCAGCTCTTTGCAGTTTAATTAAAGCCATAATATGTTTTTAGATTGTAAAAATGTTTTTGAGATAATGATGATTCTATTGATATAATCCATAGTTGAGGGAAAACATGGGCATATATACCTCATTAGAATGTGATAAACAGAAATTATAATATCAATATAAAGTGGGGGATCAGTTTTATATTACAGTGAATGCATAAATTGACTTCTCATTTTATGGCCATGATAGATGCAATATGTTTACATTTCAGAGAATGTAAATAAACCTAAAAAACATGACTGTGTTGCTAATCAGCATTTCCTAGATTGATTCTTTTCTACTGTTTATCAATCCTTTGAAGTTTATTTAAGCTATAAAATATTTCTAGATTGTGAGATTTTTTGGTTTCACAATAATAATGATTTAGTGATAAAAGTCTTGTAATTAACTCATACTATGAGAGAGAAGAGGTTGTTTCATGCCTTTCCCAAAGATATCTAAACTTATTTATAAATGAAACTTTGTGTGTGTCCGTTACCTATAAACTCCGAAATGGCTGAACCAATTTTCTTGAAAATTTACACAGTTGTACTATAAGCGTCTGTGAGTGTTCTTAGCTAGGTTTTGTGTCAAGGTACCCCCGATAAATCTTAAAAATCGATAATCGAAGAAATTAGGTTATAGAAGGAGTGGTCCAATTTTAATCAAATTTGATATACTCATAGACAAAGACATAAGAAATGATATTCAGAAGTTTCAAGGTTGCAGTTCTTACAATAGTGTAGAAAATCGATATATATATATATATATATATATATAGATATATATACATACAAAAAGGCAAGATGTTTGTGTGTGTGTGTCTGTTTATCTGTCTGTCCTTTTAAAAAATCCACAATTTTTATCTGATCCTCACCAAACCTCCAAATTTGACTTACATCCATTCATTTTTCTTTCAGTCTACAATTTCACTTTGAGTGGAAACAACTATTGCTTTTTAGTCTTTCATGCCAATATTCAAAGAGTCTGAGCTCCAGGACCATGGATTAGTTTTAATTAGAAACACAGTGAGAAATAACTGATTATTACTAAACCCTTTCGAGATAATGTAGAAACAATCTATCTTGGGATGTGCATGCTTCTGATTTAGTAATTATTACATGGGAAAATATCAGGAAAATTAAATGGCTTAGTTTGAATTTAGCTAAGACTAAGTTAATGACTATTTCACCTCAGGAAAGCACTAATATGAAGTTTTGTTGTAAGAGTGTTGGTTTAAATTCCATTTTTTGCAATCATTGTTCTCACTGAGTGCATAAGGGATGTAGTAAACTGAACAATAGATTAGCCAATGTGGTGAATTTCAAATGCAGAACTTGCCTGAACCCATCAGTCACAACTGATCAAGACTAGAAGGTTGAGCTTGATAATATTGAGAATGAGGTTGCTTATCAGTTTTGCTATCTTGGTAAGTGCTTGTGAAGGTACAGAAGCAAGTTAAATATCCCATGTGAGATCAGGCTGAAAAACATTTAGAGAACTATTGCCTTTTCTAATGTCTCAAGTATTTTTGCATAGAATGAATGGAAAGCTATATACAGCTTACGTTTGAAGTGTTATACTATATGGTAGTGAAACCTGGCTGCTTAAAAAAGTTGATATTAGCAGAATAGCTCAAACTAACATGCATATGGTGTAGTGGATGTGCAATGTCAGTCTTAGGGATAGAAAATGATCAGAAGATTGAAAAAATAAGCTGGGTATTGCCAATATAACAGGTGCTATGCGTCAAGCAAAACTTAGATAGTGTAGGCTTCCTGATAGAATGGACATAGAAAACCCAGTCAACAATTGAAGGTTTATTGAGATTGATGGCCAAAGAGGAATAGGCAGACCACATAAAACATAGACCAAGCTTATTGATGACAATTTAAGGAAGTTAAGATTACAGCCAGGCTTTACACAAAAACAGGTGGCCTGGAAATGAATCAAGAAAACCCTGTCCAACCCATGCTAGCATGGAAATGGACATTAAATGATGATGACTAGTAAGAACAAGACAAGATATTCCTAAATATGAGCAGTAGAACAAGAGCAATCAATTATTGTAGATCAAAGAAAGGGTTCAGTTTGAAATTCTTTGATGGTTACCTGGCTCAACAAGCACTTGAATGAGGTTTGAAGGCACAAAAGCCAGAACGTGAGATTCACAGTAAAGAGGAGGACATTTCTAGGATAAGGAATTACCATTATTTACATTCAGACTATGTTTTAAGAAACTGGATGTAAATTCACTGTGATTTATCTACAGGGTGCCCAGTAAAAAAAGGGGTAAATTCAAAAAAGACTTGAGACAATCACTGAAAACTGGTGATTGAAAATTTCAGGAAGAATTTCTGTACATTTCGTCAATCTCTATGTCTGACGTTCTTCATTGAAAAGTATAATAACCTGATCAATAACTTTTTTATTTTTTTAATCGTTGTAGGGTCCATGTGGATGCTTGGTAAATTGGGCTTGTGCCAAACACGTCTGAAGTTCCCACAACGCAAAATATAAAAAGGTTAGATGTTAAAATGTGGAAGGATAAAATATTTCATATCTGCATCAAAGCAAAATACTTATTAAAAGAATAACAAAATTGTAAGAAGGAAAATATATGTGAAATTTTGTTAACTGAACACTATAACATACTTGTGAGAAGAAAAATGTTCATGGAGAAAATGCATGTAGCTTTGTAGTTAAAATTGTTCAAAGAGAAATGTAAGTATTTAAAATGTCCCACAGAAGTTAAGAGTTCATGGTCGATAGTAGCAGAATATAAAGTCTTATGTTCTTTTCCCTTTTTTTGATAGGTTGGCAAAAGTATGAGGAAGAAGGTTAAATAAATAAGGAAATTGCACTTATCACATACAAAGTGTCCATGTTGCTGTTGTTGCTCTTTGGCTGGATGGAGTAAAAAAAGAAGAAAAGAAAATTGGAAGTAAAGGTGAGATGTGACTGAATCACCTTGAAGTTTCTTCCTTACATTGTGAGATGCTATCAGATACTGTTTCCATTTTGACTGTCTTTGACCGGTCACTGAGAACATGGTTTAAGTAGTGAAGTTTGTCATGTCACCAGCTTCAGCAGGCATTTTCTTCTTTAGGTGTGAAAAAAATTTGACTAACATCATATATCAATTTTTGATTTCCTATCAAATTACAACCCAGAATTTTGCTTTTCCCACTGACTTGTAAAATTTGCCTTGGTCTGTTGTTTTTCCAAAATGTTTTTAGTCATTTGAATCTGATTTTGTGGGTGTGCAATTTTACTTTGTGTGTTTTAGTTAACTGTTGGAGTCTATAGGATTTGTATCCTATATCATTTCATACCAATTAAGGCAGGAATATCACTAGGGCACAGGGGGTTATAGTGAGAGAAAAGACATGGTACAAGGGGTATTGAAGTAAGGAGAAAAGATAAATGAGAATCCATGTAATAGAAAATGTCAATTGATATTGCAATAAAATATTTGGAGATTGTATCAGGAAAGTAAGTAAACAAAAGGGAGTTAAACATGCAGAAAGTGTGCAAGAAGAAACTGTTTGAGTAGAAAAGGCAGTTGCATTTAGCTACTTCAACAGTAAAAGGATGGGACCTAGATGCCATTCTAGTAGCATGCTTAAATTCATGTGAAGGGTGTTATGGGGAAACAGACCTATTCCTCAGATAATGGACTCTCCCTCCTATATTAAGAGTTAACAGAAAGTTAATGAGAGTTCTTAGGAGTTCGTAAAGTTCATAGAAATTCTTTAGAGTTCTGTTGGAGTTCAGTAGAACTACTAGGCAGTTGATATTAGTCGGCAGTTAGTTGAATACTAAGGAGTCAGCTTTCAGTGGAAGATTACCAAGTTCCTAACATTTTGGGTGCGTTAAGTCGATTAGCAACCAACATAGCATGATTATAACCTTCAGTGCAAAAACTACTCCACAACAGAGAGGATAACAGGAAAGAAAGCTCATTAGAGCAGTTACTTTGAAAATACTTGTAAAAAAGCTGATTGAAGTCACGTCATGTCGGTGAGAATGTAACTGAATTGCTATACCAAGTGAGAATTGATCTCATTACAGATCTGTCTTTGGATTTTGTCAAGAATCTTGAGATAAATAGCAGTTGCCCCTGACCAGATATGGCAGCAGTATTCAATACATGAATGAATAGTAGATTTGTAAAAGGACAAGATGGATTCTGATAAGAAAATTTTCTGGCTCAACACAGAGACCCAAATTTCCTAGCAGTAGATGCAACTATAGATCCAATATATTTGTTCCACTTCATGTTGGTTGAAAAAGAGAAGCCAAGATGGTGCTATGTATTGCTCTCAAGAAGCCTTGCATCAGCCATGCTGATGACTTGCAAGAAAGTTCCTCTATGGTGGTTAAAAGAGAGCAGTTTTATTTTGGAGGCATTAAAATTTAGCATACTTAAATTCATGTGATCAGGAGACAAGGGGGAAAAGCTCATCAGAGCAATTGCCATTAAAATATTAGTAGAAGAGACATAGAAAAACCATGACGTGTTGGTGAGAAAGTGACTGAAGTTGAGATGCAAAGTCAGGACCGATTACATTGCAGATCCTTTTTTAGATTTTGTCCATAACATCAAGATGAATAGCAGGAGCACCCAATCAAATATGGCCATAGTTTTTAATGGATAGATGAATGGTAGATTTATAAATGTGCAAGATGAATTCTGAGAAGAAAAACTTTCTAACCCCACACAGAGATCAAACATATTTGTTCCACTTCATGTTGATTGAAAAAGAGAAGCCAAGGAGGTACAATGTCTTGCTCACAAGGAGATTTGCATCAGTCATGCTGATGGCTGGTAAGAAAGTTTCTCTATGGTGGTTAAAGGAGAGCAGTTTCGTTTTGTTTTGGAGGCATGAATTATTTATTTAGATGTTTTGTTTGTTTATTTTGGTTTTTTGGGCATTATTGTATTTGTTTAAAGTATTGGTTTTGTTAAAACATGTTTATTTACATTATATACATTAACATTTTTCATGGTGGTACTTACTTGGTATTTGTTTTAAGTTTTTGATTTTTTATAAACAAGGAAGGTTCTGAAATCAGCAGAAAACAAGCAAAAAATTCCACTGATAATGCCCATAATGCATCAGTCACCAACAAATGTAGTCAAACCAAAACACAACACACATGGCCTGAAGATTGCATTCAAGCATGAAACATATTGTATTGATCTCAAAATCTAATTTTTGGATAAAGTATTCAGTATTATGCTCAAAGTTGTAGATAAGCTGTCTGAAGTTCATGTTTCTTTAATTTTTTTTCAAGTACTATCAACTTTTGAAATCATTTTCAAGAACTGATTTGGTATCTGTGAGGTAGTTCCAATTCCTTTGTCTACATCCTGATATTTTTTAGGAAGATGGACATTTTAAATTGTGTAGCATGACATCATGGATAATGAGGCTGCACTAAAAGAAGAGCACAATCTATTATTATACAAAATAAATGACCCATATTAAATAAAATATCACTCACCACAGGAGGTAGCATCTTGAAGTTCATATGGCATAATTATGTGCGTATATTAGTATGATATAAAATAAAAAATAAATATATTACACTCTTTTATCTTTATTCATATTTATTGTCCTTTTACAGATATGTTCTACCTGAAATTTCACCTATTCTTATATATGAAGTGAATAGCAAAACAGTGCTCGATGTAAAATAAGCAAGATAAAACTTGCTCTAATAAAAATATGCATATTTTTGCTCAGGGTAGTGCAACACTGAGTTTCACGAATGATGTAATTATATATTGTCATCTGCAGACAGATCTGTTTTGCTGTATCACAGCTCATCAGTATGGTTAGACTCCAATTGCTACACAATCCAGGCTCGAAACCTAACTGATTTGGCGTCAGTCGGCGATTCTACCCCTGGGCCACGGGGTGCTCGGTGGAAGAAGGCAGTCTTTTTAGCACATATCATATGAAGCGCCCAATAGCTAAAGTGCTCAAATTCATTTTTACTGAATGAGTGATGCGTACACGCTAGAGTGGCTGCTGTTTTTCAAAGTCTACCTTTCTTCTAGAGTGCTCAATCAGGGTGTGAGAGCGTAATTATTGTCATCCGCAGACAGATCTGTTTCACTGTATCACAGCTCATCAGTACGGTTAGACTCCGATTGCTACACAACCCAGGCTCAAAACCTGACTGATTTGGCGTCAGTAGGTCTTTCTAAACTAAATTCTTAAATAATCCTGATGATTTATTTTAATAAAACTTTTTGAAATAGTATCTATAAAAAGACAAAAGTCCAGCAACAAAATGAAGTACTACTAATATTAAATCAACAAACATAAAAATAGGCAAATTTTTCACAGTTTAATAACCTTTTTCAAACTATAATTTTATGGTACTAGGTGATTCCGTTATTTTGTCCACCTCTACATATAGTCATTGGCACCTTCTTGTATACTCTCTCCCTATTCCCTTTTAACCCTATGGTGGCAGTTGTGGAGATGGCTATGAATCAGAGAGAGTTTAATGAGGCCATTCACAGAATTTAATTTTGATGGACAACTCTGCATGACAGCAAAGTTCACACACTTAACCAGAAGTGCCTCCCGCATGGCTCAAATAAACACACATACACACATATATATATATATATATATATATATATATATATATATATTTTCCACTTGTAAACGAGTTATTACACAACCTAGGTTTCTACCATGAGTGGTGTCTTCAGGCGATTTGCAATAACTGCTTTTATCGTTTACCTTTTTTTTAAGACTGCTTACATAACAGTTTTTTTTTTTAATGCTCCATACAACCATGTATGAAAACGTCATAATTCCTTGTAATTTTAAAATTTTCATGTTCAAAAATTTCCTGCCACATGAGCATAAAAAAATAAAAACAGTGTTATGTGACTGTTCTTAAAAAAAAAAAATGATCAACGGTCAAATCAGTTATTGCAAATCACCTGAAGACACCACTCATGGTAGAAACCTAGGTTGCATAATAACTTGTTTACAAATGTAAAATATTCAAAAGTTCTAAAACATAATTGTATTGAACACTTTTTAATATAAATGTGCACTGGGCTAACCATATCACCAGAAACTAAGTAATTAAGCAATCAATCAATCAATATATATATATATATATATATATATATATATATATATATATAATTGTGTACTTGGGTAGCAATCCCTTTTTTATACAAGTTCTACTAAAAACAACTGAGAAGGCTATTTCCCCATTAAGTTTTATCTGAAGTTACAGATAAAGAAATATATATATATATATATGAAAGATTTATATAGTGAAGTTTGTCACTTAACTGAGCAGAGTCATGTCAACTTCAAAGTTTCATGAAGGCACTTAAGCATTTTACTCAATTTTTCTTGTGCTTTTAAAAGTGATTTTCTTTCCAGACATAAAGTGTGTAAAAACTTTCCAGATGTTTTTTACAACTGAGTGTGTTTGGCTGTTCTATTAGACATTATCAAGATGTTTTTTATTACCTTTTAACTGAATGTGTAAATTTTTCTATATGTATCTGTAGTTATGGGAATATTTTAAAAATTATTATTAATAATAGAAGCTGTACTAATATATATATATATAAAGTTTATTAGTACAACAAAATGCTAATACACACTTGAGTAGGAGGAAAAACATTGTGAAAAATAACATACTATAAAATAATTTTAATTTTTTTTTTTTTTAATCGTTTCACCCCAAGCAAGGCATTCCACTGCCACTATTGCGCTTGGGGCTACATAGGGGAAGGTAAATAGAAAGAGTGGTTAGATATAGGAAATGTCAGAAGGGGGGTGATAGGTAATTGGGAGGATGGGAAGAGTGTTTGAAAGAATGGAAGCGAGTTATTGTGTTAGGAGGTGTCTATTGACCTTACATTTAAACTCCTGGAGATTGTAGCCGTCGGGGAAGCAGTCATGTGGAAGGGAATTCCAGAGTCGGGAAGTACAAGAAAAGAAACTGTTGGAGTAGAAGTTGCGGGTGCATTTTATCGGTTTCACTGTAAAAGGGTGGGATCTAGTTGCTAATCTAGTATCTTGTGCAAATTTGAACCTAGCGGGCATCAGTGATCTATGTTCATCGGAGCAGAAGCCATGGAAGTCACGCCGGTAAGAGAGAGACTGCAGGCGGTCTGCCAAGTCAGTATTGATCATATTACAGACCCTCAGAGTCGGGAAATACGAGAAAAGAAACTATTAGAGTAGAAGTTGCGGTTGTATTTTATCGGTTTCACTGTAAAAGGGTGGGATCTAGTTGCTAATCTAGTATCTCATGCAAATTCGAACCTAGGGGGCACCAGTGATCTATGTTCATCGAAGCAGAAGCCATAATATTGCTTAAAAAAGACGAAAGAGGGGATATCAAAAATGATCAAAAGATCCACTTCAAAAAAATGTGTATTTTTATATATATATATATAATCCTATGTTTTAAGCACAACTCAGAGTTCCATGTATTATGCAATCATTAGGTGCATATTATTTACACCCATACAGTCAATAGATCACTATAGAAAGGGCTAGATTACATAAAAAACTAAATACGTTTGGCAATTCACTATGTTCTTTGGTTACTGAATTGAACGTACTTCAGTTATCAAATTGAATGCTGTCAGATACTGGGGTTTGTTTACATACTGTAAATAACCTGCTATGAAAGCTGTCTAGTTTCTAAAGTGAGAAGTGTGATAAAAACATAGAATCTATGGTTACATTTAGTTAGGTTGACTGTAAATTGATCAGATCTTGATGCCAGTCTAGTAATGCGCTTAAATAAAAAAAAGTTTTTATACAGTAGCAAAGACCTTATTTAGACAATTACCATGAAAGTATTTATATGAAAGACACACACACACACATATATATATATATATATATATATATAGCCAAAAATATTGATGCAAGTGTTTGTGTATTTGTATATAAATTATCTTATGGGTTTTGTAGAGAAACACACACTAAAAATCAAAATGGTCTTATTTGAAGACATGATCCCAGTCAATAAGTAGGAAAAGTTGTGTTTCTCAGATTTATCTCCCTTGATGATCTGCTTCAAATCTGATTTCAGGCTCAACTGACTCCATCTTCCTTTTGACTCTCACTCACACACAGAAACCCAAAGTGTGGAATAAAAGTGTGGTCTGTCAAATGAAACACACTTAACCATTTTTACCCGGACTGAACAAAAACACAAATGCCAATCAATAGAATTACTTTAATACTTTCAGCATGGTCTGGTTGTTCAACCAAGGTCATCTATTTGATCTAAGAATGTAACATTTCTCTGGAGGCCTTTGAAAGGTCAAGTGTAGCCAGGCACAAATCTCTTGAATATAACAAAAACAGTGTCAAAGGCTTGGGATGAAGATTGGGTTTGAGAGCAGAGTTAAGTCAGTTGATTGTATAACTGATTTGGAATAATAGGAGAAAGAGAGATTGTCGTGTGTCAACAACTTTCTTTTTCCCTTAAGTTATAATTTGCTTTTTTTAAATTTTATTTTTGACATTTATTGCTTATTGTGCAGATAACTGAAATATCCTGTAATCCAGATCCAATTTTTCATGAAGCCAGTTTGACCTTAATCTTTGTATAGCTTATGAAAAAATTGCTATGTTAGTAAGATTTTTTGTCTTTTTATAATCATTTCTCCTCTCAAGCAATGTAATAAAGGTTACCAGGATTTGAATGTGTACTGAGAGTGAAAGAAACAGAGATTGGCTTGGTTGATTTTGTTTAGCGGCATATCAACCTCTATGGGTTATTTAATGCTGAAATCTAAAAGATTTGAACACAATTGTGTACTTTCAAACTACAGATAAAATGTACTGTTGGTTATGTATTGTATTTTTCCTATTAAAATATATTGCTGGTGTTCTTACTATTAAAATATATTTTTATATTTTCATGGTGTGTTTGTTTTAGAGGGCTCACTATTTGCTCATAGCTGGGGTCCTGTCAGGTGCTACTTGGATTAGGGTGGATCTGGAAACAGGAGCAATGAAGATGTAGTTCTATACTCCCCAAAACCTCCAATCTCCTGCTTTCCTTGCTGCTGAATGTAGTTTATTCTCATACCCAAAAAGGAATAAAGGAACATGATTCAAGGAAAAAGATGACAACTGGCGTTACATCTTTAAAGTTCATACTTTCCCAGAAAGGAAGATGCTGGAAGAAAGTAATAAAAACAAGATGAACACGATCAAAATTTTCCAAACCCTCTTTCGCATTATGTACCATAGAAATATCAACCATCTTTTCCTGATGTTTAAATATAATTGTCTTTTATCTTTCCATTTTCTCTAAAATTGAATCATTACTAATGTTTGATCCATGATATTCTCACTATCCTTTTGTAGAACCCCATTTCTGTTGCTTGAAGATTCTTCTTCAACCTTGAGGAGATTGTTCAACATTCACTGTCATACAGAAGGTTTGGCTGATATTGATTTATTTAATGGTGAAATCTCAATATTCTGAACCCAATCTGATGGCTTCAACTAGAAATATCTTGAATGAAATTGTGTCCTTTCAACCAAAGATAAAATGTAAATAATACCCACTTAATGAACCATTTAGTAAAACTTATCCTCTGAATCTTGATGAATATAATGCATAGCAGAATTAGACCAAAATCAAGACAAGAACAGTACAGCTTCATTAAATACACCGGAACAATGAATGCAATATTTATGATCATATGAGCAATGGCATAGTTTGAGAGAAAATAAAAACAAAAAGGACTGATATTTAGAATCAGAAAAAACAAGTGAATTTTCTAGAGCACATAATGAGAAAAAAGAGCTTAGAAAATTTAACACTCACAGGATATGTTAAAATCAAGAGAGACAGGAAAGCAGTGCATAACTTACCTAATGAGCTAATATAAATGGTCAGCAGAACAGGGATGAGGAGAGATAGAAAAAAAAATTACTAAGACAGGAAATAGTGGAGCACCATGATCCTGAATGCATAAAATATGATGCATAAAACGAGAAGTAGGTCCATATAGTTGCATATTTAATATAACCAAAAGTGTTGACCTCACATCTCAGCTCGAGAGCAAAACTGGTCAGTTTAGTTTGTCCAATATTTAATTCTGAGTACATGCTCTAGTATCAAGGGCAACTATATTTCTCCTACTTAATGAGTTTTAGCTAATTATATTCTAGTGATGACCAAATGGTATTCAAGTGTGTGTAATTATTAATTATCATGAATTTTCACTCTGCCATTATGCACCAAAAACTTCCACCAATGAATTTCTTTTACTTTCTTTGTACATTTTTTTCTTTTCCCAATCAAGATGGCAAGAATAGCAATTAATTCCTGAAAGGATCCTAAAAATAAAAATAAATACAAACTTGCTTTCATATTCTATTCTTGTTGCTATATTTAACTCCACTTAATTTTTGGTTCTGCTACTACTGACACATGTGCAGTCTCTTTGATCTTACAGATCTTCTTTCTGCCAATTGCTGTGACCATAATGGTTGCTAAAATTCACATTTACAGAACCAAAGTTGTTGGTGTCCTTATATTTCTGTTTTATTTCCAGTTATTGTGTTTTGATATTCTATCAGGACAACTCTTCTAAAACTCTATGAGATCTATCAGATGTTTTATCATAAAATTAATTTGAATTAGAATACTGTTCTGGTGATGTGATGGCCTTGCCTAATTGCAATATTCTTTATATATGGATTATTTGAGATGTTAAAACAGAATGATCAGGCTACAAGTGGATTATAATGTGAACAGAATCATATATGAGATACAACAAAATAAACATAGAAAAAAACAATAAAATGCTAACAATGGGGTCCAAACACTATAAAAGCATAAAAATAGACTTTTATAGAAATATATACATTTATGAAGGAAAAATATTATCAACAATACTTTTTTGAGGAAAAAATCATGACCACAACACATTTTTGAAGGAAAATAAATGATTCTCAAACAAGCATTTTTGAATACAAAATTTTCAGTTTTCTAAAATAAAAAAGAATAAAAACAAAAATTTTCATTAAAATCTGACTGAATCAATATTCTCACTATAATGGAATATTAAACTAACCCCCACCTTTTTGGCATTAAATAACCCACAGAGGTTGATATGCTGCTAAACAAAACTCACACACTTTTATAATCTAACCTTTTCTTTCTTTATTGTTAATTACTATTCTTATCTGTATTTTAAAGTATTTTTATTACTTTTAATTTTTCTTTTATTATTAATCTTTAATCTTTTTTGGTTTAAGTCTACTTCATCAGGGTTAGGGATTATTTAGTAATTTACTTGTTGTTATCACTATAGTACTTTAAATGTCCATTAGTAGAGTGGCGAATTTTTCGTTTTATCTGAAATTGTTCAAACCAATTCTGTGCCTGTTGTGGATTTGAGAGCATTACCGTATCAGTAGCAACTTAAGCTGGTAGTTGTAGCAGTAATTGTGTGTGTCTGTGTACTATAGTAAAAATAGGTAGATTTGTTGTAATATTATGCGACCTAATAACAAAATTTCTGGCCTCTACACCCTTGGCCATTACTCAGTTGGTCTTTTCTGTTTACAATGGACACAGGAGCCATGATTTTTCAATGATAAAAAAACATTTTCTCTTTCAAAATCTCTCACAAAATAGCGTATAGTATTTTGGTTATGGTCTATGCATACGCCGCTTAATGTAAGATTACAGTAAAGTAGCTTCTATGGACATTACTTTTATAGATATTTTAATAAAATTACACTGTGTTATCATTATTTTATTATTTGATATCTTTATGTTTGAAGACATAACTATCGTTTGTAGTATGACAAAGTAAAATTTTTCCAGAAAATCATAATTATCCTTCCGTGGAAATTTTATGGGTTCCACTAGTTGCTAAGATTGTGTCAATTTCCAGCTTCTATTTTCCTGAACCCTGTTCTTTTATTGTCTTTTTTCCCCTCTAAAGTTTTCTCATTCTTACCTACTACAATGTTTATGTTCATATCTTCAGCTTTCTCTCATGTTTGCCTTTATGTATGATGTCGATATGGAGGAAGGGAGAGGAGGGAATTTAAATAGAAAGTAAGAAGAGGAGGAGGAGAATAAATGAGTACGAAATGGTTGAGGTTGAATGAAGAGTTTGAAGAACAATAGTGGTAGGATGAGAAGAAAGCAAAGCAATCAGCAAAAAAAAGTTTTGATATGCTTTCACTCTGAGTAGCCCCTTGCATCTTAGTGGCATTATTGCTTTGTATGGAGTGAGTTGATTAAAAAAAAAATAAAAAATAAACTACATAAATAGGTTTTCAAGACCACTGAATTCAAATATTGAGTTCTGTCAGTGCTCTGTATCTATGTTAAGTTTTTTTCTGTAACGTGCATTTTTTTTAAAATATTGAATCTAGTATATTGTATTAGAGAGAGATATGTATTATAGTAAAAATGAGCTTTTGTGTTCTAGTTAACTATTCCCCTCCATATCATTAGATTCCAATAGGCAGCAGGAGGTTTTTCAAAACTTCTGTTGAAAATGGACTCAACAATTTGGTTCAATATACAGGGTGATTGAAGTAACGCCCTATTTTATATATGACTCTCTTACCTAATTATAATTTTTACAAGGTGGTGAGTCTACCATACATAGTCACCCTGTTTATCCCAATAATGTCTACTTTTCTATTTTCTTTTTCTATCTATTTTTCTTATCTATTTGTGGAGGTTATACAAAATGTGGCTTCTATTCCTGTTATTTTTACCTAAAATTCAAAACACCTTCTTAATAATTTATACTCTATGACTTTTGTAAAGTCACATATACTAGAAATAATGCCTTCGAAGAATACTGTCAGACATTTTTTTTTCTCTTTTGAATGCTTATTATGTACACACACACACACACATATATATATATAATTTTTACATAGACATAGCAGCTAAAAGATCATTAAACATCAACATTAGTAATATAAAAGTACCCCACACAGATTAAAAATTTTTAATCAACAACTTTATTACGACCAAATGGCAAGAGTTATGAAACTCCTGCAAAAATAACAAACTCTACAAAATTAAACCCATCTTCAAAGAATGGATAAAAGTTAAATTTTCCAATAGGAAAATGTCAAGAAAAAACGTAGTAATGACTAGACTTCAAATAGGCCACACCGCTGTCAACCATTCATACCTACTAAAAGGTAAAGAGGCACCAATTTGCATTCCATGTCAGGAAGCTCTACACAGTGAAACATATACTAACAAGCTGCATAGATCTTGAACAAATGCGATTAAGATACTATCAAGAAAACAATCTGAAAGACATCTTCACCAAAGCTGACCCAAGTGACCTTTAAGAATTTCTAAAAGCAACAAAATTATATAACAAAATATAGTTGCAAAATAAGATAGCATATAACCATCACACATCAAATCACAACACCTCTACTTACATCTCAACAGCAACACTCACAAAAGATCAACAAGCAGTAAACAAAAACCTAGCAAATTCTTCAGTATTAAATGACCCAAAAGGGTAGATATAACCTAAAAGGGTAGATATGACCCAAAAGGGTAGATATGCTGGTAAAACAAACAACTAAACTAAACATGATCCTCGCAGCATGCTTCCTCTAATTACATCAAAAAATAGTTTGACTATGTTTGTTCTCTGGCGATCCATGTTCAAACTCAAATGTCGGCAGTGACACTTTATTCGTATATGATACCTTCCCATTGAGATGACTTATTCTGGAATCTGTATTTCTTCAGGTTTGGTTCAATATTTAAAAATACTGTTGCTGCTTTTTTTTCTATCTTACTGTAAAACCTTGATCAGCAATTTCTGATGATATGGGTATGTCAAACATGTCATACAATATTTCCATAGGTACCTCTTTTCAGAGACTTTCTAAATTAGTGAATCTTTGTTTTAACTGATTATGGTGTCACTTATATTCCCATCTTTGTCACTGTACAATACATGTCATTTTGCTGAGCTGTTTTTTTATAATGCCATCTTCCTAGAATTCTTTTCCACCTTGATAAGTCTTAAGAAACGCCTTATCTCCAGGTTTAAAATGTTTACTTACATTGTTGTTTCTTGATACTCTCACCTTATGTTCTGGTAGTAATTTTATTAAAAACTGACTTAATCTTCCTGGTGAATGTCAACTCTGCAGGCAACATTCCAGATATCGTATTTGGCTCTGATGTTGTTCTAAAAACACTTGGAAATTGTTGCAACATCACTTCATCTGACTTTTCTCCAACTTTTTGTGCCCATATTGACAAACTGTTTGATTTGGGATAATAAAAGAGTGTTGTAATGTGTTCTATTGCTATTGCTATTGCTATTGCTATTGCTTTTACAGAAAACTTTAAACTCACTAGCTGTGAATTATGTACATTATCTGAAACAATAAAGTCAGGTACACCAAGCCTTGGATGTGCGTGGTGGTCCAGTGGATATCGGCTCGGAACAAGAAATCGGAGAGCCGAGTTCGAATTCCAATTGAATTCATTGCATTCACTTACATGCAAATACCCTTGGGAAAGGTATTAATCCGTCTCTTCCTTCCAGTTATGGGTTAAATAACAGGACAGATTGGGTTCTATAGCCTTGGCTGGCAACCACTCTACCACAGAAAGCAATGGCAACCTACTGCGGGATAATCTTCTGCCCAGTCAGTCATGTCTCTTTCAAGACATGAACACCCAAGTGTGTTTCACGTATGGCACTTAACTGACCGACTTGTTACTGAAATAGACAGAAGTGGGTAGGAAAGTCTTCCAACCTTTTTGTTTGTTAATATTTAACAGTTTTGGATTGCATGTATTTCTCAAGCAGAATTTCTCACTGAAAAAGTTTTGGGAAGAAACTTTATTTTTTTCTTACAAGGAAACCTGGCTTTCTTAATTGTTGATTCATTAATTCAAGGTTGAATAAAAGGCTGTGCACACTCATCATTTCTTTTTTCTTTCTCCTTTTTAGGATGTGATATCCAAGATGATATACCTGTGATAATCAAGTGAAGCTGTCAAATATAATGAATTTTAGAAATACAATGTACAGGAGATGGACAAAATAATGGAAACCCCTGAAATTTCAAGCAAATTTATTTTAATATTAAGGTAGGACTACTTTTGGCAATAACTACAGCCTAAATTTTGCATGGGATTGACTCATACAAACTTTGAATTGTTTCCACAGAAATTTTTATCTATTCTTTGCTAAAGATTCTTTCAATGATGATGCTGGAAGATATTGACTCCTCACTAAAATGAACCATAAGGAGGTTATAATATTTAGATCTGGGGACTGTAGTGGCCAGTTAAGATATTCTACTTTACTAGAATGTTCCTCATACCATTCAGCTACAACTTTAGCAAGATGAATGGGTGCATTATCACCCTGAAAGATGGAATTTCTATCCAGAAACGGTTCTGGACCATAGGATGAAGCTGATTGCTTAAAATTCTTAAATAGTTGTGGCTGTTGATTTTAAAAAAACTTATTTAAATAATATCTTAAAAAACAATATTAGCAAATAAAAATGAAGTAGTACTAATATTAAATCAACAAACATAAAAATGCATAAGCTTTTGACAGTTTAATCAAATTTTCTAAATTATGCTAAAAGGTTTCTGTTATTTTGTCAATTGCTTGTATTTTAAACATGTGTTTATTAAATGTATTGTTGGCCTTCATAAAAATGGATTTGGTTATAGAAAGATATCTAGTCAGTTAAATATGCTATTGAGTTCAGTTGGTATGATAGGTCATCACTCGAAGATGTGTTTTTTCATTTGTCTAAAAAAGCTCTGGTTATCCTAGAAAGGTAACAGAAAGTATGGCAAGATTATTAGTAAGAAAATTTGGCAACAAGCTGTAAGTTACACTTAAAGAACTTCAGGGAGAACTAGAAGTAAGCAGAGTGAAAATAAGTACGGATACAATTAGTCGTTCACTTTGTTGATATGACATCTTTTTGAGAAGTCCAAGGAAACAAAAACAAACACTTTTTGCAAAAACATGTTCTTGCTAGACTAAATTTTGCAAACAAACATTGTATCAAATCTGCAGCATTTTGGAAAAAAGTACTTTGACCAGACAAAATGAAAATTTAACTTTGTGGCAGAAATACTACAGCAAAAGTCTGAAGTAAAAAAAAAAAAAAAAATTCCGAACAGTAAAATTTGGAGGTGAATCAATCAGGATCTGGGATTGTTTTAGTGCCCAAGGTGTAGGAAACATTGAAATAATAGAAGGAAGTATGACTGGAACATATTATAGGTATTATTTGGAAAGAAATTTATGTCAAAGTGCACATTTGCTGGCCTTGAAATCAAGATGAGTTTTTCAACAAGACAATGATTCTAAACATACTGCAGAGCTTGAAAACTCATGGTTAAATTTTAATAGATGTTCTTAAATGGCCAAGTCAATCTCCAAATCTCAATCTGATTGAAAATTTATGGTGAGAGCTGAAACTGAGAATTAAAAAAAAACAAAAAACATCTGCATGAACTAAAGGAATTTTGTTGAGAAGAATGGAAAAATATTAGCCAAGAAACATGCAGAAATTCATAGGGGGGATGCTATAATTATCAAAAACATTTATGCTATCAAAGAATAATAGAGGATTCAATATATATATTGTAAACTTTTGTATTATTAAACATTGTTTTTTTTTGTGGGATATTTATATTATTTTTTTTTAATCTTATTGTTTGACTAAAGGCTTAAACATGTATATTATTAGCAGCAAAAGTTTCATTAACCTGTGTTAGAAATATTTAAAGAAACATTTTTTGTGATGTGTTATAAACTTTTGTGTGACACTGTATTTTCTTTCCCTTATTTATTAAACTGCTCAGCAATTATAATCTGTATTGAAATATAACACATCACTCAATAAGGCCCGGACGTGACATATAGATAGCTCAAGTAATAAAATCCCATATGATTTTTATGAAGTACTAACCTTTAAATGCCATGTGACAAAATTTGGGCCCAATCAGATTATTAGTTGTCAAATTACACTAATTTCAGTGAAGCTACTGTTGGAAGTTTAAAAAAAAATGGAAAAATCTGAATTTTGTATCTTGATAAAGCATTGTTAACTGATAGAAAAATACTGTTCAAGCAAAGCAATGGCCTGATAAGTGTTATTCAGACTCTGCTCCATAGGAAACAATGGTTAAGAGAGGGTATACTGATTTTAAATGCAGTCATACAGACACAAATAATGCTGAACACTCAGGTCACTCAAAATCGTGAGCTGTCCCTGAAAACATCAAAAAAAAAAAAATTCCACAAACTTTTTTGGCAAAACATAAACTGAAGTTGTGTGAGATAGCAGAGGAGTTGAACATACTAGAAGTCAGTGTGTTCACCATTTTGCATGAAGATTTTTTTAATGGGAAATCTGTGTTCAAAGTGGGTGCTGCGTTTGCTCACAGTCGATCAAAAACAACAACGCGTCAAAGATTCAGAGCATTATTTTCAACTGTTTTAATGCAACAAAAAGGAAGTTTTGTGTAAATATGTGACAATAGATGAAACATGGATCCACCACTTTATTTTTGATTGGCAGTTAGCTAAGTGGACAGCCGCAGGTGAAAGTCATCTAAAGGGACCAAGATGCAAGCATCAGCAAGTAAGGTTTTGGTCTCCATATTTTAGGATGCACAAGATATTTTGCCTTGAGAAAAGAATAACCATCAATAGCAAATATTATATAGCATTATTGGTATTTTTAAAAGAAGAAATTGCCAAAAATCAGTCACAAATGAAGAAAAAAGTGATCTTTCACATAGACAGTGCACCATGCCATTAGTTGAAACAATGATGGCAAAACTACATGAATTGCTCTTCAAATTGCTTCTGAATCCACCCTATTCTCCAGATCTGGCCCCCAGCAACTACTGGCTGTTTGCAGACCTCAAAGGAATGCTCCAGGGAAACAGATTTGGCTTTGATGAAGAAGTGATATCAGAAACAGAGGCATATTTTGAGGCCAAAGACAAATTGTTCTATAAAAAAAGGCATCAAATTGCTACAGAAGCATTGGAATCAGTGAATGACCCTAGAAAAAGATAATGTTGATGAATAAAATAAAATTTTGCCTAAAAGCGGTTGTTTTATTTGTTAGGCTCGGGACATTGAGTAATGTGTTGTATATTTGAATATATATCATATTTCATATGATATAGAATTTTATGATATATCATAAAATATATTGAAATATGATATATTTCAAACATTATGTGTGCCTGTTTATCATTATTATTTCCATTTCCTTATTTATTTAACCTCTACAGTGACGATATTCTAAGAGTAGACCCTACCAGGATTCATTATTGGTGGATATAATCTTAGCAAGATATAATACACAGGTGAAACTGTACTGATAACCAACTTTGAAAGAAAACTGCAAGACTACCTCGACAGGGTAATAGAAGAAAGAGAAAAAAGAACTAACCACCAATTGCAAGACGACAGAGAATGATGATCAGTGAGAGAAAAGGCTCAAGCAAGTCCAGAAGTTTAACTGTCTGGGAAACATTTTAATACAAGATGGAAAATGTGACACCAAGATCTGAACACATGTTTGACTAGTGAAAGAGGCATTTCAAAAGTTAAGCAAAATGCTGAGAAATAGAAAAAAATAATTACAAACAAAGAAAAGTGTGATATCTATATTCTTATATATTGGATAATTTTCCCAAAGATAAGGAAAAAAAACTAGAGGCAGCAGAAATGTGGTTCTTCAGAGAGATACCAAAAATTCTATAGATAGAGTAAGTATGCAACAAGGAAGTTTTAAAGACTGGAATTGGAAAGAACACTTATACTCAGAATCAGAAAAAGATAGCAGAAATTCCTTGGACACATATAATGCAGAAAGAGGGCTTGGAAAATTTAATCCTTATGGACATATTGATGGCTAACAAGATAGAAGGCAGTGAGCAACTTGTGGGAAAATGAAACAAATAAATAAAATAAGGAATAAAAAAGAAATATATTTTCCCATGATGCTAAAAGTGAAAGAACCAAAATATAATTATCCCACTTGTCCCACTGACAACTGAACTCTCTTTCCACTTTTTTTATGAATAGCACTTGTAACTGTCTTCCAAAACCCTTAACATATAAATTTCTATTTGGTTGTTTCAACTCAGCACATGACATTAGTATTAGTGCTTATGTTAACTTACCTTAACTTCTATAAAATAGACATCTCATAAACAGGTTTAAATCTCCCAGTGATAAAATAAGTAGAAAGTTTACCTTGGTTGTTCCAACTCTGCACAAGGTTACCTTTAACTAAACCATGAATATGATATTTATACTTATTTATGTTAACTTCTAGGCAAAAAGTAAATGAACATACCAAAGTGACCCGAAGAACTTTGTTTCACTAAAGTCACCATAAAAAAGAATAAATGTCTGAAGCAGAAACTCAAGTTTAGTATGTTTCTATCTTTGTTTACTTACTGAACACGTAGCCATATAAAATGCACACAAACACACAACCTGTTAACTTTCATACACTTACCTGACAAGCTTGTGTGAATGGATAGTAGAATGCAGGTTGAACCTGAGCAAAGGAAGAAAATAATTGCTGAAAAGGTTCAGGGCCATGATAGCTGATGTCTTGCCTGAAGGATTGTGACACATTAAAGAAATTTTCTTTTCTTACTAAATATTATTTCACTACTCCCTCCTCCATAAAAGATAAAAGGCTGTAGAGAACCCTGGTCGCCTATGTCTTAAAGATATGCACCACATAGAAGATGATGATCCTTAAACTTATTTTCTTCTACAGTGTTACTCTTCTTTTTCACTGAACTTGTCTTCCTTTTGCCTGAAGCAGCCAAGAGTTCAGATCAAAGAATGATCTATGAACTTTTATTCGACACATGTAAAGTTAAGACTCATAAGTACATGGTTTTATAGATAGTATTCACTCATGTATATATATATATACACACATATATGAAAGGTATAACATAAACATACACTTATTTACCACTTATATATAAAACAAAAATTTTGATATTTAAATCTGTTGAATAGCCATTTCTATGAGGAAATTCTCGCTTCTTCAGCAACGGTGAAATGAAAATTTTATTTTTCTGTTCTTTCACTTATATATGTATAATTTAATAATAATGAAGTAAAAGAACAGACAAAACCTACTGTTCATTGTATTTACTTTTATAAAAGTAAGTAGACCTTAGGATTGTAATTTTCTTATTACAATGGTTTATAAAAGCATTATATTACTGCACAAAAATATTTTTCAGAACAGTATTGTTCTTCTTCAGGTGATATTTTAAAATAACTGGTGAAAATGAGTTATTTTTAAAAATAAACCAATGTAATAACAAAATTACAATTATATATATATATATATATATATGTGTGTGTGTGTGTGTGTGTAAGCGGTGAAAAGCTGTAAACGTATTGTTTAAAGTGTAGATTTATTGTTGTCGGTATGTTTAATATTACTTGCTTTGTGTATTATATATTAAGTGTCCATAATGATATTTGTCGCTACATGCGTTTTGAGTCTAAAGTTGACTCTCTTCAGGTGAATAAACTTGTGACTTCATATATCGAGATCTGTTTGTTTTGCTGATGGCCAAGCTATCATGTACAAATAGATAAGTGATGAGCAGGTCAGAGTTCATATGTGTGTGTGCCTGTTGGTTATTTTTTTCACACACACATGTTAAATCTCTCCCATCACCTTCATTGGCTATAAAAAATTTTTCACTGACTTGTGAAATTTGGTTTAGTCTTTGCACTTCAGAATTGTTTTCAGTGATTTTGATTCATCTAGTTTATTTTATTGTTTTTGGAATACTATTTGAATTTAGTGTGCCTGTCTTTTTATTGCATTTGAATTTCATGTGTCTGTGTATGTCTTACAGTTTTCATGTTGTTTTGTTTAGGGAAGGCATGTCTATTTTCATAAATATTTCTTTCTGCATCATGAGTGTGTCATAATCTGCATATGTTCATGTCTATGTATATATATATATATATATAGACACAGACATGAACATACACTCTTTTATACAAGTTTCTAATCTGATAATAATGAGGAAGCAACTTAATAGATGTAAACATTGTCATGGTGACATGTTGAATTTTCTTTCATGCACCAGTATCTGTAATGTGATCGATATCAACTTAGCATACCGGCTGCAGTCACTCTCTCACCAGCATGATGTAGCTTCCCTGTACCTCTTCTATAAATACTTTCACGGCTTCTGCTCCAATGAACTTAGATCACTGGTGCCCCCAGGTGTGAATTTGCACAAGATAATAGATTAGCAGCTAAGTCCCACTCTTTTACAGTGAAACAGATAAAATGTAACCGCAATTTCTACTCTAACAGCTTCTTTTCTTGCATTTCCCGCCTGTGGAATTCCCTTCCATATACTTACTTCCTCGACAGCTACAATCTCCAGGAATTTAAATGTAAGGTCAATAGACATCTCCTATCACACTAACTCATATCCATTCTCTCAAACACTCTTTCCATCTACCCAACCCCATCCTTGGTATCCTCATCCATCTATCACCCTCCTTCCAACATTTTCTATAACTAACCACCCTTTCTCATCACCTTCTTTTATGCAACCCCCTGCACAATAGTGGCAGTGGAATGCCTTGCTTGGGGTGAAATGATTAAAAAAAAAGTATGAGGATGAAAGTTTAAGTGACTTTGAATATGACATGGTCAATGTACCAGGTGAGTACGTATGAATATTTTAAAAAAAAAATGCTGATCTTCTAAGATAGCTGCAAACATCCTTCTTATTTACAGAGAATGGCCAGAAAAAAATCCAGTGAGTGGGCAGAATTATCTTGTTAAGAGATTAGAGGTGAATGTCCAGACTGATATAAGTTGATAGGAAGGCAACAGTAGCTCAAACACTCTTTACATTAGCACATCTCTGAGTGCACAGCATATTGAACCTTGAAGCAGTTGGGCTACAGCAACAGAAGACGGCACCAAGTGTCATTGGTATTTCTTTGGTTTGTTATCTGCAAAGTGGAAAAAAATGTATACCATACTTTGGCTTGTTATCTACAAAAAAAAAAAAGATCTACACTGTACAAATTTTATTTTGGAATGATATTAAGATAGTAAAACATATAACATCTTACAGAAATTTCAAATTGTTGGTTGTTTATAACCAAGTTTTGTTAAAATTTGTTAATTTCCGTAACATGTTTACATTTGTTGACATTACAATACATTTCAGAGCAGATATGGTTGTTACAATAAATCAAAAATTGTGTTATATAGGCTTGATTAGAACCTCGTTTGGACTGGAGGCCATTCGTGGTCAATCAGTCTAAAACGTTGCCAGATCAAATGGTAGCTTCCCCTATGTAGATTGGGGTCGCAGGTTCGAATCCCGCTGAATGAAACACATTTTTGTAATAACAATTTATCGTAAATAATCAGGCCAGTAGATATAAATATATAATACTGTTTAATTAAAAACAGAATATCTACTTAAATATGAGTATCGATAAAAAAATAATGTTCAAACAATTCATTTCATATTATAACATATATATAACATGAAGAAAATGTAATTAAAATATTAATTTTTTTTTATATATTCTAATAATTGACTAAAATGTTTATACCATACAAATTTTAATTTGGACTGATATGTGCATAATAAAACATAAAAAACACAGAAGAAATGTACTTAACATATTAAAAAACATATTCTATCAGTTAACATCACATACATTGTTCTTGATAAGTATAACTTTTTTTGTTTAGATCAAAATATAAAGTGTAGACAGCATACCAAAATAGATTCGTAATATGTAGATAATAAGCCTAAGTAGCACCATGCCATTCCTGTTAGATAATAGCAAAACCTGAGGCAACTGAGATCAGAAAATTGGACAATAGAAAATTATAGTTTTTTTTGGTGCAATATTCAAATGGTAGGCCCAAAATTTAACAGCAACATTCAAATAATAGATTAAGAATTTGGCATAAATAATATGAAATATGGACATGGATCCATCCTGCCTTTTATCCATTGTTAAAGTTGTTTTTCTTGACACAATAGCATAGATACTTCTAATGTAAATATATATATTTTTTTTACTTTCATTGAGTTTTTTTGTCTCTAGCATTCACTATTTGCTTATAACTGGGACACCAACAGGTGCTATGACCTGGATCAAGAAAGATGTTGGAACAACAGCAATCAAGAGATGGTTCTATGCTCTTCAAAACTTCCAACCTCTCAATCAGAGGTCTTGCTGCCAAATCATCATAGCTAGAACTGCTTTGGCAGGGCAACACATGTCACAAATATAAAACAATGGCAGATTTATCTTTTTCTGTGTTAAATTGGCCTCCATAACCAGTAGATTTCATTCCCAAGCTGAAACATTTTTCCATTGTTTTCAACGTTCAGCCAAAGGTACCTAAATCCATGTTCACAAAATTGGACCACAGAAGATTGGAAAAATATTGCCTATTCTCAATTTTTTCCTGCAGTATTTGGATGGTGGATCCAGAATTTGACTGCAACATTTGGATGGCAGGTCAAGAATTTGGCATAAATGATATGAAATATAGATCCATCCTACTTTATATCAATTGTTAAAGTTGTTTTTGTTGATGCAATAGTATGTAGAATTCTATGACAAATTTATAATTTATACTTTCATAGAATTTTATTTTTGTTTGTGGTAAGATTCATTATTTATCCATAGCTGGGATGCTAACAGGTGATACACACTGGATCAAGGTTGACATGGAAACAACCGCAATTAAGAAATGGTTTTATGCATCACAAAACTGCCAATCTCATAATCTTGCTGCCAAATGTAGTTTATCATCATAACCAGAACTGTTCTGACTGGGCAATACACTATTTTAGAAATAAAAAATGATGGAAGATTTGTTCTTTTCTGTGTTAAATTGGCCTCCATAGTCAGAAGATCCCAAGCTGAAACCTTTCTCCACTGTTTTTGACATTCTGTTAAAGGTATCCATGTTGACTCAGACTATACAGAACTCACAAGTTTAAACCAAAATGGAAAAATCCAACAGTATCTGGCGCACCTCTCAATCATAGAGAATTTACTTAACTCTCAGTAGTAAAATCTCAAACTGCAAAATCAATGTAAACACGTGTATTTTTAAAGGTTGGAGAGCTGTCAACAAGTTATCTTTAGCATTTCAATCTAATCTTCCAGACAACATAAAAAGGAGCCTTGTTTTGTTGTATGACTGCTCAACATTTTCTTCACAACTGAAAAGAAGATTAGATAGAGCCTACACTCACATGCTAGAAGTGGCTTTGAATGTTACTTTGAGAGACAGTCTGACCAATGAGCGATTGTATGGGAAACTTTGCCCAGTATCAGACATCATCAAAAAGCCTAGAGTTAGATTCATAAGTTATTGCTGGAGAACTAAAGTTGTAATTGCTGGTAAAAAATTTTGTAGGAACCAACACAAAAACAAGTTAGCAGAGGACAACATGCCAAGATGTATTTCAAGCAGATTTGTGACAGCATAAACTGCAATTCTTCTAACCTACCAGATAAGATAAACAACAAAATTGGTAACAGAGAGTCATAGAAGGCTGTCCGAACAGTGCTACTGAATAACGATTAGTCTTATAAAGCACATTTGACCTGTAATAAAAAGAAAGATTTGAGTCTTGGATGCATAGTCAATCAGTTAATTACCATATATGATAAATGCTTGGGCTGATCATGTCTCTTTTGAGACATGCACCGAAGTTAAGCAACGTTGAACCTGGTCAGTACTGAGATGGGTGATCGCTTGGGAATACCAGGTGCTGTAAGCGTGTAGTGACGGATGTGCATTGTGGTGCAGTGGATATCGGCTCAGAAAGAGAGATCGGTGAGCTGAGTTTGAATTCCAGTTGAATACCCTGCATTCACTTAAGCACTGGTACCCTTGGGAAAGGTATTAATCCAACTCTTCCCTCCAGTTATGGTTTAAATAACAAGGGTAGGACCTGGGGACTCTGCTCTTAAAAACAAATTCCAATGTATCTTGATACTTGAAAAGAAAAATGTTGTAAAAATAAAATAACCTTACCCAAAATAATTGGTTATGACCTTAAATGATCCCATAAGGATTGATAGGTGGTTAAACCTCGAAACAAACAAACTTGAGACATGACTGACTAGGCAAATGATTTTCCTGCAGTAGGTTACCATTATTTTTTTTTGGTAGAATGGTTGCCAAACAAAGCTATCAAAACCAATTTGTTCTGCTATTCACTTCTATAGCTGGAGGGAGAAGAGATGGATTAATAAGGGTATTTGTGTGTAAGTAAATGAAATGAATTAAACTGGTACTTGTATCTCTGATTTCTAATTCTGAGCTGATATCCATTGCACTACAACCCACATCCCATGATAATAGTATGGACTGAAATTTCAAAAAAGTGTTTTCAACATATAATCAAATTCATGTCAAGAATATATAAAACAGTTATAAAAACGAAAAGGAATCCAATTTATAACAGTTACTGGACTTGAGAAACTTATTTTCCTGAAAAACTGCTGTAAGAGAAAGGTTTTATCAATTTCAAATAAGAATGGCACTGGCTGTTAATGCTAAATATTTCCTTATAAGGAAACATTTAATATTACCATTACACTCATAAAGTAGGTTACTCTTTCTTTCTGCTTCTCTTATCTTCAGTATGTCTAGGCTGTCTTTTTGTTTTGTTTTTCTGAAATACTAGCCATCTCTTTCCTCTTGTAAATGTAAGTTTTTTTTTGTAGATTGTATTTTTATAAAATTTTCTCATTGTTCATATCTTCAGTTTATGATATTCTCAGTTTCTATTGGTAGAATGGTATCTCTTTTGATTAAAATCTCTTCATCTGTGAGGAGATTGTCCAGATATTACTAGTTACACCTGTTTAATAGACGTGGGTGGAGTGTGAACCGAGCGATAGTTTAGTCTATCTACTCCAATTGAAAAGAAAAAAGAAAAGTGAATAGATTGGAAAAGAGAAAGCCAGAAACCACATCCTAAACAGGGAACAAGGGATGAGCCTCTACACCTGTTCAATAGACGTGGGTGGAGTGTGAACTGGGCGATAGTTTAGTCTATCTATTCCAATTGAAAAGAAGAAATAAAAAGGAAAAGAAAAGTGAATAGATTGGAAAAGAGAAAGCCGGAAACCACATCCTAAACAGGGTTTTTTACAACATTTTCCTATCTCTTAATACTTTAGTTTCTGGTAGGCATCTTTCATGATTTCTATGCACTTTCAGATGTCTGTGTCATTTTCTCTCTTCTTTTATTTCACTAAATAGACAACTAAATCTCTGAAACTTCTTGATTTTTGGCAAGTGCAATATGTAGGACACATTTTGGGTTATCTCATTTTTTGATAAGAATGCATTTTGTCTTCTTCCAGGAAATAGTCCTTTATTCTGTCTTTCCTTTACCAATTTATCTAAGAGTTCTTTTAATCTTCCTTCTTAGCCTGCCATTATATGAATAAAAAAGATGAAAGGAAAAAAATTATGGTTTGCTGTATTTATTTGTGGCTTAAAATGTTCAATATAAGGGATAGAGCACAAGTAAATATAAAAGTAGACATTGAGGTCAACACCTAATGGCAGCAGTCTGTTTCATACTTAAAAACAATTGTCAGGCCATGTGTATGTATGTGTGTATCTAAACTTATTTATAAATGGAACTTTGTATGTATGTGTGTGTCTGTGTCTGTTACCTATAGACTCTGAAACGGCTGAACCGATTTTCTTGAAAATTTACACAGTTGCATGATAAGCGTTTGCGAGTGTTCTTAGCTAGGTTTAGTGTTGAGGTACCCCAAATAAATATCGAAAACTGGTAATTGGAAAAATCGGGTTATAGAAGGAGTGGTCCGATTTTAATCAAATTTGATGCACTCATAGACAAAGACATAAGAAACGATATTCAGAAGTTTCAAGGTTGCAGTTCTTACAATAGTGCAGAAAATCAATAATAGATATATATAAAAGGCAAGATGTGTGTGTGTCTCTGTTTATCTGCCTGTATGTCTGTATTTTTTTCAGCCCTTTTAATTTAGTTTTTGCTACGGGTTTGACTCTAAGTAGGTATAATTGTAGCTCTTAGTCTCAGCCATAATACCATTTACTCAGAGGACTTATTTAGCCTTCGAAATTCAGTTCACGATGAAAAAACTTATTTGATATCGATACCAGAAAATCAAAATTTGACTTACATCCATTCATTTTTCTTTCAGTCTACAGTTTCGCTTTAACTGGAAACAACTATTGCTTTTTAGTCTTTCGTGCCAACATCCAAAGAATCTGAGCTCCAGGACCATGGATTAGTTTTAAAGTTTTCATTACATCTGAGCAATGCCGGGCTATACTGCTAGTATATATATATATATACAGGTGAAGAGAACCAACAGTTTTACAATTCCAAGTTCTCAGGCATTTCCTTTTCATTCATAAAAGTGCTTAATACAACAGATATGGTAGAGCATAGTACAATTAAATTTGTTTTTTATTTAAAATTAATATAATTTTCATTGCGACATGGAAATTTCTATGTTTTGAAATTTTTACCTTGTCATCAGGCAGAGTTAGATCATTGCTGTGAAAAAATGACTTTCATTGAATATATTCAAATGAAAATAATTTTATAACAATGATCTAACATTGCCTGATAATGAGGAAAAAATCTTAAAACTAGAAATTTCCATGTCTCAGTGAAAACTATATTAATTTGAAATAAAAAAGAAAATTATATATATATATATATATATATATATAATTTTAATCTGGAAATAAGTTATTTCTGCAAACTAGGTTTCAACTTTTGGTGTCTTTAGGTGATATAACTAAATGAAATATATATATAAATATATTGATTAAAACCTCATTTAGACTGAAGGTCATTCATGGTCGAGAAGTCTAAGTTGTGTCAGATCATATGGTAGCTTCACCTATGTGGATAGGGGTTGCAGGTTTGAATCCTGCCGAATGACACACATTTTCATAATGAAAATTTATCGTAAATAATCAGGCTGGCAGATAATAATACTGTTTAATTAAAAACAGAATATCTACTTAAATACGAGCATTGATAAAAAATAATGTTCAAACAAATCATTTCATATATGAGATGACACAAAAAATGTTTTTGTATATCAAGACCAGTTTTGAAAGAAAAGATGTATGACAATTGGGAAAAGTTTTGACATGCTGTATCCATTTTTCAGTTCAATGAAATACTGTTGGATGAAACAGGTCACAAAAACTTTTTCCAATTTGTCATATATTTATATATTTTTTTCCCTCTACCAAGATGGATTAAATTTAGAAATGATAATAGTGAAAATATTTTTTCTAGTAAAAAAGACTCCCTCCATTTACTTGCTTCCCTGATAACTATGATTTTAGAAAATTTAAATGCAATGTCAATTGCCATCATTTTGAATCTTTTGTCCTTTCCTAACCCTCCTACCCATATTCTCAATTGTCAATCTTTTCTTTCACATTCACTCTCTTTAACCCCCATGTACTAGTGGCATTCCCACTTTCGTTTGGTTGAAATGATTTTAAAAATTGAAAAAAAATAATAGTGAAATTATTTCAATTAAAAATTATCACTAATGAGATGGATCAAAACCAGTAAAAATAATGATATTGCTGAAAAAAAAACAGTAAAAATATTACTAAAAAAACAGTAAAAATAATGATATTGCTGAAAAAAAAAACAGTAAAAATAAGAATATTGCTGAAAAAAAACAGTAAAAATAATAATATTACTAAAAAGAAAAACAGTCAAAATAATAATATTGCTGAAGAAAATAGTAAAAATAATCTTATTACTAAAAAGAAAAACAGTAAAAATAATATTACTAAAAACACTAAAAATAGTAATATTGCTCAAAAAACAATAAAAATAATTTTACTAAAAAAACAGTAAAAATAATATTACGAAAAAAACAGTAAAAATAATAATATTGTTGAAAGACAAACAGTAAAATAATAATAGTGCTAAAAAAAAACAGTAAAAATAATATTGCTGAAAAATGTTCATGCAAAAACAACAACAATAATAAGATACAGTAAAACTAAAAATGAAACTAATACTCAACATCAGGAGAAGACAGCTGAAGTTTTTGTGATATGTAATGAGGAATGAGAGCTTGGAAAATCTGATACTCACAGGAAAGATAGTGAGAAAGAGAGGCAGAGGAAAGCATTGCATGTTATACTTGATGGACTTGAGAAGATGTGTGGTGAAGCAGGGTTTGGGAGGGGTAACATGAGAAGGGATGTTAAGAGCTACAAGGAATAGGGAGATGTGGAAGACCATAATTGCTTATGTCATGAAGGGACACCACACATAAAAGAAGAAAAGTAAATAATGAAAATGTTTTCGATAAAAATATCATTAGAGTAAAAATGACTAATGAATTAATGGTAATATACTAAATTCTGCATTTGAAATATATTTTAATTTTAATTTTAATTTTAATTTTTTTATTTAATACAATCATCAGAATAGATTGCAGAATCGTCAGTAACTTTTTTATTTTTAGAAATCTCAGACTTCAAGCAAAATTAACTGATGTTAATATATTTTTCATTTTAGTTTGCCTGGAGTTTGAAATGTTCAGTATTCTTTTTAAAGAAAATTGTGATTGGAAGAAACTTAATAATTTACTTGACCTCATTAAACATGTTTTTTTTTGTTTTTGTTTTTTGTGTGTATGCTAATTTATGTAGCCAGTAGCTTCTTTTCTCTAATTTCTACAAGTATAATGCAGTAACAAAAGTAGATTAAAGAAATTTAGAGTTTCAGGATTTCATTTTTGTGACCAATCCTATCTACTATAATAAAGAATGTTGTGTATTTATTGGTATGTCATACTCATGGGAAGACTGACAATAGCAAGGCAGCGTCAGCTCAATTCAGTTCATTCTCTTTACTACCAATTATTAAAGCACTTGCCACATCCTTGCTCTTTAACAGTGCCTTATTAATTTATTTTTTGCAATAATTATGTTGTCAAGTAGTGAAGAATATATATATATATATAGCTTCTCTATTATAATAAAAACCATTATGTATTATATATATATATATATATATATATATATATACTCTTGCCACATGTTTGCTTTTTAACATTGCCTTATTTTAGTTTTTGTGATTATGTTGCCGAGTAGTGAAGAATATATATATATATATATATACACACACACACATCTTCTCTCTATTATAATACAGTTGAGTGTTTTTATATATATGTTTATATACACACACCACTCCTGTCATGCTCAGTATTTTTTCTTATGTCTTAATGTAAGTTACTCAGTAGTAGGCACATCAATATATATTTTGCTATCATTTTAGACAATGCATCAATATAAATATTTTGCTGGCATTTTAGACGGTGTATCGATATAAATATTTTGCCGACATGGGTCACTCATATAAATAGAGAGCAGCTATGCAGCAAATGTTTAAATTAGTGCACATTTTTAGTGCAATTTTCTTCCTTCATAAAAGCAAGAAATGTTTCAAAAAGATTTCCTATTACAAATTCAACTTAGAACATCAACCAGTCGGAATATAGTTCAAGGTTGGGTTTTCTAAATTACTCTTACTGTGAACTTACATACATATTCAAATATATTAACTTCTCACTGATCAACTAATACAGCAAACAATCTAGATAAAATCAAGTGCTCGGTTTGAAATTCCCTGAATTTTCCTTCAATCAGTTAAGTACCATACGTGATACACACTTGGGTGATCATGTCTCTTTTGATCCATAACTGACTAAGCAGAAGATTTTTCGAATTAGGTTGCCATTCATTTCTGCCATAGACTGGTTGCCAACCAAGGCTATAAAACCCAATCTGTTTTGCTATTCCCAAGGGTATTTGAGAGTAAGTGAATGAAATGAATTCGATGGGAATATGAACTTGGCTCTTAGATTTCTTATTCCAAGTTGATATCCATTGCATTACAATGCACATCCATTCTGAAGTTTACCAGGATTTAAATACACCTGAAAAAAACTGAAGGTCACCACGGCCAAAAAATTGGAATAATGGTAACTCATCATCCCAGAAGTTCAGACAGAAATCATATAGCATTAACAAAGGTTGTTAATAGATTGATGGATGGATAACAACAGGAACAATGATGATATTGGTCCACTTGTAAATAATAATAACTCCTCATCACATAAATTCTAACAGAAAAACTGAAGTGAATGTTTTATGGAACTACTGAGTAATCTACTTATTAGAGAAATCAAGAACTTGTACTGGCAGCAAACTGCCTGCACAGGAACAGCAAACAAGTTCAACAGATATATAAAGACTAGCAGTATAGCCCGGCATTGCTCAGGTGTAATGAAAGCTTTAAAACTAATCCATTGTCCTGGAGCTCAGACTCTTTGGACGTTGGCACAAAAGACTAAAAAGCAATAGTTGTTTCCAGTTAAAGTGAAACCGTAGACTGAAAGAAAAATAAATGGATGTAAGTCAAATTTTGATTTCCTGGTATCGATATCAAATAAGTTTTTTTGTTGTAAACTGAATTTTGAAGGCTAAATAAGTCCTCTGAGTAAATGGTATCATGGCTGAGACTAAGAACTACAGTTATACCTACGTAGAGCCAAACCCAAAGCAAAAACTAAAGTAAAAGGGCTGAAAAAAAATATAGATATACAGGCAGATAAACAGACACACACACAAACATCTTGCCTTTTATATATATGTATATTATCGATTTTCTGTACTATTGTAAGAACTGCAACCTTGAAACTTCTGAATATTGTTTCCTATGTCTTTATTTATGAGTGTATCAAATTTGATTAAAATCAGACCACTCCTTCTGTAACCCAATTTTTTTATTATCAATTTTCGATATTTATTGGAGATACCTCAACACAAAACCTAGCTAAGAATACTCACAGATGCTTATAGTACAACTGTGTAAATTTTCACAAAAATCGATTCAGCCATTTCAGAGTCTATATGTAATGGACAACACACACAAAGTTCCATTTATAAATAAGTTCAGATAGAAAGGGGTGTAAGACAAGGATGTATTTTTTTACCAGATCTATTTTATTTGTACAGCAAGACAACTGAGAGAGCTCTAGAAGTCCAGTACTCTCTCAGAATGGTTAACTATCAAGAATTCTTTTAATATTCATTTGGTTTTATCAACAATTTATGACTGTTCATAATAGATGTTTGAGACTGACAATCTCACCTAAATAATATCTTGTGCTGTGTCCTTTCAGGATGTAGGCAATCACAAACTTCCACTTACCCATATCCCTTGTTGCTCTTAACAATTTTCCTCTTGCTATCTCTCCCAAACCCTGCTCTGCCATCCACTTGCTCAAGCCTGTCTAGTATGGTTCACATTGCTTTCTCCTGGTTCACTTTCCCTCTAATCATCCTTTGAGTATTAGATTCTCCAAGCCCTCTTTCCTTATGTCTCCCAAAAACTTTAGATGTCTTTTATTGATGTATATAAGTTTCTTTTTTATTTATATAGTTTCCAAAACTTTGTTATTATTTCTTCATCTTTGCAATTCTCCAGCATTTGCTGCGATATCAAAGGGCAGATATCACATAACAGTCCAGTATTTTTTTTTGTTTCCAACAAAGACTTTCAATCTCTCAAGACTATCCTTAGCTTTTGAAATGCATCATTGGCCATGCCAATGCACCTTTTATCTTCATCTTTGTCTCTGTGTATATATATATATATATATATATATATATATATATATATATATATAACAAAGTCAGTATAAAGCCCGAAATGTTCTCAGTCAGTGGAAGTCTGAAGGAAAGTACATTTAAAGCAAACTGTCTTTGCAATAAAGTGCTCAATATCAGAGATAGAGCATTGATAGGATTAATACAAATTTAAAATTTGTCAATTAGCTGATTGATGTTATATTCAGCACCCTGACTTCAGAGTTTTTAGACAAATATTTTTGTAACTATTCAGTCTATTGATCAGGAGGTTTCAGCTAATGAGTGTGCCAAATGATTACACAAAGATTTGCTCGAGAAACTCGGGAGTTGAGTACTGAATATTACATCAATTTGGTGAAAGATTTTATATTTGTTTTAATCCTTATAATATGCATGCATACTCTTTATACATTATATATTATGAAGAAATGTTTTGTATTGTTTTTCATTTAGATGACATGTCAAAGCACAATAAAGCATTTTGGAAGTATAAAAACATTCAGTTCCTCCTGTGGCTTATGGCAGTGTTTGCTATTGAATATTTTTATTAAGCTCTTTGAGTTAAAAAGCAAAGTCAATCCAATCTAGAGTTGAATTGTATTTTGGAATTATTGTGTTTCAGAAATTTTCACTCGAATTCAGGTCAGGTTTTCTAAGTGCTAAGTTACATCGATCACTTATTTTTCTTTTTATTGTTACTAATTTAAGTAAGGAAATGTACTTTGCTACTTACTTTTACAGTACATTTTTCCGTCTGCATATTGCAATGATTCTATTTAAGAAAAAAATTTTTTTCCTCCAGTTAAAGAATGAGTCGGTTATTTTTTTGGCAGCCAAAGGGTTGTTTATTTCATCTTTACATGGTCTTTTCTCTAAACTTGCTAGAGAAGGTTCTGTAAATTATTTTGGCTTTGAAGGATCCTCTCGATATAAATGGGTTGAGGTATTATTTATTTATTTGTTGAACTTCTTAGCAATGTCGTTATATTCAAGAATTTAAGGGTAGCTTCTCTTTGACTGTAGGTCATTTTTACCTTCCCTTTCCTTGACTATCTGACGCATGCTCTGTAGTCTCTCTTTCCCCTCTCTCTCTTCTCCTCTCTCTCACTTTATGTTTGGGCTTCTTAACAAGCAATTGACCCGCCTACAACATCTGAAAAAGAGTTGAATTGTATTTTGGCATTATTGTGTTTCGGAATTTTCAATCAACTTCAGGTCAGGTTTTCTGAGTGGTAAGTTAGCTCGATCACACCTTTTTTCTTTTTCTTTTTATTGTTACTAATTAAGTAAGGAAATGTATTTTGCTATGTACTTTTACGGTACATTTTAATGCTTCCAAAATGAAGCTGCTATCAATTAACCATCATAGACAATCACTCCTACCTCCCATTAGAATGGAACAGGCTTGCCTCCTTGAGAGTAAAACACTACGCCTACTTGGCCTCACACTCTCAGTGGACTTCAAGTAGAATGACTACATTGAATCCATTGCTAAATCCACTGCTATGAAAGTTGGTTCTTCTGTGGAGGACCCAGAAGTTTTTCCTGTCTGAATCCATCCTGCACATATATAAATCTACCATCCACCTGTGTATTGAATACTGCTGCCACATCTGGTCGGGTGCCCCTGCTATTCTCCTCAGGGTTCTTGACAAAATACAACAAAGAATCTGTATTGTGATTGATAGCAATTTAGCAGCCCGGCTGCAGTCACTCTCTCACCAGCATGATGTGGCTTCCCTGTGCCTCTTCTATAAATACTTTCACGGCTTCTGCTTCAATGAACTTAGATCACTGGTGTCCCCTAGGTATGAATTTGCACAAGATACTAGATTAACAACTAGGTCCCACTCTTTTACAGTGAAACACATAAGAGGTAACCGTAATTTCTACTCTAACAGCTTCTTTTTTTCGCACTTCCCGCCTGTGGAATTCCCTTCCATATACTTGTTTCCCTGACAGCTACAATCTCCAGGAGTTTAAATGTATGGTCAACAGACACCTCTTATCACACTAACTCACATCCATTTATCTCAAATACTCATTCCATCTACTCAACCCTCATCATCAGTATCCTCATCCATCTCCTTCTGACATTTCCTATAACTAACCACTCCTTCTCATCACTTTACCCTATACCCTGCACAATAGTGGCAGTGGAATGCCTTACTTGGAGTGAAATGATTAAAAAAATATCAAACACTGAATGCAAAACATGAATCTGATCTTTTTCTTCTAGTTATGGGATAAATGGTAAGGCAGACTGTGTTTTCTAGTCTTGGTGATAGTCTGTTTAGGAGTATAACTACTCTAAACTCAAAATGGTAAAAAAGACAACAGGAAACCACTCTATTCTCTTTTCCAACAAGAAATGGGAGTTCACAGATAACAAAGAAAGGAATCTCTAGAGAGACATGATCACTAATATACTAATAGCATGTTGCATTAAAAAATATTAATTACTCTGAAGTCTAATCCATGGAGAAGACAATGGAGCAATTATTTTTCTGTCTTTCCCAGGAAATCCGCCCGTGTATTGAATATTGCTGCCATATCTGGTCGGGTGCCCCTGCTGCTCTCCTTGGGCTTCTTGACAAAATACAAAGGAGGATCTGTAATGTAGTTGATACTGACTTGGCAGACCGGCTGCAGCCGCTCTCTCACCGGCGTGATGTGGCTTCCCTGTGCCTCTTCTACAAGTACTTTCATGGCTTCTGCTCCGATGAGCTTAGATCACTGGTGCCGCCTAAGCACAAATTTACACGAGATACTAGACTAGCAACTAGGTCCCACCCTTTTACAGTTAAACAGATAAGATGTAACTGTAAGTTCTACTCCAACAGCTTCTTTTCTCGCGCTTCCCGCCTGTGGAACTCCCTTCCACAAGTCTGCTTTCCCGACAGTTACAATCTCCAGGTGTTTAAATGTAGGGTCAATAGACACCTCCTATCACACTAACTCCCAACTATTCTCAGAACACTCTCATCTACCCAACCCTCATTCTCGGTATCCTTACCCGCCTATCACCCACCCTCTGACATTTCCTATATTTAATCAGCCTTTCTCCACTCTACGTAGCCCCCTGCGCAGTAGTGGCAGTGACATGCCTTGCTCGGGGTGAAACGCTTATAAAAAAAAACAAAAAAAAAAAAAACAGTTCACTGACAACAAAGAAAAAGAAATTGGAGAAGGTCATGATTGCCTATGTCTTGAATGGATATGATATTAAAAACATCTTTTAACTGCTCTTAATTCAAAACCATGGAGAAAACAATGTGAACCCCCCTTTATTTCTTAAGAATACATAGCAATTCAAAGATAATAAAGGAAAGGAACCTGTGGAGAACCATGATTGCCTACCTTTTGAATGGACATAGCATTAAATATATTTTGTCATTACACTGACTTCCAAATTCTGGGGAAGCAATGGAAACAACTCCATTATCTTTTCCAAAATATCATGGCAATTCACGGATAATGTTCTGTAGAGACCTATGATCACCGACATCCTGAAGGGATACGGTTCTTGAAAAATTCTAATATGAGTTCAGCTGCTGATACTATATAACCCAATTCAGCTTGCCAAATGTTATTTCATGTTATATATTGTGTTAATATATCACAAAGTCTTTCATTGCTTGAATCATGTTCTTATAATGTTTGTGAAAGAAAGGAGTTTGCAAGGTGCAAATTGTCATCACATAATGCACATGCTTTCATATAGATTGCTAGACTGTCATTAACTAACAATGTAATCTAATCCCATTCACCTTATATATTAGGGCATTCTTCTCTTTAGCTATATTATGAGTTATCTGGACATTACCAAAGACATTAGCTTCATGTGTGCAGTTCCAGCATGATCTTTTTTTCTTATAAAAGTTTCTACAATCATATTTTTCTATAAATGTTCCTATGAAAGAAGTTTCCAGCATCATTTTTTTTCTATAAAAGTTCCTATGAAACAAATTTCCAGCATCATTTTTTTATCTATAAAAGTTCCTATAAAAGAAGTTTCCAACATTTTCTTTTTTTATAAAAGTTCCTATGAAAGAAGTTTTCATCATACCTTTTTCTATAATAGTTTCTATGAAAGAAGTTTCCAGGATCATTTTTCCTATAAAAGTTCCCATGAAAGAAGTATCCAGCATCATTTTTTTTTTTTTTTTATAAAAGCTCCTATGAAAGAAGTTTTGGGCTTCATTTTTTCCTATAAAAGTTCCTATGAAAGAAGTTCCCAGCATCATTTTTTCTATAAAAGTTCCCATGAAAGAAGTTTCCAGCAGAATTTTTTCTATAAAAGTTCCTATGAAAGAAATTTTCGGCAGCATTTTTTTCTATAAAAGTTCCTATGAAAGAAGTTTCCAGGATAATTTTTTCTATAAAAAATTTTATGAAAGAAGTTTTCAGCAGCTTTTTTTCTATAAAAGTTCCTATGAAAGAAGTTTTTAACATAATCTTTTTTTTATAAAAGTTCCTATGAAAGAAGTTTTTAACATAATCTTTTTTTATAAAAGTTCCTATGAAAGAAGATTCCAGCTTCATTTTGTTCTATAAAAGTTCCCATGAAAGAAGTTTTCATCATAATCTTTTTCTATAAAAGTTTTCTATGAAAGAAGTTTTCAGCATCATCTTTTCATATACTCATTAATATTAACTCTCCATTATCATTAAAAACCTTTTCCAGTTTTACACTTTTCTCCTTGAGAAGTTTTTGCTGATCATAGGATAATTTTTTTTATCAAATCATAGCATGCAAGGCAATAAAGCCACTAAGACCCAAGGGGTTACTGAGTGTCAAAGTATAAGGAAAAATAGAAGAGTAATCAAGAAGACAGTACATAACAATTGGCATTGCATTTAAATTTTTGAAGTTGGCTGAAAAGTATGGAGTTAGACGCAAGTTTCACAAGCAAGAAATGTAAGAAACAAAACTGTTAACATAGAACTTATAGTTACGTCTAGCCAATTCAGCTGTGAATTAATGAAACCTTGTTGTTAATTTAAATTCATGACGTTTAGCTAATATAGTGAAGAGCTTACCTGAAATAGCTACTGTGAAAAATATTTATAGAAAAGGCACAAGAAAGCCACATTCTAATGGTGTGAATGTGGCTGAAAATGAGACACTAGGTCATGACCAATAATATTGCTGATTTTTATTTGGATCTTATCAAGAATCTCTAAATATACAGCAGGTACACTGGACCATATTTGTTAGCAATATTCAAAGCAAGAATAAATGATATATTTATAAATATGTAGACAGATTCAAGGGACCACCTTTCTTAGCAGCAGACCTAGCAATTGATACAATATAATCTTTGCACGTTCTGTCAGCAGAGAATGTAAGCTCCAGAATGTGCAACCAGTCACTTTGATGGAGGCAGGGCCAGTGCATACTACCTATTGGCAGTGCTTTGTAACCCTTGCTATCTTATCCACATTTTCTTTTTTTCTACTTACGAAGAAAAGAGTGCTAGACTGCTACGTGATGTCAGTTCTTCAATACGGCTGTGAATGCTGGACAATATCATCGAAAATGAGGACAAAACTAGAAGTGGCCGAAATGTGGTTCTACAGAAGGATGCTACGGATATCGTGGACTGAGCATACAAGCAACGACGAAGTGTTAGAAAGAATAGCAACAAAAAGGAAATTGATGCTGAGCATCAGGAAGAGACAACTGAAGCTCCTGGGACATGCAATGAGGAAGGAGAGCCTGGAGAACCTGATACTAACTGGACAGATAGAAGGAAGGAGAGACAGAGGAAGGCAGCGGATAAGATATTTGCAGGGTCTGATCAGGTGGATGACGGAATGGGGGTTGCCAGGAGCAACAGGAGCAAACATACTAAGAGCCACAAGGGATAGGGAGACGTGGAGATCCATGATCGCCTACGTCCTGAAGGGACAGGGCACATAGAAGAAGAAGAAGAAATTTATATAGGTTACAAATTAAACAACTGACAATAAAAGAATGGAAAAGTTTTGTGGATTACTACTACTACTACTATTATTATTATTTATCCAAATCCCTTATGGTGCTAAATCTGAAAAAATACTATTTTTTATCCATAATATTAAATATATTAAAATTATTCACCTTTTTAAAAAGAGAAATCTCAACTTGATGTTAAAATTGCCATGAAACATTATTAATTTATTTAAGATGAAATGATCCGACATCCCTCTAATTTGTATTTAGAGACATTGTATTTATTTTCAATTTTTCTAATTGAAATGCTCACCTATATTACATCTGACCCATTATTATATATAATTAGGTTATAATAATATTTGTATTTTATATGAATACTGCAGTATGAAAATTGAGTTGTGATAGTGTCGCCCCCACCCTCCACTCCGTATCAGAGATGATAAAGATGACCGTGTGATCTCGGGGTTTATTTGAGGATATTTAATCTTAAACATGGATGTTTGATTTCTCTTTCTATGAGAAAAGATCACAATTTTGTTCTGTTACTGTCTTGTTTATCTATTATAAAAAATCTAAAACATCCAATCTTAGAAATAATTTGTCACCTCAAAGATCAGAGAAGAATTCTTGCTGCTGAAATATACCTTACATTCCTGCAGTGAACACGGACACAAACACAACAAAATTCCAACATTCTCTAATAGAAATAGAGACCAAAACATCCATGGAAAAGATCTTCAAATAGAAATAATATACACTCCCGATCAAAAATTTAAGACCACTTGAAAATCTTTAAAAAGAATTTTTTTTTTATGGATAGATTTTAAACTCCTCCCACTTAAGGTTACCAATACTACAATCTAAAAGGTTATGGAAACAAAAAGCTACATTCCAAACATTTTATTTAGAAATTTACATTGTTATAAAATGAGGCGATTTACACATGATCAAAATTATAAGACCAGAGACAAAAATTCTACGAAATTGTACAAAAAGTGTATGAAAATATTTAACAACCAAATTTAATAATGAAGTCTACCTCCACTGCTTTTGATGACTTCAAAATTCTGTCAGGCATGCTAGAAATAAGCGTTTCCATTAAGGTGCGGGGGATGTTGCTCCAGCTTCTGAAGATGGCTTCACAAAGTTCATTTTTTGTTGAATATTGTTTGCCATTTTGATAAACATCTCTTGTCATCCATCACCCAAAATTTTCAATTGGGTTCAAGTTCGGTGAGCAGGCAGGATGTCCCAAGAGATGGACCCCATTTTCTTGTAGAAAGGTCAAGGTCCGTCTTGCAGCATGGATTGCAGCATTATCCTGTTGGAATAACCATCCATCCCCACACAAATGATGGCCTTCCATCATCAAAGATGCTTTTTGTAGCATGTTAACACAACCAGCCGCTCTCTGACGACCCTGCATCACCTGGAGCTCCATTGTCCCTCTGTAAGAAAAGGCACCCCATACCATTAGGGACCCTTCACCACTATGATGTGCGGAGAAAATTTCAGGAGGCATGTTTTTGTTATACCAATATCGTTGGAAGCCATCAGGACCATTGAGATTGAATTTTTTCTCATCAGAAAACAGGACTTTCTTCCACTTCTCAATGTCCCATGTTTGGTATTCATGACCAAACTTTAAGCAGCCAAGGAATTTGTTTACGCTTTTTATTTACCATGCCTTTTTGTCTTAAGTGTCGTC